>CM038678.1:621234572-621760233 GCA_021605205.1 Aegilops longissima
TTTATTTTTCATAAAGTCCGAGTCTCATCCCGACTTGTGGGGAATCATAGTCTCCATCATCCTTTCCTCACTGGGCAATGCTCTAATAATGATGATCATCACACTTTTATTTACTTACAACTCAATATTACAACTCGATATCTAGAACAAAGATATGACTCTATATGAATGCCTCCGTGGTGTACCGGATGTGCAATGATCTAGCGAGCAATGACATCAAAAATGGACAAGCCATGAAAACATCATGCTAGCTGTCTTACGATCATGCAAAGCAATATAACAATGAATGCTCAAGTCATGTATATGATGATGATGAAAGTTGCATGGCAATATATCTCGGAATGGCTATGGAAATGCCATGATAGGTAGGTATGGTGGCTGTTTTGAGGAAGATATAATGAGGCTTATGTGTGATAGAGCGATCGTATCACGGGTTTGATGCACCAGTGAAGTTTGCACCAACTCTCGAGGTGAGAAAGGGCAATGCACGGTACCGAAGAGGCTAGCAATGATGGAAGGGTGAGAGTGCGTATAATCCATGGACTCAACATTAGTCATAAAGAATTCACATACTTACTGAAAAAAATTATTAGTCATCGAAACAAAGTACTACACGCATGCTCCTAGGGGGATAGATTGGTAGGAAAAGATCATCGCTTGTCCCCGACCGCCACTCATAAGGAAGACAATCAATAAATAAATCATGCTCCGACTTCATCACATAACGGTTCACCATACGTGCATGCTACGGGAATCCCAAACCTCAACACAAGTATTTCTACTAATGCACAACTACCCACTAGCATGACTCTAATATCACCACCTTTATATCGCAAAACTATTGCAAGGAATCAAACATATCATATTCAGTGATCTACAAGTTTATGTAGGATTTTATGACTAACCATGTGAATGACCAATTCCTGTCATCTCTCTAAATAGATATAAGTGAAGCAAGAGAGTATAATTATTTATACAAAAGATGTGCCCGCGCTCTAACAAGTATAAGTGAAGCAAAAGAGCATTCTACGAATGGCGGTTGTCTATGTAAAGAGGAACAGGCAATCCAAACTTCAAATGTTATAAGTGAAGCACATGAAGCATTCTATAAAGCCATACTCAAAAGATTTAAGTGAAGTGCAAAGAGCATTCTATAAATCAACCAAGGACCATCTCATACCAGCATGGTGCATAAAAGAAAAATGAAAACTAAATGCAAAAGACGCTCCAAGACTTGCACATAATGCATGAACGAAACGAATTCGAAAACATACCGATACTTTTTGAAGAAAGAGGGGATGCCTTCCGGGGCATCCCCAAGCTTAGACGCTTGAGTCTCCTTGAATATTTACTTGGGGTGCCTCGGGCATCCCCAAGCTTGAGCTCTTGCCTCTCTTCCTTCTTCTCACATCGAGACCTTCTCGATCATACAAACACTTCATCCACACAAAACTCCAATAGAAAACTCGGTAAGATCCGTTAGTATAATAAAGCAAACCACCACTCTAAGTACTGTTGCAAACCAATTCATATTTTGTTTTTGCATTGTTTCTACTGTAATATAGCTTTTTCATGGCTTAATCCACTGATATAAATTGATAGATTCATCAAAACAAGCAAACTATGCATCAAAAACAGAATCTGTCAAAAACAGAACAGTCTGTAGGAATCTGAACATCCACCATACTTATGGTACTTGAACAATTCTTCCAAAATTAGGACAAATAAACAATTGGTATAGCAAGACAGTGCAAAAAGAATCAGAACCATTTTACATTCCAGTAAAAAACTAAAATTCACACACTACAACCAAAGTTTCTGTCCTGCACCGTACAAATCAACAAGCATTGTAAACATCCTAAAGGCAAACCTTGGCACATTATTTTTATAATAAAATGGAATTGTACAAGGGGATAATTATTTTTATTGAAAAGTTTCTGTAATTAAGATTCACAAAGTTTCCGTGAGCATGAACAAAGTTCAAGGCTAGCTCCCACTTCAACAATGCTTGTCTTTCTCACTTTCACTTTCCTTTTTGAAAAGTCTTTAGGTTCCCCTCTTTATTTTTGTGTTTTTAAACTATATTAAAGCACTCAACAGAAATAAATGACTCTCTAAAACTTCCGGGTTGTCTCCCTGGCAGCGCTTTCTTTAAAGCCATTAAGCTAGGCATAAAGTGCTCAAGTAATGAATCCACCCGGATCCCAAGGTATATCAAAGCCAATTTTAATTAACAATGATTTGTAATTTAGTATTGAGCACAAAGTAACATATATCATGCAACAACGAAGTCTAACTCTCTTCCTATGCATCAGCATGTCATAAAAGAACAATTCATTCACACATAGTAAAGGCCAATGCATAGTATAAGCAGTTTCTTGCAATTTCATAGTATGGGAAACATAGAGAGGTGGAGAAATAGTTCCTCTCTCATAATAATTGCAAGTAGGAGCAGCAAGCACATGCATATTACATTCATCAAAATCATCATGTGCAATGGTAAAAGGCAACCCATCAATATAATCCTTAATAAGCACAAACTTCTCCGATATAGTGTAGTTTGGAGAATTCAAAAAGATAATAGGACTATCATGCGTGGGTGCAATAGCAACAATTTCATGTTTAACATAAGGAACTATAGCAAGTTCGTCTCCATAAGCATAATCCATATTGGCATCTTGGCCACAAGCATAGCAAGCATCATCAAAAAGGGATATTTCAAACAAATTCAAGGGATCATAGCAATCATCATAGCAATCATCCTTCGGTAAGCACGAAGGGGAATTAAATAATGTATGAGTTGGAGGGTTACTCTCATTAGAAGGTGGGCACGGGTAGCTAATCCGCTCTTCCTCCTTTTGTTCTTCGCTCTCCTCATCTTCTTTTTCATCCAATGAGCTCACAGTTTCATCAATTTCTTCTTCCATAGCTTCCTGCAAAATATTAGTCTCTTCTTGGAGAGCGTTGACTTTCTTCATAAAAGCATTAATATAGTAATTGTATTCATAATTTTCATAGCAATATCTAAGTATAGCAAGATTTTCAGGCCTATAACCATCATCATCAAAAGCTTCATACTTTTCAAACAAAGCTTCAATTTCATAAGCAGCCTTAAAAGCAACAAATTCTTCTATTTGTTCCACATCATAGTAATCATATATACCATTAGCATAAGAAGCTAAGGTTTCATTATCATTAAATTTGCATGAAAAGGGAAGGTGTGGAGCCTCCATCCTAGAGCAACAAGTAATATCATATCTCAAGCATAGATTCCAGGCATACCAACGCAACATAATAAATTGATCCCATAATAGTTTCCCTTTTGTGTCGAAGCGATAATCCCTAAAGTATTCACGTTGAGCCAACGTGTCTCCCATTATAAAGTTGAATGGGGCTTTCTCAGGATTATCAAAGTAGTACATAATATCTTTCGCATAATGAGAATCGAGGGTTTTAGGAGTAACCCCATCTACATGAGTAGCAAATATAGCTAATATTTTTGGTATTTTGTGTTCCATATCCATAACTAAAGATAGAGAACAACTTAGAACAGCAAATAAAAATTACTTAGTGATAAAGCAAACAAGCACACACGAGAATATTCACCCCACGCTATGACTCCCCGGCAACGGCGCCAGAAAAAGGTCTTGATAACCCACAAGTATAGGGGATCGCAACAGTTTTCGATAAGTAAGAATGTTGAACCCAACGAGGAGCTAAAGGTAGAACTAATATTCCCTAAAGTTCTATCGACCACCGATACAACTCTACGCACGCTTGACGTTCGCTTTACCTAGAAGAAGTATGCAATTAGAAGTACTTTGTAGGTGTTTTTGGGTAGGCTTGCAAGAAAGTAAAGAGCACGTAAATAAAGACTAGGGGCTGCTAAGATAAAAACACAACTAAAGTAAATATAGCGATTGTGGAAAAGTGGTGGTAGGAGTTGTGGAATTGCCCCTAAGCAATTGACTATGTTACTAGACCGGTAATCACTATTGCAATTGTATTTGAGGAAGAGGCATAAGCTAACATATCATCCCTTACTTGGAATTCTATGCACTTATGATTGGAACTCTAGCAAGCATCCGCAAATACTAAAGATTCATTAAGGTAAAACCCAACCATAGCATTAAAGAATCAAGTCCCCTTTATCCCATAAGCAACAATCCCCTTACTCGGGTTTGTGTTTCATCACCACGCAACCCACTATAAGCGAATCATGAACGCATTGCAACACCCTACAGCGGGAATCCCTCACGCTTGCGCGACACGGAGGGCACCATGGGGAAGCACCAATAATAAAACATGCAACTCAAACCAATCATAGCAATTCATCAATCACCGATAGGACAACAAAAATCTACTCAGACATCATAGGATGGCAACACATCATTGGATAATAATATGAAGCATAAAGCACCATGTTCAAGTAGAGGGTACAGCGGGTTGCGGGAGAGTGGACCGCTGAATATAGAGGTGGGAAGGTGATGGAGGTGTTGGTGAAGATCGCGGTGATGATGATGGCCCCCGGCAGCGTTCCGGCGCCACCGGAAGCAAGGGGGAGAGAGCCCCCTTCTTCTTCTTCTTCCTTGACCTCCTCCCTAGATGGGAGAAGGGTTTCCCCTCTGGTCCTTGGCTCCCATGGCGTGGGAGGGGCGAGAGCCCCTCCGAGATTGGATCTATCTCTCTATCTCTCTCTGTTTCTGCGTTCTCAGATTCTACCCCTTCACCGTTTCTTAAATATTCGGAGATCCGTAACTCCTATTGGGGTGAATCTTTCGCCCCGATCTTTCTCCTAAAATTACCTTTCTTGCACCAAAAGAAGAGCGTCAACCGCCTTACGGGTGGCCCACGAGAGCCCGGGGCGCGCCTGCCTCCCTGGGGCACGGCCCCGTGTCTCGTGGCCACCCTGGACACCGTTTCGCGTTGATTTTACTTCCCAAAAATCATAAATATTCCAAAAAAATATCCATCCATTTTTATCCCGTTTGGACTCTGTTTGATATTGGGTTTCTGCGAAACAAAAAACATGCAACAGACAGGAACTGGCACTGGGCACTGGATTAATATGTTAGTCGCAAAAATAGTATAAAAAGTTGCCAAAAGTATATGAAAGTTGAATAATATTGGCATGGAACAATCAAAAATTATAGATACGACGGAGGCGTATCAGACGTCGGTCGGGATGATGACCTCGGCACCATAAACAAGGAAGAACGGGGTGAACCCGGTCGACCGGTTCGGCGTGGTGCGTAGACTCCACAGGTCTGCTGGCAACTCGTCAAGCCAGCTGCTGGGTGAGCGGATGAGTGGCCACGAGTCGCGGCTTGATGCCGGACAGGATGAGTCCGTTGGCCCGCTCGACCTGCCCGTTGGACTGCGGATGTGCCACGGAGGCCAGGTCGAGGCGGATGCTGGAGACGGAGCAGTATTGCTCGAGCGTGCCCTTGGCGAAGTTGGTGTCGTTGTCGGTGATGATGATGTTCGGCATGTCGTAGCGCACCGCTATGTCCTTGATGAACCGGACGGCTGTTGGCCCATCCAGTTTCTTGATGGGTCTTGCCTCGATCCATTTGGTGAATTTGTCCACTGCCACCAGTAAGTGCGTCATCCCGCCTCGAGCGGTTTTGAAGGGTCCCACCATGTCGAGTCCCCAGACCGCGAAGGGCCAGGCGATCGGTATGGTGCGGAGTGCTGACGCCGGCTGGTGGCTGCGTTTGCTGAAGCGTTGGCACCCTTCACATTTGAGAACGAGCGACTCGGCGTCTTCGAGGGCCGTGGGCCAATAGAAACCATGGCGGAATGCCTTGGCCACCAGGGATCGCGATGCGGCATGGTGCCCGCACTCGCCCTGGTGAGTGTCGAGGAGGATGTCGATGCCGCGATCCTGCTCGACGCAGCGCTGGAACATGCCAGTGGAGCTGTGCTTGACGAGCTCGTTGTTGATGATGCTGTAGGCCGATGCCCTGTGCTGAACTTGCCGAGCTTCGGTCTCGTCCATGGGGAGAACCCCGCTTTCTAGAAATTCTGATATTGGGAGGGCCCAAGACGGAGCTGTGACCACGGCGGAGACGGCCACCAGGGTGGGCTCCGAGTCGGCAGTCCCCGAGCCGGGTTGAGCAGCCCCCGGGTCGGGAATGACGATGGCCGGGTCCGGGTTGATGGTGGCTGGGTTGAGCTGAGCAGCCCCCGGGCCGGGTTCAGCAGTCCCCGGGCCGGCTTGAGGTACGGCCGGGTCTTCTGGAAAATGAATGGACTCGGAGTCCGGCGATGGCTTGACGGACGGCTTGCGCAGGTGCTCGAGAGAGACGCCAGACGGGATGGCTTGACGAGACGAGGCAATCTTGGCGAGCGTGTCGGCTACTTCGTTCTCCGCGCGCGGGACGTGGAGGAACTCGCAACCCTCGAAAGATCCGGACAGCTTCTGGACGAGGAAGCGGTAGCTTGCCATGTTGGAGTCGCGGGCGTCCCATTCGCCGGAGCACTGCTGCACCACCAGGTCTGAGTCGTCGAAGCACAGGATGCGCCGGATGCCGAGTTCCTTGGCAAGCTGGAGGCCGTGCATAAGGGCTTCATATTCGGCGATGTTGTTGGAGGCGGCGAAGTGGATCTGGAGCGCGTAGCGGAGCCGGTCGACCTTCGGAGATGACAGTACGATACCAGGCCCCATGCCGAGTCGCATCTTGGACCCGTCGAAGTGCATGCGCCAATGCGTCGAGTCGGGAGGTGGCGACAGGTACTGGGTCTCGGTCCAGTCGACGAGGAAGTCGGCTAGGGCTTGAGACTTGATCGTGGTGCGGGGCTCGTAGAGGATGGTGTGGCCGACTAGCTGGATCGCCCATTTGGCGACCCGGCCAAAGGTGTCCCGGCACCCGATGATTTCTCCGATCTGCACCGTGCTGACGACGGTGACGATGTGCTCTTGGAAGTACTGCTTCAGCTTCTTGGCGGTGAGGTACACGCCGTAACACATCTTCTGGTAGTGCGGGTAGTTCTGCTTGGAGATGGAGAGCACTTTGCTCAGGTAGTAGACTGGTCATTGGATGGCTTGGATCTTTCCCTTCTCTGATCGCTCGACCACCAGCCCCGTGCTGACCGCCCACGAGGTCGTGGCTATGTAGAGCAACAGCGGCTCCTTGTCAGTTGGCGCGGCCAGGACTGGTGCGGTGGAGAGCATGCGCTTGAGGTCTTGGAAGCCCTCGTCTGCCTTGCCGTTCCACTCGAACGGGCTTGTCTTCTTCATCAGCTGGTACAGGGGAAGCGCCCTCTCGCCCAGCCGGCTTACAAACCGGGTGACCGAGGCCAAGCATCCGGTGAACTTCTGGACATCATGCAGCCAAGCTGTCTTGCGCATGCGCTTGATGGCCTTGATCTTCTTCAGGTTCGCCTCGATGCCGCGTTCCGAGACGAGGAAGCCGAGTAGCTTTCCGGCCGGGACGCCGAAGATGCACTTTTCCGGGTTGAGCTTGACCTTGTATTCGCGGAGGTTTGCGAATGTTTCCTTCAAATCATCGAGGAGCGTGAGGTGTTGCTTGGTCTTCACCACGATGTCGTCCACGTATACGTGGATGTTGTAGCCGAGTTGCGGCAGCAGGCATTTCTGCATGCAGCGTTGGAAGGTGGCGCCGGCGTTCTTCAAGCCGAACGACATGGTGATGTAGGAGTACGCCCCAAAGGGCGTGATGAAGGACGTCTTCAGGGCGTCGGCCGGGTCCAGCTTGATCTGGTGGTAGCCGGAGTAAGCGTCCAGGAAGGACAGGAGCTCGCACCCGGCAGTCGAGTTGATGACTTGGTCGATCCGCGGGAGAGCGAACGGATCCTTGGGACATGCCTTGTTAAGGCTGGTGTAGTCGATACACATGCGCCAGGTCTTGTTCTTCTTTAGGACAAGGACTGGATTGGCCAGCCACTCAGGGTGGAACACTTCCATTATGAAGCCGGCCGCCAAAAGCTTGGCGACCTCTTCACCGATGGTTCTTCTCTTCTCTTCTCTTCAGAAAATCGTTGGAGGGGTTGACGGACAAGCTTGGCGTCCTTGCGGATGTGATGTTTGTGCTTGGCGTACTTCCTCGGGATGCCCGGCATGTCCTTGGGGGTCCATGCGAAGATATCTCGATTCTCACAGAGGAAGTCGACGAGCTCGCCTTCCTATTTGCTGTCGAGGCGGGCGCCTACGACAACGTACTTGCTGCAGCTAGGGTCTTCTGGGTTGAGCTTCACTTTCTTGGTCTCCTTAGAGGGCTTGAAGGCGGCCTCGTCTGCCGGGTCCGGGGTCGGAATCGACGCTGCAGAGGCCTCGCCTGCCAAGCCGACGATTCGGTCGAGCTGGCGCCGCTCCTCGGCAACGACCAGTGACTCGGCCAACTTGGCACCGTCTCGGGCCCACTCCAGAGACTTGCGGTAGTCGCCAGCGACGGTAATGAGGCCCTTGGGACCCGGCATCTTCATCTTCAGGTACGCGTAGTGTGGAACCGCCATGACCTTGGCGAGAGCGGGTCGGCCCAGCAATGCATGGTATGCGCTAGACAGGTTCACCACTCGAACCAGATCGGTTCGCCGGAAGTGGTCTTTGTCCGCTGAACAGACATCGAGCCGACCCGCCAATGGGCGAGCAGCAGAGAGGCCGGCACGGCGCCGTGGAAGACTGTCCGGTTGGTTTGTGTCCTCGGCCTTGAGGCCGAGCTTGGTCATAGTGTCACGGTAGAGGATGTTGATGCTGCTGCCGCCGTCGATGAGGACTCGAGAGAACTTGCATGTGCGCCGCGCGACAATGGTGGGGTTGAGGACGAGGGCGTATCCACCTAGACTCGGCATGACTGCAGGGTGATCCTCCCGGGTCTAGGTGATCGGGCGATCCGACCAGTGCATGAAGTCCGGCTTGGCCGGGACGACGGTGTTCACCTCCTGCCGAAGAAGGCGCTCGCTGCGCTTGTCATCGCCGAGGCTGATGAAGACGACGTAGGCTGCGTTCTGGTCCGGGTAGGCGTCGTTCTGCATCGCGCCACCAGCAGGAGGCGGCTGTCCTACGCCTGGAGCTGGAGCCGGGGCCGGAGGAGGCGGAACGTCTCCCCTCATGATGCGCTTGGTGATGGCGCACTGCCGAAGCGTGTGCATGGAGGGTCTTGCGCTGCTGTGGTGGTTGCATGGGGCGTCGAGCATCTCTTTGAAACTCATGGCGGGTTGCCACGCTATCTTGCCGTTCTGCCGGCGCTTCGCCGCCGGGTCCGCCGCGGGCTCGGCGGCCGCGACGAGCCGGTTGTCGTGACGCTGCGCCGGCTGGTCGGCCTTGCGCTTGTTGTTTTGATGATGCTGCTGCCGGCTACTTTCGCTGGCCGGCTTCGGGGGAGGAACCGGCTTTGCCTTGCCGGCTTCATCCAGCGCCACCTGGATCTTCATGGCGGAGTCGGCGTTGGCGTACTTGTCCGCCGTCACCATGAGTGCGGCCATGGTGGCCGGCTCGGAGCGCAAGAGCTTGTGCTTGAGGAGGGTGCCATCTCGGCACCCGCTGACGAAGTACTGGATCGCCTGGACTTCATGGACGCCCTCGCAGCTGTTTCGAAGCTCGGTCCAGCGTGCGAGGTACTCGCGACCCGTCTCCGTCGGCCCCTGTACGCACATGGCGAGCTGGCTAGGGAGACCGGGTCGCTTGTAGGTCCCCGTGAAGTTGCGGATAAAGGCTTCCTCAAAGTCGACCCACGCGTTGATGCTGCCCATCGGCAGACTGTTCAACCACGTGCGGGCCGACCCCTGGAGCATGAGCGGTGCGTAGCGCACGGCTAGACAACAATTGGCACCGGTGATGCCAATGGCCGTGGTGTAGTCGGTGAGCCAGTCTTCTGGCTTCACGGCCCCATTGTACTTGGGGGTGTTGCGGGGAGCATGAACCCTTAGGGGAAGGGCTCCTCCCGGATGCGTGGGCCGAAGCACGCCGGCCCGATAGCGCCGCTCTCCTCCACCTCCAGGGAGCGAGCGAGCTGATCGAGGCGGTGGCGCGCGTCGGCGTCGGCGATGGCATGCGGGCCGAGTCGACTGGCGGCCGGCCCCCGAGTGGCTGGGTCGGTTGGGGCCAGACGCCGTCCAGGCCCGGGTCCGCGCTGAGTCTCCGCTGCGGGCTCGTTGCCCAGAGCGTCGGCAGCGGTGGCGGCCGGGTTGCGTAGAGTCCGGGTTTGGCCGGAGTGCGCCTCGCCGGGTGACGAGGAAGCCGTGTGCAGAAGTTCGCCGGGTCCGCCAAGGCGGGCGGAGCCGGACCCCGCCGGCTTGGCGAGATGGTTGAGGCGATCCTACTGGGTGTTGGCGGCATGGAGGAGCTCGCGCATCCACCCAATGCGTTCTTTGAGCTCCTCGCCCGTGAGTTGGTCGAGGCCGACCGCGGCTGCCTCCGTAGCGCGCATGTTCTTCACTGGGGTCTCGTAGACGGTTCGGACGGCGCCGAAGGCCCGGCTGATTGCTCCTCCCTGGGCGCGCACTTCAGTGACCCGGCATGGCTCGGCCGCGGCGGGCGTAAATCCGTGGGCGGCGTCATGCTCCATCTGAGTGGCCTCCAGGCGTCGCCTGGTGGCAGCCAGCGTTTCGGACAGGTCCAGCGTCTGCTGGCGTCTATCCGCGAGCTGGGTTCGGGCTTCAGCGACGTTGGTGGCGTCGACTCGGTGCCGATGGGGATGCTGAGGCTCTGCATCGCAGCGCGCAGCGGATCAGATGGCTCGGTCCGTTCCGCGGCAGCCCTGGCTTCCGCGGCTTTCCTCGTTTTGCTCGACAAGGAAGAGGCGCCATCGCCGGTGACGTAAACCTCCACATGGACGTCCACCGCCCCAGCGGCAACACCACCGCCGAGGGAGAGCGGAGAGTCAGAGTAGCTGAGCACCTCGCTGGGGTACTCGTCGGCCGCGAGCGCATCGGAGATGCGGAGCGCGGCGAAGGAGGCGGCGAGCGCGCCGATGACGTCGTCCGCCAGCGCGACGGACTCGTCGGTGTAGGAGAAGGGCCCCATCTGAAGCATGCTCCCGGCCAGCTCCTCGAGCTGCGCCACGGTGGGCGCCAACTATCGTGGTGGGCGCACGGCAGATGCCAAGGGATGGCTAAAGAGAGGAGGAGGCTCGAGGGCGCTGGTGGGCTCCAGAGGCGAGGTTGGCATGCGTGGGCGCGGGATGCCGGACATACCCAGGTTCGGGGCTCTCCGGAGAGATAACACCCCTAGTCCTGCCGAGTTTAGTTGGATGATCGATAGTACAATGTTGCTCCTGGAGCTGTATGGAGGAGGAAGGAAGCTGGCCAAGGCTTGGGCTGCTCCTTCTCCCCGGTGTTGCCGTTTGGTGGCTAGTCCTATGCTTGCTTGTGTTTCTCTCGTACTGTCTGCTGTCTTCTCTGCCTGCCTTACATTACATGCCTCTATAGGCGCGGGTTCCCGGGGGGTTTTATAGATCAACCCACCCAGGGTTACAATGGTAATATGCCGAGTCGGTGGGTCCGTATTGTCGGTGTCCGGGATACCGGGCTAGGTCCCGCTTGTGGGCTTGTGGTTCGCCGGGTTCCCCTAGGTGCGGGCCCTGCGTGCCTAGGGGAACTGTGCGTCGTCTTGTCGATCATCAGGGCATGGCCGAGGCGAGTCATGTACAGTGCTCTCCGTCATGCTGTCGTCAGCGGTGAGGGCGGGAGCACTGTTGCCTCACCAGCCCCGGTCAACGGGTAGGTGAGGGGCACTGTTGCCACGCTCCGGCTGACCACAGGCATGGGTGGAAACACTGTTGTCTTTGTCATCGGTGGTTGAGGTCTCGTCCCATCGTACGGCCTGGATGGGACGGGAGCTGACCCGTGGCTGGGTTGCCGTGGACGCCACGGGTGGGGTTGGCTTGCTGGGGAAGCCTTGGTTGCACCGGGTTGAGTTGTCTTGCACTAGTTGCTGCGGCCGGGTCAATGTATCTTGCCGGGTCGGAGAGTTTGGCCAGTTTGCGGGCCTTGCCGAGTCGAGCGACCCGGCTAGGCGCGTGCCGGCTCGCAGGGTGATGCGGGCCCCGCTATTTTTGAAAAGGATCCGGGTTTCGTTGCCTGCCGGGGGTTCATCCCCCCGACAGTTCTCGGGGCAGTCTGTGCCTGCGGCGGATGCAAGCTCGTCGGAGAGGCGGGCCTCGCCGAGAAGATCGGCGAGGCAGCTCGCTGCGCAGGCGTCGTCGACGCCATGCAGCACGTCGGGGCAAGCGCCATCGGGCGTGCCGGGCTGGCTACGCTCACTGGGGAGGAAAAGGGTTCCCGTCCAGAGCAGGTCTCCGGACGATGGTGCACTTGGCCCCATGATGGGCGCCAAATGTCGGGTGGTAGGTGCGACATATGCCAACGGGTGGCTTATCATTGTGGGAGCCAGTAAGACATCGCCGGTGCCTGGAAACGGGATAAGGCGAAGACATTCACGCCGGGCGAATCATACCTGTGTTCGGGCTCTCCTTGGAGATAACACCCTAGTCCCGCTTTCTCATGGGTCTCCGTGATGATCACTAGATCAACACAAGTGGCTACAAGAGGCTCCTTGAGCTGTTTGGCTAGAGGAAGAAGAAGGGCAAGTCTAGCTCTCCCCTTCTCTCTATGTGGTGTGTAAAACTCTAAGAGATCAACCCTTTGCATGGGTGCCCTGGGGGGTTTATATAGGCCTGCCCCCAGGGGTACAATGGTAATCCGCCTAGACACAGGTCCAGGCCGTCAGTGTCTGTACTCGCCGGATTCTCCGCCGGCCGCTGGGGCCCGCCGACTGGTGGGTCCTGCCGGCTACCGGCCTCTTGGCCGACAGGCCGGCCCCACCGCCTGGGGGTCTTGTCGGCGGCTGGTTACTGTGGCCTCGCCCTTGATGACGAGGGCTTTGTCGGGGTAAGCATGGCTACAGTGCCGCCGCCTGGCAGGCTTTCACTGTAGCCTTACCCCGTCCTTTCGGCTTAATGGTACACGAACTTCTAGGGAGGGGGTAGCCGACTACTGGGAGCCGGCTACCGCCCAGGCCGACTTGGTGAGGCTTGGCTGCCTTCTGGTGTCTCTCTGGCTGGGGGGGAGGCCGCAGCCTGTGGGTCGAACTGACAGCCCGTCGTGGGAGGCGTAGCGGTCGTCATGGCAACAGTGTTGCGCCGGAGGGGGATGGCCACCCCGTACAGTGTACTGTGGCCAGGCGCGCTCCGGGAATCGGGGGTGGAAGGCTTCACTGTAGCCATGCCCTGTCTCATCACCGTTATGTGGGTGCAGACTTTGAGGGTGCGATCTTGGCCGCCTGCTCGGAGTCGGCCTTCTGCTGGCCGACTTCTAGGAGTCGTCCCTCTTCATGAGAGCTTTCAAAGCCTTGCCGCCTTTCAGTAGCCGGCCGATGGGACAGCCGGCCAGGAGGAGGTGGCCCGGTGTCTTGGACGTTTGAGGGCTTGATCGGCCCGATATTTTTTGAAGAGCCAGGGGGAGCCGGTTAGGCTACCCGTGGTCATTTACTTCGACAGTTGGGGCAACGGAACTTCATCCTCCTCTGATCTCATCCTCTTTCCCCTTAGGATCATAGTCTTCTTCTTCCTCCGAAGTCTAGCCATATTGCTCCACATCCCCATATACCTTGGAGTTTGCGATATAATCTACAATGTAGCTCTCACCCTCCGAGTCTTGGGACAGCATAATTTCATATCTAATAGGAAAACAAAGAGAAAAGAAAATAGGAGATTTCTCCGTGATTCAGAGGTCAACAGGTTCGGGAGGTATATAAAGATTTTTTTTATCTTGGGGAACAAGCAGAACTTAAGAAAAACGGAGTGCAGAAGGTACCCGAGTTGGGCACAACCCACCGGGGGGTGCTTGGCATACCAGGCGCGCCCTGGTGTATCGTGCCCACCAGGGTCACTTTCCTGGAAGTTTCTTATTTTCCTTAATTTTTAAATATTCCAAAACTGACAAAAATATTTTTGCGGATTTTTTGGAGTCCGTTTACTTACCGTATCACGTACCTCCCTTTTTGTTGGAAATATGCCCTAGAGGCAATAATAAATTAGTTATTATTATATTTCCTTGTTCATGATAATCGTTTATTATCCATGCTACAATTGTATTGATAGCAAACTCAGATACATGTGTGGGTACATAGACAACACCATGTCCCTAGTAAGCCTCTAGTTGACTAGCTCGTTGATCAATAGATGGTTACAGCTTTCGACCATGGACATTGGATGTCGTTGATAACGGATCACATCATTAGCGAGAATGATGTGATGGACAAGGCCCAATCCTAAGCCTAGCACAAAGATCGTAGTTCAGTATGCTAAAGCTTTTCTAATGTCAAGTATCTTTTCCTTGGACCATGAGATTGTGCAACTCCGGGTACCATAGGAATGCTTTGGTGTACCAAACGTCACAACGAATCGGGTGGCTATAAAGGTGCACTACAGGTATCTCCCAAAGTGTCTGTTGGGTTAGCACGAATCGAGACTGGGATTTGTCACTCCGTGTGACGGAGAGGTATCTCTGGGCCCACTCGGTAGGACATCATCATAATGTGCACAATGTGAACAAGGGGTTGATCACGGGATGATGTGTTATGGAACGAGTAAAGAGACTTGCCGGTAACGAGATTGAACAAGGTATCGGTATACCGATGATCGAATCTCGGGCAAGTACAATACCGTTAGACAAAGGGAACTGTATACGGGATCGATTGAGTCCTTGACATCATGGTTCATCCGATGAGATCATCGTGGAACAAACATGTGGGAGCCAACATGGGTATCCAGATCCCGCTGTTGGTCATTGACCGGAGAACGTCTCGGTCATGTCTGCATGGTTCCCGAACCCGTAGGGTCTACACACTTAAGGTTCGATGATGCTAGGGTTATAAAGGAAGTTTGTATGTGGTTACCGAATGTTGTTCGAGTCCGGATGAGATCCCGGACGTCACGAGGAGTTCGGAATGGTCCGGAGGTAAAGATTTATATATGGAAGTCCTATTTTGGCAACCGGAAAATGTTCGGATTTTTCGGTATTGTACGGGAAGGTTCTAGAAGGTTCCGGAGTGGGGCCCACCTGCATGGGGGACCCACATGAACGTGGGTAGTGGGGCAAGGCCCCACACCCCTGGTCAAGGCGCACCAAGATCCCCTTAGAAGGAATAAGATCATATCCCAAGGGATAAGATCAAGATCCCAAAAGGGGGATAACAATCGATGGGGAAGGAAATGATGGGATTTCTTTCCTCCCACCTTGCTAACGCCCCAATGGACTTGGAGGGCAAGAAACCAGCCCCTCCACCCCTATATATAGTGGGAGGCGACGGGAGCTTTACCCTTGCCTCGGCGCAGCCCTCCCCTCTCCCAAGTCCTCCTCCTCTCCTGCCGTGCTTGGCGAAGTCCTGGAGGATTGCCACGCTCCTCCATCACCACCACGCCGTTGTGCTGCTGCTGGATGGAGTATTCCTCAACCTCTCCCTCTCTCCTTGCTGGATCAAGGCATGGGAGACGTCACCGGGCTGTACGTGTGTTGAACGCGGAGGTGCCGTCCGTTCGGCAGTAGGATCTCCGGTGATTTGAATCACGAAGAGTACGACTCCTTCAACCCCGTTCTCTTGAACGCTTCCGCTTAGCGATCTACAAGGGTATGTAGATGCACTCTCCTTCCCCTCGTTGCTGGTTTCTCCATAGATAGATCTTGGTGACACGAGGAAAATTTTGAATTTATGCTACGCTCCCCAACAAAGGGCATCATGAGCTAGGTCTATTGCGTAGATTCTTTGCACGAGTAGAACACAAAGTAGTTGTGGGCGTTGATGTTGTTCAATATGCTTACCGTTACTAGTCCAATCTTGTTTCGACGGTATTGTGGGATGAAGCGGCCCGAACCGACCTTACACGTACACTTACGTGAGACAGGTTCCACCGACTGACATGCACTTGGTGCATAAGGTGGCTAGCGGGTGCCAGTCTCTCCCACTTTAGTCGAAACAGATTCGATGAAAAGGGTCCTTATGAAGGGTAAATAGCAATTGGCATATCACGTTGTGGTTTTCGTAGGTAAGAAACGCTCTTGCTAGAAACCCATAGCAGCCACGTAAAACATGCAAACAACAATTAGAGGACGTCTAACTTGTTTTTGCAGGGTATGCTATGTGATGTGATATGGCCAAGAAGAATGTGATGAATGATATGTGATGTATGAGATTGATCATGTTCTTGTAATAGGAATCACGACTTGCATATCGATGAGTATGACAACCGGCAGGAGCCATATGAGTTGTCTTAATTTATTGTATGACCTGCGTGTCATTGAACAAACGCCATGTAATTACTTTACTTTATTGCTAACCGGTAGACATAGTAGTAGAAGTAATAAGTTGGCGAGACAACTTCATGGAGACACGATGATGGAGATCGTGATGATGGAGATCATGGTGTCATGCCGGTGACGATGATGATCATGGAGCCCCGAAGATGGAGATCAAAAGGAGCAAAATGATATTGGCCATACCATGTCACTATTTGATTGCATGTGATGTTTATCATGTTTATGCATCTTATTTGCTTAGAACGACGGTAGTAAATAAGATGATCCTCGTTAAAATTTCAAGAAAGTGTTCCCCTAACGTGCACCGCTATGTAAAGTTCGTCGCTTCAAGCACCACGTGATGATCGGGTGTGATAGATTCTTACGCTCACATACAATGGGTGTAATCCAGATTTACACACGCGAAACACTTAGGTTAACTTGACGAGCCTAGCATGTACAGACATGGCCTCGGAACACAAGAGACCGAAAGGTCGAGCATGAGTCGTATGGAGGATACGATCAACATGAAGATGTTCACCGATGATGACTAGTCCGTCTCACATGATGATCAGACACGGCCTAGTTGACTCGGATCATGTAATCACTTAGATGACTAGAGGGATGTCTATCTGAATGGGAGTTCATGAGATGAACTTAATTATCCTGAACATAGTCAAAAGATCTTTGCAAATTATGTCGTAAGCTCGCACTTTAGTTCCACTGTTTTATATATGTTCCTAGGGAAAATATAGTTGAAAGTTGACAGTAGCGATTATGCAGACAGGAGAATGCTTATGTCCTTAATGCACCGCCCAGTGTGCTGAACCCCAAACGTCGTCTGTGGATGTTGCAAACATTGGACATACATGTTTTGATAACTACGTGATAGTTCAGTTAAACGGTTTAGAGTTGAGGCACCAAAGACGTTTTTCAAAACGTCGCGGAACATATGAGACGTTTCGAGGGCTGAAATTGGGATTTCAGGCTCGTGCCCACGTCAAGAGGTATAAGACCTCCGACGATTTTCTTAGCCTGCAAACTAAGGGAGAAAAGCTCAATCGTTGAGCTTGTGCTCAGATTGTCCGAGTGCAACAATCACTTGAATCGAGTGGGAGTTGATCTTCCGATGAGATAGTGATGTTTCTCCAAAGTCATTGCCACCAAGCTGCTAGAAGCTTCGTGATGAACTATAACATATCAGGGATAGATATGATGATCCTTGAGGTATTCGCGATGTTTGACACCGCGAAAGTGGAAATCAAGAAGGAGCATCAATTGTTGATGGTTGGTGAAACCACTAGTTTCAAGAAGGGCAAGGGAAAGAAGGGATACTTCATGAAACGGCAAATCAGCTGCTGCTCTAGTGAAGAAACCCAAGGTTGAACCCAAACCCGAGACTAAGTGCTTCTGTAATAAGGGGAACAGCAACTGGAGCAGAATTACCCTAGATACTTGGTAGATGAGAAGGCTGGCAAGGTCGATAGAAGTATATTGGATATACATTATGTTAATGTGTACTTTACTAGTACTCCTAGTAGCACCAGGGTATTAAGATACCGGTTCGGTTGCTAAGTGTTAGTAACTCAAATAAAAGAGCTACTGAATAAACGGAGACTAGCTAAAGGTGAGTGACGATATGTGTTGAAGTGTTTCCAAGTTTGATGTGATCAAACATCGCACGCTCCCTCTACCATCAAGATTAGTATTAAACCTGAATAATTGTCATTTGGTGTTTGCGTTGAGCATAGACATGATTGCATTATGTCTATCGCAATATGGTTATTCATTTAAGGAGAATAATGGTTACTCTATTTATTTGAATAATACCTTCAATGGTCTTGCGCCTAAAGGAATGGTTTATTGAATCTCGATCGTAGTGATACGCATTTTCATGCCAAAAGATATAAGATAGTAATGATAGTACCACTTACTTGTGGCATTGCCATGTAAGTCATATTGGTATAAAACGCATGAAGAAGCTCCATGTTGATGGATCTTTGGACTCACTCGTTTTTGAAAAGTTTGAGACATGCGAACCATGTCTATTGGTGTATACGCATGAAGAAACTCCATGCAGATGGATCGTTTGGACTCACTTGATTTTGAATCACTTGAGATATGCAAATCATACCACATGGGCAAGATGGTGAAAAGCCTCGTTTTCAAAGAAGATGGAATAAGATAGCAACTTGTTGGAAGTAACACATTTTGATGTGTGCAGTCCAATGAGTGCTGAGGCATGCAGTGAATATCGTTATGTTCTTACTTCACAGATGATTAGAGTACATGTTGAGTATATTTACTTGATGAAACACAAATCTGAATTATTGAATGGTTCAAGTAATTTCAATGTGAAGTTAAAGATCATCGTGACAAGAGGATAAAATGTCTATGATATGATCATAGAGATGAGTATCTGAGTTATGAGCTTTGGCACGCAATTAAGACATTGTGGAAATTGTTTCACAATAAATACTACCGAACACCATAGTGTGATGGTGTGTCCGAACATCATAGTTGCACCCTATTGAATATGGTGCGTACCATGATGTCTCTTATCGATTACCACTATCGCTCATGGGTTAGGCATTAGAGACAACCACACTCACTTTAATAGGGCACCACGTAATTCCGTTGAGACGACACCGTTTGAACTATGGTTTGGAGAAACCTAAGTTGTCGTTTCTTAAAAGTTTGGGGCTGCGATGCTTATGTGAAAAAGTTTCAGGTTGATGAGCTCGAACCCAAAGCGGATAAAAATGCATCTTCATAGGACACCCAAAACAGTTGGGTACACCTCCTATCTCAGATCCGGAAGCAAAAGTAATTGTTTCTAGAAACGAGTCCTTTCTCGAGGAAAAGTTTCTCTCGAAAGAATTGAGTGGGAGGATGGTGGATACTTAATGAGGTTATTAAACCATCACTTCGACCAGTGTGCAGCAGGGCGCAGGAAGTTGTTCATGTGGCACCTACACCAATTGAAGTGGAAGCTGATGATAGTGATCATGACGCTTCGGATCAAGTCACTACTGGACCTCGTAGGTCGACAAGGACGCGTACTACTTCAGAGTGGTACGCAATCCTGTCGTAGAGGTCATGTTGCTAGACAACAATGAACCTACGAGCTATGGAGAAGCGATGGTGGGCCCGGATTCCGACGAATGGCTCGAGGCCATAACATCCGAGAGAGGATCCATGACTTTGGAAGAAATACTTGATGGTCGAAGGACGTTGGGTAAAGATGGATTTTAAAAGGAAGATGACAATGATGGTAAGTATCACCATTAAGAAAGCTCGACTTGTCGTTAAAGATATTTTCGACAAGTTCAAGGAGTTGACTACGGTGAGGCTTTCTCACCGTAGCGATGCTAAGAGTCTGTTGGAATTGGATTAGCGATTCTTGCATTATTTATGAAATCTTGCATATAGGATGTCAAAACATTGTTTCCTTGACAGTTTTCTTGAGGAAAGGTTGTATGTGATACAACCGGAAGGTTTTGACAATCCGAAAGACGCTAACAAGTATGCAAAGCTCCAGCTATCCTTCTAAGGACTGGAGTAAGCATCTCGAATTGGAATGTACGCTTTGATGAGATGATCAAAGATTTTGGGTCTATACAAAGTTTATGAGAAACTTGTATTTCCAAAGAAGTGAGTGGGAGCACTATAGAATTTCTGATGAGTATATGTTGTAGACATATTGTTGATCAGAAATGATGTAGAATTTCTAGAAAGCATATAGGGTTGTTTGAAAAGTGTTTTTCAATGGAAAACCTGGATTCAGCTACTAGAACATTGAGCATCAAGATCTATGAGGATAGATCAAAAAACGCTAAATGGTACTTTCAAATGAGCACATACCTTGACATAATCTTGAAGGTGTTCAAGATGGATCAGTCAAAGAAGGAGTTCTTGCCTGAGTTGTAAGGTATGAAGTTAAGAGTTAAAGCTCGACCACGGAAAAAGACAAAGAAACGACGAAGGTCGCCTCCTATGCTTCAGATGTAGGCTCTATAGTATGCTATGTTGTGTACCGCACCGGAAGTGTGCCTGCCATGAGTCAGTCAAGGGGTACAAGAATGATCCAGGAATGGATCATTGGACAGCGGTCAAAATTGTCCTTGGAGTAAATAAGGACATGTTTCTCGATTATCAAGGTGATAAAGAGTTCGGCGTAAAGGGTTACGTTGATGCAAGCTTTAACACCTATCCAAATGACTCTGAGTAGAAAACCGGATACGTATAGTGGAGCAACCATTTGGAATAGCTCCAAGTGGAGCGTGGAAGCAGCATTTACAATATGACCTAGAGATTTGCGAAGTACATACGGATCTGAATGTTGCAGACCCGTTGACTAAAACCTCTCTCACAAGCAAAACATGATCAAACCCCAGAACTCATTGAGTCTTAATCACATGATGATGTGAACTAGTTTAGTGACACTAGTAAACTCTTTGGATGTTAGTCACATGGCGATGTGACTGTGAGTGTTAATCACATGGCGATGTGAACTAGATTATTGACTCTAGTGCAAGTGGGAGACTGTTGGAAATATGCCCTAGAGGCAATAATAAATTAGTTATTATTATATTTCCTTGTTCATGATAATCGTTTATTATCCATGCTATAATTGTATTGATAGCAAACTCAGATACATGTGTGGGTACATAGACAACACCATGTCCCTAGTAAGCCTCTAGTTGACTAGCTCGTTGATCAATAGATGGTTATAGTTTCCGACCATGGACATTGGATGTCATTGATAACGGGATCACATCATTAGAGAATGATGTGATGGACAAGACCCAATCCTAAGCCTAGCACAAAGTTCGTAGTTCAGTATGCTAAAGCTTTTCTAATGTCAAGTATCTTTTCCTTAGACCATGAGATTGTGCAACTCCGGGTACCGTAGGAATGCTTTGGGTGTACCAAACGTCACAACGAATCGGGTGGCTATAAAGGTGCACTACAGGTATCTCCCAAAGTGTCATTGGGTTGGCACGAATCGAGGCTGGATTTGTCACTCCATGTGACGGAGAGGTATCTCTGGGCCCACTCGGTAGGACATCATCATAATGTGCACAATGTGACCAAGGGGTTGATCATGGGATGATGTGTTACGGAACGAGTAAAGAGACTTGCCGGTAACGAGATTGAACAAGGTATCGGTATACCGACGATCGAATCTCGGGCAAGTACAATACCGTTAGACAAAGGGAATTGTATACGGGATCAATTGAGTCCTTGACATCGTGGTTCATCCGATGAGATCATCGTGGAACATGTGGGGGCCAACATGGGTATCCAGATCCCGCTGTTGGTTATTGACCGGAGAACGTCTCGGTCATGTCTGCATGGTTCCCGAACCCGTAGGGTCTACACACTTAAGGTTCGATGACGCTAGGGTTATAAAGGAAGTTTGTATGTGGTTACCGAATGTTGTTCGGAGTCCCGGATGAGATCCCGGACATCACGAGGAGTTCCGGAATGGTCCGGAGGTAAAGATTTATATATGGGAAGTCCTATTTTGGCCACCGGAAAATGTTCGGGATTTTTCGGTATTGTACCAGGAAGGTTCTAGAAGGTTCCGGAGTGGGGCCCACCTGCATGGGGGGACCCACATGAACGTGGGTAGTGGGGGCAAGGCCCCACACCCCTGGTCAAGGCGCACCAAGATCCCCCCTTAGAAGGAATAAGATCATATCCCGAAGGGATAAGATCAAGATCCCTAAAAAGGGGGCATAACAATCGGTGGGGAAGGAAATGATGGGATTTCTTTCCTCCCACCTTTGCCAACGCCCAATGGACTTGGAGGGCAAGAAACCAGCCCCCTCCACCCCTATATATAGTGGGGAGGCGCACGGGAGCTTTACCCTTGCCCCTGGCGCAGCCCTCCCCCTCTCCCAAGTCCTCCTCCTCTCCTGCGGTGCTTGGCGAAGTCCTGGAGGATTGCCACGCTCCTCCATCACCACCACGCCGTTGTGCTGCTGTTGGATGGAGTCTTCCTCAACCTCTCCCTCTCTCCTTGCTGGATCAAGGCATGGGAGACGTCACCGGGCTGTACGTGTGTTGAACGCGGAGGTGCCGTCCGTTCGGCACTAGGATCTCTGGTGATTTGAATCACGACGAGTACGACTCCTTCAACCCCGTTCTCTTGAACGCTTCCGCTTAGCGATCTACAAGGGTATGTAGATGCACTCTCCTTCCCCTCGTTGCTGGTTTCTCCATAGATAGATCTTGGTGACATGTAGGAAAATTTTGAATTTCTGCTACGTTCCCCAACACTTTTTTCATGATTCTGGAGTGTTCCGGAAGGTTTCCTTTACGTGTTCTTCCGGTGTCAAAGTTTGGATGATATTGCTTTCACCATTAATGGGCGTACATGAGATATAGTGTTTTATTCATTGCCCATTGACAACCTTCGGGTTAGTACCTTCGGCATTATTATTTTTGATAGCTCCGGATCGATAGACCTCCTCGATGACACAGGGTCCTTCCCATTTGGAGAGGAGTTTTCCTACAAAGAATCTAAAATGAGAGTTGTACAAAAGAACATATTCTTGAACTTTGAACTCATGCTTTTGGATTCTTTTGTCATGACACCTTTTAACCTCTTCTTTGAATAACCTTGCATTTTCATAAGCCTGGGTTCTCCATTCATCTAATGAGCTAATATCAAATAACCTATTTTCACCAGCAAGTTTGAAATCATAGTTGAGTTCTTTAATTGTCCAATATGCTTTATGTTCTAACTCAATATGCAAATGACAAGCTTTTCCATAAACCATTTTATAAGGAGACATACCCATAGGATTTTTATATGTTGTTCTATTAGCCCAAAGTGCATCATCTAGTTTCTTAGACCAATTCTTCCGGGACCTATTGACAGTCTTTTGTAAGATTAGTTTTATTTCTCTATTACTAAGTTCAACTTGACCACTAGACTGAGGATGATAAGGTGATGCAATTCTATGGTTAACATCATACTTAGCAAGCATTTTACGGAAAGCACCATGAATAAAGTGTGAACCACCATTAGTCATTAAATATCTAGGGACTCCAAACCTTGGGAAAATAACTTCCTTAAGCATTTTAATAGAGGTGTTGTGATCAACACTAATGGTTGGAATATCTTCTACCCACTTAGTAACATAATCAAGAACAACCAAAATATATGTATACCCATTAGAGGAAGGAAAAGGTCCCATGAAATCAAATCCATTGTTCAAGAAATTGGTAACTAATAGCTGGTCGGTCGGCTTGGGAGTAGTGATCAATCGGCAAATCGGCCTATTAACTGGATTAATCGGTCGACAATTAATCTGTAGATTTAATGGGAATTGCCAACATATATCTAGTTTTTTATGTATTATACCATACTCTCATTCTCTCAACTATGTATATACCAAAATATGCTACCTTGGTCGAACCATAGCTATTGAGGAGTGAGAGGGGGATAGCAGGGGTTACATGGAAAAAATTTGGGCTTTGTCTGCCCACAAATTAATGGGTCAGCAGCGATTAATCGGCCGAACAACCAATTAACCGGTCTAACTGACCAATTAATCGGCCTGACAAGTTAACACGATGAATTGGTGGTATTCGATTCGGTCACCATACAAGTAGTGATTAACTGGCCTGTTAACTGATTAATCGGATGAATTCTTGAACAGTGGTCAAATCCCCAAACATCAAATTGTTCAACAGCAAGTGAATAATTCATAGGCATTTCTTGACGCTTACCAATATTACCTATTCTTTGACATTCATCACAAGATGAGACAAACTTGTCGGCATCCTTAAAGAGAGTAGGCCAATAAAAACCGGATTGCAATACCTTATGATCGGTTCTATCTCCCACGTGATGTCCTCCATAAGCTTCGGAGTGACATTTCCGTAGGATTTGTTCCTTTTCATGCTTAGCTACACAACGTCTAATAATACTATCTACTCATTCTTTATAAAGATGTGGGTCATCTCAAAAGTAATGTCTTAAATCATAGAAGAATTTTTTCTTTTGTTGGTATGTGAAGCTAGGTGGTATGTATTTAGAAACAATATAATTAGCATAGTCAGCATACCAAGGTGTGCTATTAGAAACATTTATTGAAGCTAATTGTTCATCAAGAAAGCTATAATTAATAGGTTGTGCGTCATCAAGAATATTTTCAATCCTAGACAAGTTATCAGCCATGGGGTTCTCTGCTCCTTTCCTATCAGTGATATGCAAATCAAATTCTTGTAGCAGAAGAACCCACCTAATGAGTCTAGGTTTAGCATCTTTCTTTTCCATAAGATATTTTATAGCAGCTTGATCGGTGTGAACAATCACTTTAGAATCAACAATGTAAGATCTGAATTTATCACAAGCAAACACCACTACTAATAATTCTTGTTCAGTAGTAGCATAATTTCGTTGAGCACTGTCTAGAGTTTTACTAGCATAATGGATAACATTTAGTTTCTTATCAACTCTTTATCCTAGAACAACACCAACAACATAATCACTAGCATCACACATAATCCCAAAAGGCAAGTTCCAATCAGGTGGTTGAACAACAGGTGCAGTAATTAAGGCTTTCTTTAGTGTATCAAAGGCTTCCAATCAATCATCATCAAACACAAAGGGAATATCCTTTTGCAAAAGATCTGCAAGAGGCCTAGAAATTTTAGAAAAGTCTTTGATAAACCTCCTATAGAAGCCCACATGACCAAGGAAACTACGAATACCTTTGATATATTTAGGACATGGCATTTTATCAATTGCATCAACCTTGGCTTTGTCCACCTCAATGCCACTTTCAGAAATTTTATCGACAAAAACAATACCTTCGTTAACCATAAAGTGGCACTTCTCCCAATTCAAGACAAGGTTTGTTTGTTCACATCTCTGCAAAACTCGATCAAGATTGCTTAAACAATCATCAAAAGACTTCCCATAAACAGAAAAGTCATCCTTGAAAACCTCAACTATCTTTTCACAAAAATCAGACAATATAACAGTCATACATCTTTGAAAGGTAGCAGGTGCATTACATAAACCAAAAGGCATACGTCTATAAGCATAAGTTCCAAAAGGACAAGTAAAAGTGGTCTTTTCTTCATCATGTTGTGAAATATGTATTTGTGAAAAACCAGAATATCCATCAAGGAAGCAAAAATGTGTGTGCTTAGATAAAGTTTCTAACATTTGATCAATAAAAGGCAGTGGGTAATGATATTTTCTAGTTGCTTTGTTTAATTTTCTATAATCAATTACCATCCTATAGCCTGTGACAATTCTTTGTGGAATGAGCTCATTCTTACCATTAGGAACAATAGTAATACCTCCCTTTTTAGGGACACAATGAACAGGACTTACCCATCTACTATCAGTTATAGGATAGATTATACCTGCTTCCAGAAGTTTCAATATTTCCGTTCTTACCACTTCTTCAATCTTCGGGCTTAACCGTCGTTGGTGATCAACAACGGGTTTAGCATCAGGTTCCATATTAATCTTGTGCTGACATAGAGTGGGACTAATGCCCTTAAGATCATCAAGAGTATATCTGATAGCAGCTCTGTGCTTCCTTAGAACTTTCAATCATCTTTCTTCTTCATGTTCTGAAAGGTTAGCACTAATAATAACAGGATATATATTTTTCTCATCAAGATAAGCATATGTCAAAGTGTCTGGCAATTGTTTTAATTCAAACACAGGATCACCTTTAGGTGGAGGAGGACCTCCTAGAGTTTTAATAGGCAAATTGTGTTTAAGCAGAGGTTGTTGTTCAAAAAAGATTCTATCTATTTCATTTCTTTCACGCATATGCAAACCATTTTCATGGTCAAGCAAATATTGTTCCAAAGGATCAGTAGGAGGTACAGCAATAGAAGCAATACCAATAATTTCATCCTTACTAGGCAAATCTTTCTTATGAGGTTGTCTACTAAACTTGGAAAAATTGAATTCATGAGATTCATCACCAAAGCTAACACCGACAGTTTGTTTCTTACAATCTATTCTGGCATTAACGGTGTTCAAGAAAGGTCTACCAAAGATAATGGGACAAAAATCATCTTGTGGGGAGCCAAGAACAAGAAAACCAGTAGGGTATTTTATTTTCCCACACAAGACTTCAACATCTCTAAGAATCCCAATTGGTGATATAGTATCTATATTGGCAAGTTTAATAGTGACATCTATGTCTTCTATTTCAGCAGGTGCTATTTCATTCTTAATTTCTTCATATAAGGAAAAAGGAATAGAACTCACACTGGCACCTAGGTCACATAACCCATGATAACAGTGATCTCCTATCTTAACTGAGACAATAGGCATGCCAACAACTGGTCTATGTTTATCCTTTTTATCGGGTTTGGAAATTTTAGAAGCTTCATCAAAGAAGTAAATAACATGCCCATCAATATTATCGACTAAGAGATCTTTAATCATAGCAACACTAGGTTCAACTCCGATTTGTTCAGCTGGTTTGGGTGTTCTAACATAACTTTTGTTAACCATAGTTGAAGCTTTAGCATGTTCCTTCATCCTAACAAGGAAGGTGGTTTTTAAATATATGCAGTGGGAACAACTGGATCAAAATTGTAAATAATAGTTTCTTATTTAGCTTTCACCGGTTCTTTAACTTCTTCTTTAATAGGTGGGTGATATTTAAACCACTTCTCCTTAGGGAGATCAACATGAGTAGCAGAAGATTCACAAAAGGAAGCTACTATCTCAGAGTCAAGTCCATATTCAGTGCTAAACTTTTGAAAAACATCGGTATTCATAAAAGATTTAACACAATCAAACTTAGGTTCAATACCTGACTCTTTACCTTTGTCAAGTTCCCAATCTTAAGAGTTGCGTTTAATTCTTTCTAAAAGATCCCACCGAAATTGAATAGTCTTCTTCATAAAAGAACCAGTACAAGAAGTATCGAGAATGGATTGATCATTACGAGAAAGCTGAGCATAAAAAGTCTGAATAATAATTTCTCTTGAGAGCTCATGATTGGGGCATGAATATAACATTGACTTAAGCCTCCCCCAAGCTAGAGCGATACTTTCTCCTTCACAAGGCCAAAATTATATATATAATTCCGATCACAATAAACTAGATGCATAGGATAATTTTTTTGATGAAATTCCAATTTCAACCGATTCCAGTTCCAAGATCCAATATCATCGCATAGCCTATACCATGTCAATGCTTTTCCCTTCAAAGATAAAGGGAAAACCTTCTTCTTAGATTCATCTCCGGGTGAACCTGCAAGCTTAAACAATCCACAAATTTCATCCACATATATAAAGTGCATATCAGAATGTTCGGTTCCATCTCCTGCATAAGGATTAGCTAGCAGTTGTTCTACCATACCCGAAGGAATTTCATATTCAATATTTTCGGTAGGTGCAGTAGGTTGAGGGGCAACTAATTGTGGTTCTGTCGAGGTGAAAATACCTCGAACAAACCCCTCAAAGGATTGTTTTCCATAGTAGCAAGTGACAATAAATTTTAGCACATAGTAATAATGTTTCGTTACCAATTTCCAATTACCAAGAGCGCTTCACTCCCCGGCAAAGGCGCCAGAAAATAGCCTTGATGACCCACAAGTATATGGGGTCAATTGTAGTCTTTTCAATAAGTAAGAGTGTCGAACCCAACGAGGAGCAGAAGGAAATGACAAGAGGTTTTCAGCAAGGTAATGTCTGCAAGTGCTAAAATTGTAAGAAGCGGAGTGGTTTGATAGCAAGATAATTTGTAACGAGCAAATAACGATAGTAGTAACAAAAGTGAAGCAAGGTATCTCAATCCTTTTGAGGAAAAGGACATGCCAAAACGCTCTCTTATGATAAGCAAAGTGTTCTTGAGGGTACACGGGAATTTCATCTAGTCACTTTCATCATGTTGGCTTAATTCGTGTTCGCTACTTTGATATTTTGATATGTGGGTGGACCGGTGCTTAGGTGATGTTCTTACTTGAACAAACCTCCTACTTATGATTAACCCTCTCGCAAGCATCCGCAACTATGAGAAAAGTATTAAGAATAAATTCTAACCATAGCATTAAACTTTTGGATCCAATCGGTCCCTTACGGAATAACACATAAACTAGGGTTTAACCTTCTGTCACTCTTGCAACCCATCATCTAATAACTCCTCCACAGTGCATTCCCTTAGGCCCAAATATGGTTTAAGTGTCATGTAGTCGACGTTCACATGACACCACTAAGGGGATCACAACACACATATCATTAAAATATCGAACACATATCAAGTTCACATGATTACTTGCTGTAGCGACCAGACCTCAAACAGTCCGATCTCTGTGCATCAGTGTCATCCCTGGATCGGTAATGCTGACATGCACAGTACTTGAAGGATTTATAACAGAGTAGCAATCACACACTTATTACATCGAATGTCTCAAAAGAGAACTTATTACAATAAATATGGCTTAAGGCCATCTAATAACGATAACAGCGGAAGGCTTGGAAGATAAAGTGAGTCCATCAACTCCAACAGCATCACTGAGTATAAGACCATGACCTAAGGCTCCTTACTGGTCGTCTGAAAAGTCTGCAACATGAACGTTGCAGCCCGAAAATGGGTCAGCACATGGAATATGCTGGCAATGTAACACATAGAGAGTAATGAACAGAATAATGCTATCACTACATGCATATTTGGCTGGTGGAAAGCTCTATGGTTACAGTTTTGCGAAAAGCCAATTTTTCCCTACTGCAAAGGAATAAATTTTATTTAACTATCATGGTGGTTGTTAAACATTGAGAAGGTACCTCCAACTCAATCCCAATTAGGAACGTGATTAAAACCCAATCAAATTAAAATTAAGTAACATGATGATGAGATCCACATGATAATCCAGGAACTAGATACTCAAGATGTCCATAACCGGGTACACGGCTAACCATGATTAGTCTGTACACTCTGCAGAGGTTTGCACACTTTTCCCCCACAAGACTCGATCTCCTCCGTTTGATTTCTCGCACTACATGGTGTTTGAGAAACGGATGACCGAGACACAGTCTTTCAGAAACATTAACTCTTTACTCCGGGTGGACAATTACACCTACTTTCCCCTACATCTGCGAGCCCACCTCTTCAAGAGGTCATGTAACATACTCAACTATGCTAGAGCCCATGATAGCTTGTGGCTGCACACAGAAGTTTCTAGCATGAATAATCTTATGATCCCTTTGAACCTGGGTGGCGGTCCATAGGATAATCACACGGGTACTCCGGGATATCCAAAAATACAGGCAACACTGGATTCTCCAGGTGCCTCAATCCACCCATATGTAAATTTAAGTAGCCACCTTAAGTTGAAACATTAATTAACAATCTCACATCTGTCATGGAAAAACTCTCACCCAATCCACGTCTACTAGCATAGCATAGCAATATAAGCAAACGTAGAAGTAACTCCCAAGGGTTTGATAATAAAACAGGTAATAGGTTCTACCTCATCTACTTCCCAAAACCCACATATTAATCAGATCCTACTAATGCAACGTTTGAGGGTTGAATCTAATGCATAAAAACTGGGTACAAAAAGTATGATCAAAGTGTTACTTGCCTTGCTGATGATCCGTGCAACCTAGAGACTCGTAGTAGCAAGCGGTGCACTCCGGGTACTCTATCGCAAACAAACAAGCATACAATAAGCACTCATCTAATGCACGGGTAAAATTCAAATAAGAGATCTAACCAGAAAGTTCAACTTAAGAACTCCGGTTTGCAAAAAGAATCAAAACCAACGAAGCAACGAAAGTCAAACGGCGAAAGAAACAAGCTTCGTTTACTATTCTGGACCTAAGTCAAATTTTACAGTAGCAAAAACTTGTTTGAGTTGGTTAAACGAAAAGAGGGTTCCTATACGAAACTGTAGGCGCTTGAATCACCTGATTCCGATAAACGAGCGAAAAGTTATACTAGAACGAAAATCGGATCTGAAATCGCGATCGAAAATAATCACGAAAAACCCAAGAAAAAGAAAAAACTGACGAACAGGCTAACAAACGAACGTTCGTTGTCTGCGGCTAAACGGTGAAAACCGTTCATAAAAACGAATGAATGAACGGGCGTTCATTAAGTAACAAAACCGGAAAAACCGAACCGAAACTAAAAAAGACGGATCTAGGGTTAAAAAACCGATCGGTTTTTCAAGGAAAACCGGCGGACGGCGAGGTCGGCGGCGGCGGGCTACTGATGGGGTTGGCGACGGGCGGCGAGGTCGGCGGCGGGCTACTGATGGGGTTAGCGGCGAGGCGGCGGTGAGGGCGGGCGGGCATGCGACGGTGTTCGGCGGCGGCAACGGGTGGCTCAAGGGCGGCTAGGGTTTCGGGGCGGGGTGGTGGCTGGGCCTCGCCTCTTAAAGGGCCGGCCGGGTCGGAGTCCCGGGCGGACACGACCCGGTAAGGCGGTTCATTTTTTTTCAAGAATTTCGCGCAGAAAAAGAAATAAAAGAAATACTAAACGGACTCCAAAAATCCCGAAATAAAATTTCCTCGTCCTCTAAAAACAAGCTAGACAAGATGAACATTTATTTGGGGCCTAAATGCAATTTTGAAAAACGCGAATTTTTCCTAAATTCAAATAAAATAGCGACAAAACTCCGAAATAAAATCTTATTTGATTTTATTATTAAATCCTCAATATTTCTTTATTTTGGAAAAGTCTTTTTATTCCCTCTCTTTTATTTTTGTATAAGAAATATTCGAAGATAAGATAATTAAAATCAAATTATCCTATTTTCAAAATTCGAGAAAACTCAAATATGAAAATAACGAAATCTCCAACTCTCCCCGTGGGTAATTGAGTTGCGTGAAATTTCTAGGATCAAGCCAAAATGCAATAAAATATGATATGCAATGATGATCTAATGTATAACATTCCAAATTGAAAATTTGGGATGTTACACTTGCAACATGATTTCTCCCGTAACCTCAAGAACCAAAGTAACTACTCACAAATGATAATCATGCTCAAGATCAGAGGGGTATTAAATAGCATAATGGATCTGAACATATAATCTTCCACAAAATAAACCATATAGTAATCAACTACAAGATGTAATCAACACTACTAGTCACCCACAAGCACCAATCTATAGTTCCGGTACAAAGATTGAACACAAGAGATGAACTAGGGTTTAAGAGGAGTTGGTGTTGTTGAAGATGTTAATGAAGATAGCCCTACCCAAGATGGGAGAGTTGTTGGTGATGATGATGACGATTACGATGGTTTCCCTCCGGGAGGGAAGTTCCCCCGGCGGAATCGCTCCACCAGAGGGCAAAAGTGCTCCTGCCTAAGTTCCGCCTCGAGACGGCGACTCTTCATCCCGAAAGTCCTCCCCTTATTTTTTTTTCTAGGTCAAAATGACTTATATACTAGAAGAGGGGCACCGGAGATGGGCCTGGGTGAGCACAACCCATCAGGGTGCGCCTTGGCTCCCCGGCGTGCCCAGGTGGGTTGTGCCCACCTGGTGGGCCCCCTCTGGTACTTATTGACTCAAAAAATTCTTATTTATTCCATAAAAAATCCTCGTGAAGTTTCAGCTCATTTGGAGTTGTGCAGAATAGGTAGCTTGACGTAGCTTTTCCAGGTCCAGATTTCCAACTACTAGAATTCTCCCCCTTTGTGTATACCTTGCATATTATGAGAGAAAAGGCATTAGAATTACTCCAAAAAGCATTATTATACAATAAAACAACATAAATAACGGTAGGAAAACATGATGCAAAATGGACGTATCAGACAACCGCCTGGCTTTGAACACCTTGAGTTTCCTAAGAAAGTTTTCAGGTTGAAGAAAGATTTATATGGATTGGAGCAAGCCCCTAGAGCTTGGTATGACACCCTGAAGAAGTTTTTGCTTGACAAGGGGTTCAAGCCAGGATCCACTGATCCCACACTTTTTACTCGTGCAGTTGACAATGATTTATCTGTTTGTCAAATCTATGTGGATGATATTATCTTCGTCTATAGTAACAATGCTTGCAGCTTAGAATTCGGGAAAATGATGTCCGATAAATATGAAATGTCCATGATGGGTGAACTCAAATTCTTTCTCGGACTACAAATACCTCAACAAGCGAATGATATCTTCATTTCTCAGGAAAAATATCTGAAGGAGTGTCTGAAGAAGTTCAAAATGCAAGATTCCAAATGAAGGGCTATAAAAATCACATGCCCACAAATGGTAAGCCAGATGCAGATGTGTACGGTAAGGATTATGATTATAAAGCCTATCGCTCGATGATTGGATCTCTTCTTTACCTATGTGCATCCAGACTTGACATAATGTTGAGTGTTTGCATGTGTGCCCACTATCAAGCTGCACCGAAAGAATCGCATCACCAAGCGGTCAAGCGCATTTTGAGATATTTGGCTCACACCCCCACCTTAGGTTTATGGTATCCTAAGGGATCACAGTTTGATCTTGTGGGATATTCAGACTCAGATTGGGCTGGTGACTTGGTTGACTGGAAATCTTCTTCGGGGACATGTCATTTCCTCAGTAGATCTTTGGTCTATTGGTCTACAAGGAAGCAGAATTGTGTTCCTCTGTCTATGGCTGAGGCCGAATATATTGTTGCTGGCTCTTGTTGCACTCAATTATTATGGATTAAGCAGACACTGAAGGATTATGGCATCAAGGTCAAACATATCCCTCTTTACTGTGTTAATGAGAGTGCCATCAAAATCGCACACAGTCTTGTGCAGCATTCTCGCACGAAGCACATCGCCATCTGACATCATTTTGTTCACGATCATGTGGCTCGAGAGGATATTGTTATCAATCACGTCAAGACTGAAGACAATCTCGCTGATATCTTCACCAAGCCTTTCGATGAGAAAAGATTTTGTGTGTTATGGTGTGAGCTAAGTATCCTAGACCTCACAAACATGAAGTAAGCTGGACTCGACACCCGTGCTAACACTTCCACATCTTTGAAAGGAATGGGTGCATAACACTCGAAGAGTTTGAAACTTTCGACAAAGTGAAAGTTTCTTTCTGGGAGTGAATACATTAACGAAGAACTAGACTAACTGGGTGCCACATAATTGTGTGACGCTCGGGGTCATACAATTGTTATAGGATGGGGTACACCACCACAATTTTCTTCAATGAGTTTCTATTCGATTTGATGGATTTGATTTCTGTCCGAATGCATTTCTCTCATAGCTATCTGCTTCATCTCTTGTGTTCTCTGCTGAGTGACATGCCTAGGACCCTGTTTGTTTCCCTCTAATCTATCTCTTCCAATCTATGTTGTTCCATTACAAATGCTCAATTCTATCTAGAATGAAACTTATCAGGTGTCCTTGACCACGATTTTGTTTTGGACCAAACTTTAATCTATTTTGGTGAAAGTCGTCCAAAGTTTGGGCTTTCCCGCCCAAGCCAGGACCACATTCTATGACGGTTGCCACGTGCGGTACTACAACTGCCAGTACATCCTATCCGTTGAATTGGAATCGTCCCCGTATAGAAATTGTTCGATCAAAACCTTAGTGTGCGGTTATTCCTCGCCTATATATAAACCGCACCACCACCCTCTTCGTCCTCCTTACCTTCTTTCTCCTTCCTCCCTCTCTCTCTCTCTCTCTCTCTCTCTCTCTCTCTCTCTCTCTCTCTCTCTCTCTTCCTTGAGCTCGACGACAATGACTTTGCTCTTTTGAGCTCGGCGACAATGGCGACCCTTTTAGCTCTGGAAAGAGGTCACCGGAGTCATTCCATGCCGCCGCGGGATATCTTCTTCCTCGCATCGCCGTAGCCGTTGCATGTCACCAAGCTAGGGTACGTGTAGTTCGTGCTCGAACTTCCTTCCTTCCGATTTGAGTTCGTCCACGGTTAATTTTCACCTATTTTACCGCTTATCTTAGATCTATATTTTTACTTCTCTAGTGTGGATGTGGTTTGTAGTTTTTCCTCGCACCCGAATCTTTCAGATCTAGGGTTTGTTATTATGCTTCGCTCGAATGAAATTCCTAGCTCGTTGTCTAGTATTTTTCTTCAGACTTACTAGCTCGATCTATGTACTTCATTCAATCGAAACATCTCTCAAATTCTGTGTCTGGTTCTTCCTCAAAATGTTTTGTTCGAGAATATTTTGCTATGAGCATTTGTGACCCTGTCCCCATTTTCCCTTGTATCTACTCTCTTTCACAGGGCAATGCAGTAAGTTGAAGATTCTGCTAAGATTCACAGTATGGCTGATGATGAAGAGGCCTTCATGGGAATAGCAGGCGACTCCAAAGCGCCAAAGGGCCCAACGGTAGGCCCATCAACAAGGAAAAGAAAACGATCCAAACAAAATGAGCAAGAAGCTGATGCACCAAAGAAGAGGAGAGGTGGCATACAACCAATCAAAAACACAGTTGAGCTTGTTTCTCACAATGAATATATCACCGGACGTGTGCAAAAGATTTGGCGTCACTGGGTAAGAAAATGGTTCAACTACAAGATGGTTCATCCTCGGTATGCCAAGAACTTTGCTTTCATCCCCCATGGGGTGACTGTCGTGAGATTGGACTCATCAAGGAAGGCAAGCCTTTGCAAAGACCTCCACCACCTCCTGATGGTCATGAATCTTTCATCAAGACTCTGGATTCTTATCCCGAAGAAAAGGCCAAGCGCCTCAACAATGCTGAGAAGCGTGCCAAGAAGGCCGCCAAAGATCAAGCAAAGGAAGAAGAAAATTGTCGTCTCATCAAGTCAGACGTTGCGAAGAGAAAGGCTGAAGGTAAAGACGAGCGCAGAACAAAGAATAAGTATGATCCAAAATTTGCTGCCCTGAAGAAAAAGAGCGCCCCAAGGAAAAGGCCTACGAAGCCAGTCGAACCTGAAAGTGATTCCTCTGATCAAGATGATACACCACTTACCCGACAGGAAATTGATGCAACTCTCTCCGAACAAGTGAATGTGAGCACATCCACTGTTCTTCCAGATCTTCGTGTGGATGCAGTTCCAGTCGCACCCCCGAAGAAGAACAATTTGAAGAGGAAGACCCCACCAACCACTATTACCATGGTCGACAAGGTGAACACCGAACCTCATCCTGATGCAATTAACATGCAAGATTTGGTGGTCGAAGCCCCTATTCGCACAACAAAGCCAGGAGAAAAGCTCACGGAAAATAAATTGAAGCAAATCAAAGGACCAGATGCCAAGCAGAAGGTTCCCGAGTCTGATGTTGTGAAAGAAAAATTGCACAATTTGCTTCAAAACTGACTCAAAGTCTGGTTCTATGCCTCTGACCAAGCAAAATGTGGCTCAGACTGCTCCCTCTGCTCCATCGACTGCTCAGATTGAAAAGGACACTGCTGCACCACATTCCTTTGATCATCAGTTCATCATGGAGCAACTAGATCGTTTTGTTGAAAACTTATTTGATGGATAAGTGGCATCTTTGCCAATTCCTTCTGAAGTTATCTCTCAAGCTTCTGTTCTGATCGAAGATATGCGAAATTATTCAGTTGAGATAAATGACCTCATTGGTCAACTCAAGGAGCTTGAAAACCGCATGAAAGCTACTAAGTCCAAGTTTGTCATCACGCAACTTGAAAGAATCTTATGATGATATCAATAAGGAGTTAAAGGTTCTTCATCACAGAAGGCTGGGATTCCATTCGGATCTAGACCAAATCATTCGCAAAATTTGCCTTGATCATCAAGAAAATGTCACTGGTTATAATGATCTAGTCAAGGGACACATTGATCCTTCGAAGAAGAAGAAGAAGAAAAGTGAAAAGAAGAATGCTCCTCCTTTTCCAGAAGCTGACATTTAGAAAGAAAATTCTCTTGTGCAACCTAGTTCTTTGGATCCTCAAGAACCTGTTGTACATGAGTCATCGTCACCAAGGCCAACTGAAGCAGTGCCTATAGTCTCTCCCGCTCATGAAGTAAATCCATCTCAAGTGCCTGAAGAAGGAGAAATTCCTTGGTCAGAACGAAGGGATTCCCTTGTCCTTGATGAACCTAAAGATTTGGTTCCTCCCTCTGCTCCTCCAACCTCAGAAGAAATTCCTCAACAACCCCAAATGACTGATAAAGCTTCGGTGCCTGACTCTGCCCCTGCACAAGTGACTAATCCCTCCCCCTTGGGATTTCACTTATCGCAGCTCGACGATCCTATAATGTCAATCCTTCTGCAGCAAACTCACCATCAGCTTACCTTTCGGATTCTGTCATCTATGGTGTTGAAGTACTTTATGTTGAAGAAGAACTCAAGTACCCCTATCCTCACATGAGACTTCCTTTGTTTTCCATCGGTGTTGGAATCAAAGGGCCTCTTTTCAACAGAAATACTCACCCAATTTTCTTTCGAGAAAGTCTGTACAGCAAGCCCAGGACATCTGATTCTCCTCGATTTTGGACTCGGGAGCAGGCGATATACTACTCTTGTATTCTATATGATAGCCTGAAGATTTCCCCTCATGAGTTCCCAGACTTTGCAGCTATGAAAAGCATCGGATGCTTCTATCAAATTCTGCAAGATATCGAAGACTATGGTCTCACTAGTGTCTTAGGCTATCAGCATCCATGGAATAGGGAGATTATTCTTCAGTTTTATGCAACACTATATATCTCCGACAATGAGTTAGATAGCACACATTGAATAATGGAATGGATGACAAAAGGAAAAAGAATCAAATGCTCTGCTATGGATTTTGTCTCTCATTTCCATTTTCCTCAATTTGAACATGGCAAAATTGAGATTCACGTTCATAACATTGATGCAGTCACTGATGAAGATTTCCGATGCATAATGGACAAAGAAAAGATTCGTGACTACCATGGTTCTCCTCTTCCTGAACATTTAACCTTCAACAATCAGACTCTATACCACATCCTCACATATACCATATATCCGCTGGCTGGAATGAATATTGACGATGTAATATCTAATGTTCTTCGGAACACCATCCATGCCATCTCTCAGAGTTATATCTTCGATGACGAAGACATGTTCTTGCGCATCCTAATGAATTCAGCTCAGTGTCCTAAAACAATCAAAGAATTCGCACAATGGATTCAAAAAGTGGTTGACTATGCAATGAAGACCGAATATCTTGCTAAAGTCAGTCACAAGAGCTTCATTCCTCCTGTGCGTGATACACTGAAAGTTATGGAAGATATTTCTTCAGGAAAATCACCAGTGTCAAGCACTTCTAACTATGATAACACTTTCAATCGACCAAAGCTGCCACAGCGCGATCATCTGCCGAATAATCAACCTTCTTCACATCTTGAAGTGAGCATGCACACTCAGCAGTTGCTACTCAAGCATATGGTCGAAGAACGCCAAGATAAAGAACATCTGGCTGGCGAAATTAATGATATCCACAATCGAACAAAATTTGTGCATATGATTACAGCAGAAAATGAGAAAGCGCTTATGGAAATTGCTTCGGAAATTTTCTCCAAGAAGCAACTCAGCAAATCTCGTCTTCAAGAACTCTATCAGTACATTGACCACCGGTTTACTGATGAAGATTTTCACGATCGCTCCACTCCACCTTTGCCAGCTCGTGAACCTGCAACGAATTTACTTCAAATTCAGCTACGCAAATTGCTCGATGAATCAGAAGCCACTTCGCCAACTGTCAAACCTTCTCAAGAAAATCCTCTGTCTCGCAAATGCAATGATGCTGATCCCAAGGTTCCTTCCTCGTCCAAGACCCAAGTCAGTCCCGAAGGATTAGCTGCTGCTACTGTTCAATATGAAGATGTTCCTCACACTTCTGAATCAGAAATTTCGTCAGACAGTTCCTCCGGCGATGCCTCAGAGTGAATCATATTCACAGTTTCTCACCGTGTCTTTCAACACCTTTTTGATATTAGTTGACAAAAAGGGGGAGAATAACATCAAGAGTTTGATAGATTTGCTCTATTGGATTTGGTGTTTGTGTTTTCTCGCTCTATCTTTTGAGACAGTTGCACCATCTCTTGTGCTCTGATGTAAAACTTCTGTTATATGATGTAATATTGATAACCCCGCCTGCTGCACTGTTCTCTCTCGAAGCTCTTCGTTTTGCAGGAAAAATTGTAACAGAAGTTGTGAATGATTGCACTTTAGTCTCATTGGATTATCCATCATCAGTGTGAATCATTACCTTGTATGATTGAAAACTCTCCACACTCAAATAAAATGCAAGGAATTCTATTATATATCAATTGACCCTTCATACATCCAGGGAGAGTATATTTCATCATTGAGTCAAGTAATGCAAGTTCACTCTTGTTCGATTTACAAATTACTTATCTATCCTTACTTCGATGATTATCTGTTTTGTCAACAACCGTCCAAAAAGGGGGAGATTGCTGGTGCAATGATAGGCCCCGTATGTTTTGGAGTTTGTTGACATAAACAGTTTGGGACTTATGTGTTTGCTAGTGCACACTGACTAACAGGTCCCTAGGGCAATCGAGGAGTTTGATGCAAACGACGAAGATAATCTTCCTGTGTGGCAGCGAAGGTTATCACCGAAGATAAAGCTAAACAAGGGTGACCCCTAAAAAGTTGCTGAAGTTTAAGTAATTGGTTCGGTGACTATTTGAAGCATATGACTGCGTTCGAGGAAGAATGAAGACGTAGTGAATACGTAGCATTTATTTCGTTATTCTTCTTCTTTCATTGAGTCATAGAACCACCGTACTATTAAGAGGGGTATAGCGTTTCAAAGCTTTGATTCTCTGATGCTAAACCCAAACCTATGAAAGTTGTGAGAGAAATCTCTTTGTGCTCTGAGAAAATACTTGCCAGCAAGAGACTGTGATCTTCTTCGCTGCGAGAGATTTGCCTTGGACCGAGGAGTTAGCATTACTTGTTCCTCAAGTAATGTTACTGTTGCTCCAAAATCCGACCGTTGTGAATGTGTCGGTTGCCATTGGCTGGACCTCGTGTCCAAAATGGTCATTTCCCATCTGGGAAGGCTGCGGCTATAAATAGCCACCCCGCGTCGGCTTTGTCCGACGGCTGCTCCGTTTTATTTTTGAGAAGATTGTTGAGCAACCCCCTCTCTGGGCGATTTGAGTTTAAGATCCACTGAGAGAAAAACCCTATAGTCGAAGAATTAGATAGTGCTTCAGCATCACTGCAATCTAAGTTTAGTACGCTTCTCCTATTACTCTTGAGAGCTGCAAACTCTCTAGACGATTAGGTGTCAAGTTCTTCAGAGACCAAGAGTAATTGTGGTTCTCGAAGAAGAAGTCTGAAAAGGTTTGGAGATCGCCTTCAAGTATCTACCACGAGTGATAGACATCGGTTGACGAATCGATTGTCAAGGAGAATAGGGTGAAGAGAGTTTATCTTCTGTGTTAAGTCACAATCCCTCCAACCAGACGTAGTCCTTGTGCAGAAGGACGAACTGGTCGAACAAATACCTTGTCGCCATCGAGCACCTTCGGTTATCACTGTACTCAAGTTTACCTTCAATGCATTTTATTCATGTATTTTACTTCGGCGCATGCTTTAGTTTCCCTTCGGTCATCTGTTGTAGTTCCTCCTAGTCTGTTTGTTGTTTATTTCGATGCTGGGTTCTGAGATATTTAAGTTTTACGAAGAAAATTTAAAACTCCCATTCACCCCCCCTCTGGTAGACATACTTCGTTCATACAAGTAGAAAGTAGGGAGATGGCCAAAGAGTGATACAAGAGAGTGGGAGGTTTAGGGGGGATGAGGATCACATGTGTGGTCACGTGGATCAAACGGAGTTCAAGTACTTGGGGTAATGATTGCCGGGGTTTCCAAAACTCTAGGAAAGAGAAGAGAACTTCTGCTTTGCGCATGTTTTAGAGCAACGAGAGGTGGTGTGACTTACAGACGATGCTTTGCTTCATATTGGAAGTACATTCAAAGATTCACTTGTGGATGCCAAGCAGACTCTGCTTGGCTCTTTCTATGCATGCTCCAATTAATGTTGCGACATGTTGTTCTATGTTCAACACCTTCTATCCTTTTTGGCTCTTAGTATAGACCTGTCTTATGAAATTTACGAAAGGAGAAAAGAAAATTTACTATGTTTTGGCAAGGTAAAAATGATAACAATTAAACGCTCGAGATTGCTTATTCCTTCGCTCAGTTCCGTAAGTGTGAAGAATAAGGGTGTATATGTACGATTCAGATCTAGTGTGTGATAATTGGTAAGCATTAGTAAACACTAGTTAATTTTTATAGTGTAGTTCAAATAAGAAGTTGGACCCTTTGACATGGCTGCATTACGCATTTGTAAGTTAGCAAAAAAGAAAGAAGGAAAGCATATGAGAGAATTGAAATCATCAACTTGTGTTGCTGCTAAATGTACAAAGCCATAGTGCATAACGTTTTCAACAAAGTCACAAGCAACTCGCTCCTTTTACACATATATCATACATAAAGACAAACTAGGAGTGCAAAAACATGGTACAATATGTTAACTAAAAACAAAGACAACATACAATTCAAGATCTATCACCTCCATGATTATTCCAAGATAGATAAGCTGCTTGGCGCCCAGAGTGAGCTCACAACACTTGCACAAGCCAAGTAAGGGAACCTCTCTACCTCCCAAACATTATTTTCACTGGAGTGAGTAGTCCCATAATGCCAAATACTGACAATGATATTGATTTACTAGATTTTACTAACAAAAATGCTTGTGTGTTGCAACGACAGAGAATTTAGCGGACTTCACAAGCAATAGACTAAAATACAAATCATTATTTCATTTATGATCCACGTCAATTATTTCCAACATGAGAAATAATTGTGCTTTCAACCATACTGTCTTTTTTGCTGCTCCACAATTGAATCGAAGAAAGAAAGATAATGTGCGGAGCAGGCCCAACTCGTTCCACACAAGGGAGAAATGGAAATGGCGTGTGGCCCACTGATGACCCACAAGTATAGGGAATCTATCGTAGTCCTTTCGATAAGTAAGAGTGTCGAACCCAACGAGGAGCAGAAGGAAATGATAAGCGGTTTTCAGCAAGGTATTCTCTGCAAGTACTGAAATAAGTGGTAACAGATAGTTTTGTGATAAGATAAATTGTAACGAGCAACAAGTAACAAAAGTAAATAAGGTGCATCAAGGTGGCCCAATCCTTTTTGTAGCAAAGGACAAGCCGGAACAAACTCTTATAATAGGAAAAGCGCTCCCGAGGACACATGGGAATATCGTCAAGCTAGTTTTCATCATGCTCATATGATTCGCGTTCGGTACTTTGATAATTTGATATGTGGGTGGACCGGTGCTTGGGTGCTGTTCGTACTTGAACAAGCATCCCACTTATGATTAACCTCTATTGCAAGCATCCGCAACTACAACAAAAGTATTAAGGTAAACCTAACCATAGCATGAAACATATGGATCCAAATCTGCCCATTACGAAGCAACGCATAAACTAGGGTTCAAGCTTCTGTTACTCTAGCAACCCATCATCTACTTATTACTTCCCAATGCCTTCCTCTAGGCCCAAATAATGATGAAGTGTTATGTAGTCAACGTTCACATAACACCACTAGAGGTTAGACAACATACATCTCATCAAAATATCGAACGAATGCCAAATTCACATGACTACTAATAGCAAGACTTCTCCCTTGTCCTCAGGAACAAACGTAACTACTCACAAAGCATATTCATGTTCATAATCAGAGGGGTAATAATATGCATAAAGGATCTGAACATATGATCTTCCACCAAGTAAACCAACTAGCATCAACTACAAGGAGTAATCAACACTACTAGCAACCTACTAGCACCAATCCCGGACTTGGAGACAAGAATTGGATACAAGAGATGAACTAGGGTTTGAGATGAGATGGTGCTGGTGAAGATGTTGATGGAGATTGCCCTCTCCCGATGAGAGGAGCGTTGGTGATGATGATGGCGATGATTTCCCCCTCCCGAGGGAAGTGTCCCCAAGAAGACAGCCTCTGCCGGAGCCCTAGATTGGTTCCGCCAAGGTTCCGCCTCGTGGCGGCAGAGTCTCGTCCCGAAAGGTTGCTTATGATTTTTTTCTCATCGAAAGACTTCATATAGGAGAAGATGGACGTCGGGGAGCCACCAGGGGGCCCACGAGGTAGGGGGCGCGCCCCCCATCCTCGTGAGCAGGGTGTGGGCCCCCTGGCCTTCATCTTTGGCGATGATTTTTCTTTATTTATTTTAAGGTATTCCGTGGAGTTTCAGGACTTTTGGAGTTGCGCAGAATAGGCCTTCAATATTTGCTCTTTTTCCATCCCAGAATTCCAGCTGCCGGCATTCTCCCTCTTCATGTAAACCTTGTAAAATAAGAGAGAATAGCCATAAGTATTGTGACATAACATGAAATAATAGCCCATAATGCGATAAATATCAATATAAAAGCATGATGCAAAATGGACGTATCACCCACACGGGAGACAGATGACAAACGGAACTTTGTGGAAGACGGATGAAAATACGTACCAAAAATTGGAGGAAAGAAATCTTCCTTTCTTTAATATTAGTATATACTAGTAAGAAGCCCATGCTACGATGCGGGTTCATACAAGATTAGATGGTGGATTTGAGTTTAAAACCCTGCTACAGACAAATAAAAAGAAAATATACCGAGATATAGTCAGCCCATGGTAAGGACAAGAGTCAAAATCCATGCGAACCAACCTATGGTTGGTTGGTTAGGAGGACAGTGGCATCCCCAGCCCACCAGGGTTCAAGTCCTAGACTTGACAATTTGTTCTCGCATTATTCTTGGATTTATTTCAGGCTTCCGACAATGTTCGGACAGTGGAAGGAGACGTTCCCATCGACTGTGAGGCGCAAGCAGTATGTTGCTAGGGACAATGAAATATGTACAAGAAATTGATTGAAGCGATGTTATATTCTTGATAGGTGAGCATCGACCACAATCTAACATATGATTTCCAATCTATAAATGCTGTCAAAAGCCAAACATTTTCTTCTCTGTCTTCGCACGATCTAACTTTTGATTTTCAATCAATAAATCCTATCAAAAGCCAAACATTTTCTCCTTGTTCTCCCTACTCAACTTTCTCATTGCTCGGTCTATCCTATATCGAGGGGACAAACAACATGCATCAAAAATATAATCCGTCCACGCACATATGGCAACTGGCAACGACTACCGACTTCTCCTCCGGCCATAACCAATGGGCTCAACCTGTTGGCACATATTCACATATTCTGATCCGCCACCACACCATGACATGTGTATGTCATATCTCCATGTATATGAGCATTGTACGATGCAACATGCCCATGGGCAAAATAATTTTTTCTTGTAACATTCCAAACCACGTTACCAAATTTTAAGAAAAAAATAATCATATCACATACCACATACCACATAACAATATCTTAAAGATTACTAAAATAGAATCATACTACAAGTGTGATCAACCAAAACTAAAATATTCCTAAAATAGTTTGCTAAGTGTATTACCTGGCAGCGCGCAGGCGGCAGTGAGGAGGGAGGTAGGGGAAGAGGAGGCTGGTGGCGGCGCTACCTAGGGTTCGCCCCCCACTCGCGGGAGCGGGTCAGGCTAAGCGGGCTTTCGCTTACTCAATGCCATCCTTGATTAAAAACATATTAAGCAATTGATTAGCATAATATCTAAAAAGGACTAATTAAACTACCACAGACCCGAAGATGGCCAGAGAAAATTAAATATGAAATATTGGGGATGAAATATATGTGGACGCACCTCTTAGGTAACTGAATTGCATCCGCCAAGCATGGAGGCAGAACAAGGCAACAATGGTGTGGCAACCATCGTCTAGGAAAACTGGACTGCACCAAAGGATGTTGTGCCATTGTGATTGAGCTGCCACAAGCCTCGTCACGGTTTTTTTGAGGAACCGGCAGGAGCACTGCCTTTTCATTTCAGACGAAAGAAAGAGAGTATATGTACAAAGGTGTCAGGTTTTTCCAAGGAACCTAACAAAACCCCTACAAACGGATTATCCTACATATCAGCCGATACCGGTCGCCACTTGGACCCTGCCGAAAGCCATGGCCCTCTGTCTTATGTCGTCGAACGCGAGAGCAGCCACCTCCACATGTGTTAGGCGGGTCCCGTTGAAAATGCGACGGTTACGCTCCTTCCATATATTCCAGATGGTGTAGAGGAAGCGACCGCTGCGACATCGACTATCTTCCTTGGAGAGCGGGGCGATGAGCGAATCCCACCAATATGAGATTCCCATGGCAGGCGGAAGCGACATCGAGGCCGTTGGCGCCTCCCCAGTCCACCCTTGTACGTGCGACCAAACCGCTACTGCGAACGGACAGTCCTTGCACAGAAGATTTGCTGTTTCCGGTGCCCGCAGACAGAGAAGGCAGATAGGGTCATGTGGCCAGCCACGAATAGCTAGCATGTCCGCCGTGAGGATCTTCCCGTGGAGTACCAGCCAGGAGAAGAGCTTGCACTTTGGCTCTGCATGGGCCTCCCAAATCTTTGATGGCGAGAACCTGGGGAAGGATCCATAGAACTGGGCCGCGTAAGCCGAAGCAGAGGAGTAGCTCCCGTTAGGGGTCCAACGCCAAGAGATGGAGTCCTCACTGTCTGGGGTCAGCGTGGTCTGCGAGGTCAAAGATGCAAGCGTAATGAACTCCAGCAGCTATGCAGGTGTGTTCAATCGGGCGACTGGTCTGATCCAGTTGTCGTCCTAAAGCTCCTTCATCACAGATCTCTGCTTTCTGGTGGCGATACTGAAGAGCCCCGCGGCAAGCAATCGCAGAGGGCCCTTTCTCGTCCAGTCGTCATGCCAGAACAAAGATTTCCGGCCGTTACCTAGAACGATGTTGGTGGATGCCTTGAACAGCGCCATGTCCACCTCGTCGCAAGGTAGGGCGGATCCCGCCCACTGCCGATCAGGGTCGGTCCACATGAGCCAGGGCCAGCGTAGGCGAAGAGCTCTACCAAATCTTTCGAGGTCCGTGATCCCGAGCCCACCGAGGGCCTTCGGCCTGCACACCGTCTTCCAGTTCACCAGGGAGTGGCCCCCAGTCGCATTTTCGAAGTTGTCCCACTCCAGATGAAGTTACGAGAAATCTTGCTAAGCTTGTGATTAGCCCAAGCCGGAAGGGGGAGCGCAGTGAGGTGGTGTGTGGCAATAGCGCACAAGACAAACTTCATGGTAACATGTAGAGTTTAGAGCTTTCAGTGCTCGTCGGAATAAACACCGGATATACCTCGTCTGCAACGGACGCTACTGATGTCTGTTTTTTTTTTTAACGGAGGCAAAAACTTTGCCTCATCTCATTAATAAAGAAGGAGAGCCAGACAAAGTTCAACGAGGTCCATTACACCTCAACAAATGGAAAAGAAAAGACCACTGCTGTCTATGAGCACGCAAGGGATGCGGCCGACGGAAGACTGATGCTAGCGTACACATCATCACCAGCATTGAGCCTACTGCGCCAGCGTAGAGCGCCTTGAAGCACCCGCAATTGAACGTCCTTGCCAACGGAGGCTTGGACCTCCTGCCGGGTGGACTGCCCGCGAGCACAGGCCTGGACGACACAACCATCTTTTCCAGTGCCAGCGGGATTTACCATCTCTCCCTTCGACAGCCTGCATGACAAGATATAGAAGGAGAGATACTGGGGGGCGAGATCAAAGCCAAATCCTATTTATTGGGACTCTAACTACAGCAACGACTGTACAAGAGGCGACAGGCTCACCCAACTAAACTTTGGTAATCGCCGTGGAAGAGAGTAGAGGGGCTGGCGGCGAGGAATCTGGGAAGGATTCTCGAAGACTCTGTTTCAGGAGAGAAGGAGAAACCTCCAAAGTATTGGTTTGTGCTTCGGATGCCTTCTCCGAAATTTTGTCCGATGCGCAAGGTGTTTTTTGCAATAGTGCAAGTTAAGTGGCTCGGGACAACCCGTTTCATTCTCAGCCTTAGATTTCGGATCCGACGGTGCAAACGACACGAAAGTATCATCACCAACTGACTTTTTTTTATAGGAGTAGAGATAGAGATATAGATTTACAAGTACCAACTCATTACAATTTTGTACACATAAATCACATATTATTGAATTGTGGCTGGTCAAAATACTGTCTTGCCCAATTAAGATCCGGCATGCAAATCCGAAGGAAGAAGAGTATTTCCTAGCTTATGATCGCTCGCCTGGAGAGGATTGTTCCCAAACACCGAAGGTGTGCATGTAAATGTCCCGCATGGTGAACAAGCCATATATTGTCCCTATAACGGGAGGACATGCAAGGACACTCGAGAACATGAACTTCCAAGAAAGGCCATACTCGTCAAAGGCAGAAAGGACGACATCAAAATACACAGCAAGCACGATTGTGCACATCAAGAACTACAAAACAGAAGCAACAAGAATTAAAGAAAAATGTCATGCAGAAGTTATAAGAAGCAACAGAGTCAACGGGAGTACTCCAATTCTCAGCTGGATGGAGATAAAACAAATGCTAAGCAAGCAGCAGCTAGAGCGAGTACTTAAATCAATAGCTCAATTTGCTGTTAAATTCTGAAAGGGAAACTAATCAACCAGCGTGTATCTGGGAATTGCTCAAGCCATCTGTGTTATAATAAACAGAGAAATTAACTAGTGGCCAGGGAGTAGTACGAAACATATAAAGCTATAAAGCTAGGTTACGAATGAGAGGGACTCTTCGATCTTACAATGAGGAAGTTGGTCAGGAAGACCATTCGGTAGCTGTAGTTCGGGTTCGAGTTGCCACGGTCCTCATCCTTCCCCGTGTGGCCTTTCATCTCTACACCGTCCGGCGCCTCCGATTCCTGCTCGTCGGTGGGAGAGTGGCAGGTATTACCAGCGAACACAACGAAACAAAACCTAGTAGGAAGGAGAAAAGGAAGGATAAAACGCGGAGGACTGAGTTCCCGATATTTACGAGAAGAACAAAATCCCGAGGCTCCCGCTAACTAACTACTGCAACTGTCTCAAAAAGAAAAGAAAAAACTGCTGCAACTTGGGCCGTCGGCATACCGCCCCCTGCGGGAGGACCATTCGTCTCGCCTCTGCCACATAAGTCCTGACGGAGTGGTTTTAGGAAGCCTCTATGACCGGTATAAGAAGCTTCCACGCCTCTCTCTCTCAAAAAAAAGAAGAAGCTTCCACGCGTTTTTTTACTCCTCTTTTTCGTGTGTTTTCAGTGTCAGTTTTGATCGTTTTTTCTTTTCAGATTTTGGTGTTATTGTTTTCTATTAGTTTTCTTTGGTTTTTGTTTTCTTTTTTATTTTTAGTTTTTTCAACAAAGGGCTTATTATTTCACACATTAGGTACACTTTTCGTATGCACGTGTAACATGTTTTTGATACATGTTGAACATTTTTCAAATATAGGTTGGATATTATTTTAATAAAATTTTGTTTTAGTAGATGTTAAACATTTTGAATGATATGAAACATTTTTAAATACATGAATAATTTTTACATTGCATAAATATTTTACTTAAGATGTCACAAACATATTTCTGAAATGCTCAAAAGTTTTTAAATGTCACATATTTTTGTGGGGATCACATACATTTTATTAAATGGTATGAAACATTTTATTTTTGAATTAGGTGAACTTTCTTTAGTATCCCTTTTTATTTTTCAATAATAATTTTAAATGGTTGAAAAATATTTTAAATTATATCAACATTATACATTGTATAAATATTGTTTTCAAAATGTTCCCGAAAATTTTCTTGAAATGTGTGAACATTTTTTAAATGCCGCATTTTTTGAGTGCTTGCAAAGTTTTTTATAAAGTTACAGGAAGCTTTTTTTAACGCACGATGTACATTTTTAAAATTGACATATTTTTTCATTTTTTTGCAAGGTGATATTTTTCATTTCAGAAATGTAAATAAAAGTAATAAAATAGTTGTTAGTTGCAAGTGTTCTTTGCAAGGCTTCTTGCTGCATATGTTATGTTTTGAGTGATTTGCTATGGCCGATGGGGATTTGTTGCATACACTAGGTATTTTGGCTACATGAGCATATTTGAAATGTTTTGCGTGTTTGTGCGCGCTTGTATGTGCGAGTTTTTTTTTTTTTTTTGACAATACGATAAGTGAAATGTTACGCATAGTGCAAGATTGGTTGTTCTAGAATTTGATTTTAAGTGGGATCCGACAGTGAGTGCGCTGGCTGATTGCTCCCCTCTTCTTTTATGTTGCCACGAGACCATGTCAAAATATGAACCAAAATTTAAGCACGAATTCGCAATATAATAGTACGGCGTAACAAATGTATAGATATATGTACATCAAATGAAAAACGAAAGAATCTAGACGCGCTTATACAGGAATAATTTAAGCACGGCCACCTCTCTAATGCACGGTTTCAAGATGACAAACACATACTACCAGCGTGAAAACAAAATATAATCTTTGCCACGGCGGCCGGCGGAAGCATATCCCGTTGTGACGAGTCGGGGCGGATCAGAAGTCCACGGCGCACCTCGTCCCCAGCATGGTCGGCACCGGCGTCGCGCTCGCGTTCGGCACCGGCAGGCGGAGCGTGCAGCTGATCTTGCTCTTGCGGCGCGCGTTGAAGACCCTGACCTTGAACCCGAGGTCGGCGTACAGCCTCACCTTGACGTAGTAGAAGCCGTCGCTCTTCTCCCTCCGGTACGACCGCAGCGCGCCGCGGTCGTCGACGACGGACGACCCACCGAACGCGGCCGTGACGGTGCGCTCGCCCTTCCTCTCCAGGTAGAAGGGCTCGACGGGGTCGTACCCGAAGCGCTCGCCGTCGTAGGACGCCTGCGCCTCGGCGTACTCGTAGTGGATGCGGTAGCGGTTTGGGTTGCGGACGCGGACGTCCACGGTGAGGTTGTACTGGAGGATCCCCTCGCCGCCGCGTACGCCTTCGGCCAGGTCGAAGCGGGAGAGCGTGGCGGAGACGGCGGTGGCCCTGACGGCGCCCGGGCGCAGGATGAGCCAGAGCACGAGGGTGGCGGCGCCCAGCGCGATGACGACGAGGGCGATGACCTTGAAGACGAAGCAGAGGAAGCAGCCGGGGCCGCTCCGGCGCGGGGCGGGCGGAGGGGGTGGCGGGGGCGCGTAGTACGCCGGCTGCTGCGGCGCCGGGTACGCGTAGTAGGGCGCCGCGTTCGCGGGCGGCGGCGGCGGCTGCTGCTTCTCGTAGGAGGCCATCTGCGCGTCCTGAGCTGAACTGGTGATCTGCTCGTGAAGGCGACGGATGTGTTGGTGAAATGGGTGGGTGACTGATGGACCAACGATCGTGTCCGTGATGGTATTTATATGGCGTTCTTGACGCGTCCTGGCCGTTCTGGACGCGTTTGCTTTGGGCAGTCTCGCTTGATTTTTGGCGTTGAAATTTCGCGTGTTGCGACTCACGAACAACGGGAAGCGAGAGAGACGATTTGATAGGGGAGGAAGGCCGTAGGGTCCTTGCTGAGATCACCCGAAACTTCGCGGAAGCAGAGGATCTTTACGATTGGTTGCTCATTAGCTCCACTATGAATGTTTTCCATTTAAAACCGATCTTTCTTCTCTCTTAAGAAAATGACCGTTCTCTTCAGTTTTTTTTTAGTACTATACAATATATACTATATTTGGTTGAGCGTCACGCGTATCAGAAGTTGACCGTAGATGTTTGCACTGGTAGTAAGGTACACATGGTTGCTGGGACGTCCTTTCGCACCTGCAGGATCATGCCAAATCTTGTGTCAGAAAGAAAAAGGCCACAATAACTTACGCGGTGAAAAAAGGTGGCTTTTGTATGAGAATATTTTATTCCTCAAAAAAAATATGTAAAGTTTTTAAGTTGAGAGAACATTTTTTTAGAGGGTCTTCTTCTAAATAAAGCTCTACTTAAAATCTGTATCTATATCCACACTGATACGAAAATATTCAAAATGGTAGCTCCAACTAATATCAGCCATCAATTCAGGTCAATCCAACAACCTATATTGCTTCATATAGTGAGCGTTCAACATGTTTATCATGCAATTAATTACATAACAAATATTGATGTCGCCGCTAATCACATAATTAATGTGCAAATAATATCTTATCTAACATATGTCTGCAACTAATATCTGCCTAATATCAACGCACGTACACACTTACTAGTAAGTACTCTAGAAGTTTCCATTACGAATTGTTTTCTTCCTTCCCTCTCGTGCCCAAGGAAACATTAGCGGCGGTAACTAGTCTGCACGCCTCATCTACAAGGCAGCATGCCCCCTCTCCCTCCCTCCGCCGCTCCGACAATGAGAGGGGGCATGGACCGAAGGGTTTCAGTCCCATGGTGGTAGAGTTACAAATAAATTTAGATTTTGTCTTCGATCGGCGGGGGTGAGATTGTTGGAAATATGCCCTAGAAGCAATAATAAATTAGTTATTATTATATTTCCTTGTTCATGATAATCGTTTATTATCCATGCTATAATTGTATTGAAAGGAAACTCAGATACATGTGTGGGTACATAGACAACACCAAGTCCCTAGTTAGCCTCTAGATGACTAGCTCGTTAATCAATAGATGGTTATGGTTTCCTGACCATGGACATTGGATGTCATGATAACGGGATCACATCATTAGGAGAATGATGTGATGGACAAGACCCAATCCTAAGCCTAGCACAAAGATCGTAGTTCGTATGCTAAAGCTTTTCTAATGTCAAGAATCATTTCCTTAGACCATGAGATTGTGCAACTCCGGATACCGTAGGAATGCTTTGGTGTACCAAACGTCACAACGAATCGGGTGACTATAAAGGTGCACTACTGGTATCTCCGAAAGTGTCATTGGGTTGGCACGAATCGAGATGGATTTGTCACTCCGTAAACGGAGAGGTATCTCTGGGCCCACTCGGTAGGACATCATCATAATGTGCACAATGTGACCAAGGGGTTGATCACGGATGATGTGTTACGGAACGAGTAAAGAGACTTGCCGTAACGAGATTGAACAAGGTATCGGATACCGACGATCGAATCTCGGGCAAGTACAATACTGACTAGACAAAGGGAATTGTATACGGGATCGATTGAGTCCTTGACATCGTGGTTCATCCGATGAGATCATCGTGGAATATGTGGGAGCCAACATGGGTATCCAGATCCCGCTGTTGGTTATTGACCGGAGAACGCCTCGCTCATGTGCAGATGGTTCCCGAACCCGTAGGGTCTACACACTTAAGGTTCGATGACGCTAGGGTTATAAAGGAAGTTTGTATGTGGTTACCGAATGTTGTTCGAGTCCCGGATGAGATCCCGGACGTCACGAGGAGTTCCGGAATGGTCCGGAGGTAAAGATTTATATATGGAAGTCCTGTTTTGGTCACCGGAAAAGTTTCGGTTTTATCGCAGAACGCACGGGACCACCGGAGGGTCCCGGGTCCACCAAGTGGGGCCACCATCCCGGAGGGCAGCATGGGCCAAGTGTGGGAGGGACCAGCCCTGGTGGGCTGGTGCGCCCCACAAGGGCCCAAGACGCCTAGGGTTTGGGGGGGCGCCCACCCAGCTTGGGGGCAAGTTTCCCTCTTCCCCTTGGCCGCCCCACCAGATGGGATCTGGCTGGCCGCCCCCGGGAGGGAACCCTAGAGGCGCAGCCCCTCCCTTCCCCTATATATACTTGAGGTCTAGGGCTGCCAACAGATGAGTTTTGACCTCTCCATGGCGCAGCCCCGCCTCCTCCTCCTCCTCTCCCGCGGTGCTTGGCGAAGCCTCGCAGGATTGTCACGCTCCTCCACCACCAAGACGCCGTTGTCTGCTGCTGGACGGAGTCTTCTCAACCTCTCCCTCTCTCCTTGCTGGATCAAGGCGTGGGAGACGCCACCGGCTGTACGTGTGTTGAACGCGGAGGTGCCGTCCGCTCGCACTAGGATCTCCGGTGATTTGGATCACGACGAGCACGACTCCTTCAACCCCGTTCTCTTGAACGCTTCCGCTTAGCGATCTACAAGGGTATGTAGATGCACTCTCCTTCCCTTCGTTGCTGGTTTCTCCATAGATAGATCCCTGGTGACACGAGGAAAATTTTGAATTTCGCCACGCTCCCCAACAAAGGGTATCGAGCCGGTCTATTGCGTAGATTCTTTGCACGAGTAGAACACAAAGTAGTTGTGGGCGTTGATGTTGTTCAATATGCTTACCGTTACTAGTCCAATCTTGTTTCGACGGTATTGTGGGATGAAGCGCCCGGACCGACCTTACACGCATTTTACGTGAGACGGAGTTCCACCGACCGACATGCACTTGGTGCATAAGGTGGCTAGCGGTGCCGCCTCCCACTTTAGTCGGAACGGATTCGATGAAAAGGGTCCTTATGAAGGGTAAATAGCAATTGACATATCACGCTGTGGTTTTATGAGGTAAGAAACGTTTTGCTAGAAACCCATAGCAGCCACGTAGAAACATGCAAACAACAATTAGAGGACGCCTAACTTGTTTTTGCAGGGTATGCTATGTGATGTGATATGGCCAAGAAGAATGTGATGAATGATATGTGATGTATGAGATTGATCATGTTCTTGTAATAGGATTCACGACTTGCATGTCGATGAGTATGACAACCGGCAGGAGCCATAGGAGTTGTCTTTATTTATTGTATGACATGCGTGTCATTAAACAACGCCATGTAATTACTTTACTTTATTGCTAACCGTAGCCATAGTAGTAGAAGTAATAGTTGGCGAGACAACTTCATGAAGACACGATGATGGAGATCATGATGATGGAGATCATGGTGTCATGCCGGTGACGATGATGATCATGGAGCCCCGAAGATGGAGATCAATGGAGCTATATGATATTGGCCATATCATGTCACTACTATATAATTGCATGTGATGTTTATTATGTTTATGCATCTTGTTCACTTAGAACGACGGTAGTAAATAAGATGATCCTTACAACAATTTCAAGAAGTGTTCTCCCTAATCGTGCACCATTGCTAAAGTTCGTCGCTTCTAAGCACCATGTGATGATCGGGTGTGATGGATTCTTACGCTCACATACAACGGTGTAAGACAGATTTACACACGCCAAACACTTAGGGTTAACTTGACGAGCCTAGCATGTACGCACATGGCCTCGGAACACGAGACCGAAAGGTCGAGCATGAGTCGATAGTAGATACGATCAACATGAAGATGTCACCGATGATGACTAGTCCATCTCACGTGATGATCGGACACGGCCTAGTTGACTCGGATCATGTAATCACTTAGATGACCGAGGGATGTCTATCTCGAGTGGGAGTTCATAAGATGAACTTAATTATCCTGAACATAGTCAAAAGACCTTTTGCAAATTATGTCGAAGCTCGCGCTTTAGTTCCACTGCTTAGATATGTTCCTAGAGAAAATATAGTTGAAAGTTGAAAGTAGCGATTATGCGACAAGAGAAAGCTTATGTCCTTAATGCACCGCAGTGTGCTTTGAACCCCAAACGTCGCTTGTGGATGTTGCGAACATCGGACATACACGTTTTGATAACTACGTGATAGTTCAGTTAAACGGTTTAGAGTTGAGGCACCAAAGACGTTTTCGAAATATCGCGGAACATATGAGATGTTTCGAGGGCTGATATTGGGATTTCAGGCTCGTGCCCACGTCAAGAGGTATAAGACCTCCGACGATTTTCTTAGCCTGCAAACTAAGGGAGAAAAGCTCAATCGTTGAGCTTGTGCTCAGATTGTTTGAGTGCAACAATCACTTGAATCGAGTGGGAGTTGATCTTCCAGAGATAGTGATGTTTCTCCAAAGTCATTGCCACCAAGTTGCTAGAGCTTCGTGATGAACTATAACAAATCAGGGATAGATATGATGATCCTTGAGATATTCGCAATGTTTGACACCATGAAAGTAGAAGGAGCGTCAATTGTTGATGGTTGGTGAAACCACTAGTTTCAAGAAGGGCAAGGGCAAGAAGGGATACTTCATGAAACAGAAAATCAGTTGCTGCTCTAATGAAGAAACCCAAGATTGAACCCAAACCCAAGACTAAGTGCTTCTGTAATAAGGGGAACAACCACTGGAGCAGAATTACCCTAGATACTTGGTAGATGAGAAGGCTGGCAAGGTCGATAGAAGTATATTGATATACATTAAGTTATTGTGTACTTTACTAGTACTCCTAGTAGCACCGTGGTATTAGATACGGTTCGGTTGCTAAGTGTTAGTAACTCAAATAAAAGGCTACGGAATAAACGGAGACTAGCTAAAGTGAGTGACGATATGTGTTGAAGTGTTTCCAAGTTTGATGTGATCAAACATCGCACGCTCCCTCTACCATCAAGATTAGTATTAAACCAGAATAATTGTCATTTGGTGTTTGCGCTGAGCATAGACATGATTGGATTATGTCTATCGCAAAACGGTTATTCATTTAAGGAGAATAATGGTTACTCTATTTATTTGAATAATACCTTCAATGGTCTTGCACCTAAAGGAATGGTTTATTGAATCTCGATCACAAGAATACACATTTTCATGCCAAAAGATATAAGATAGTAATGATGGTACCACTTACTTGTGGCAATCGCCATGTAAGTCATATTGGTATAAAACGCATGAAGAAGCTCCATGTTGATGGATCTTTGGACTCACTGCTTTTGAAAAGTTTGAGACATGCTAACCATGTCTATTGGTATATACGCATGAAGAAACTCCATGCAGATGGATCGTTTGGACTCACTTGATTTTGAATCACTTGAGATATGCAAATCATACCACATGGGCAAAATGGTTGAAAAGCCTCGGTTTCAAGAAGATGGAACAAGATAGCAACTTGTTGGAAGTAACACATTTTGATGTGTGCAGTCCAATGAGTGCCGAGGCATGCAAAGGAATATCGTTATGTTCTTACTTCACGGATGATTTGAGTAGATACTGAGTGTATTTGCTTGATGAAACACAAGTCTGAATTATTGAATGGTTCAAGTAATTTCAGAGTGAAGTCGAAAATCATCGTGACAAGAGGATAAAATGTCTATGATATGATCATAGAGATGAGTATCTGAGTTACGAGCTTTGGCATAATTAAGACATTGTGGAAATTGTTTCACAATTAATACCACTACCGAACACCATAGTGTGATGGTGTATCCGAACATCATAGTTGCACCCTATTGGATATGGTGCGTACCATGATGTCTCTTATCGAATTACCACTATCGTTCATGGGTTAGGCATTAGAGACAACCGCACTCACTTTAATAGGGCACCACGTAATTCCATTGAGATGACACCGTGAGAACTATGGTTTAGAGAAACCTAAGCTGTCATTTCTTGAAAGTTTGGGGCTGCGACGCTTATGTGAAAACTTTCAGGTTGATAAGCTCGAACCCAAAGCGGATAAAATGCATCTTCATAGGACACCCAAAACAGTTGGGTATACCTCCTAATTCAGATCCGAAAGCAATAAGGATTGTTTCTTGAATCGGGTCCTTTCTCGAGGAAAGGTTTGTCTCGAGAATTGAGTGGGAGGATGGTGGAGACTTGATGAGGTTATTGAACCATCACTTCAACCAAGGTGTATCGTAAGCACGTGAAGTTGTTCCTATGGCACCTACACCAATTGAAGTAGAAGCTTATGATAGTGATCATGAAACTTCGGATCAAGTCACTACCGAACCTCGTAGGACGACAAGGACGCGTACTGCTTCGGAGTGGTACGGTAATCATGTCTTGAAGGTCATGTTGCTAGACAACAATGAACCTACGAGCTATGGAGAAGCGATGGTGGGCCCAAATTTCGACAAATGGTTAGAAGCCATGAAAACCGAGATAGGATCCATGTATCAGAACAAAGCATAGACTTTGGTGGACTTGCCCGATGATCGGCAAGCCATTGAGATAAATGGATCTTTAAGAAGAAGACGGACGTGGACGGTAATGTCACCGTCTATGAAGCTCGACTTGTGGCGAAGAGTTTTTCACAAGTTCAAGGAGTTGACTACGATGAGATTTTCTCATCCGTGGCGATGCTTAAGTCCGTCGGAATCATGTTAGCATTAGCTGCATTTATGAAATCTGGCAAGATGGATGTCAAAACGAGTTTCCTTACCCGCCAGAAGGAAAGGTTGTATGTGATACAATCGTAAAGGTTTTGTCGATCCCGAGGATGCTAACAGTATGCTAGCTCCAATGATCCTTCTAAGGATTGGAGTAAGCATCTCGGAGTTGGAATGTGCGCTTTGATGAGATGATCAAAGATTTTGGGTTTATACAAAGTTTATGAGAAACTTGTATTTCCAAAGAAGTGAGTGGGAGCACTATGGAATTTTCTGATGAGTATATGTTGTTGACATATTGTTGATCAGAAATAATGTAGAATTTCTAGAAAGCATATAGGGTTGTTTGAAAAGTGTTTTTCAATGGAAAACCTGGATTAGGCTACTTGAACAATAAGCATCAAGATCTATAGGGATAGATCAAAACCGCTTAATGGTACTTTCAAATGAGCATATACCTTGACATGATCTTGAAGGTGTTCAAGATGGATCAGTCAAAGAAGGAGTTCTTGCCTGAGTTGTAAGGTATGAAGTTAAGAGTTAAAGCTCGACCACGGCAGAAAAGAGAGAAAGGACGAAGGTCGTCCCCTATGCCTTAGACATAGGCTCTATAGTATGCTATGTTGTGTACCGCACCGTAGTGTGCCTTGCCATGAGTCACTAGGGTACAAGAATGATCCAAGAATGGATCATTGGACAGCGGTCTAAATTGTCCTTGGAGTAAATAAGGACATGTTTCTCGATTATGGAGGTGATAAAGAGTTCGCGTAAAGGGTTACGCCGATGCAAGCTTTAACACCTATCCGAGTGACTCGAGTAGCAAACCGGATACGATAGTGGAGCAACCATTTGGAATAGCTCCAAGTGGAGAGTGGAAGCAGCGTTTACAATATGACCTAGAAATTTGTAAGCACACACGGATCTGAAAGGTTCGCACCGCTGACTAAAACCTCTCTCACAAGCAAAACATGATCAAACCCCGTAACTCATTGAGTCTTAATCACATGATGATGTGAACTAGTTTAATGACACTAGTAAACTCTTTGGATGTTGGTCACACGGCGATGTGACCTGTGAGTGTTAATCACATGGCGATGTGAACTAGATTATTGACTCTAGTGCAAGTGGGAGACTGTTGGAAATATGCCCTAGAAGCAATAATAAATTAGTTATTATTATATTTCCTTGTTCATGATAATCGTTTATTATCCATGCTATAATTGTATTGAAAGGAAACTCAGATACATGTGTGGGTACATAGACAACACCAAGTCCCTAGTTAGCCTCTAGATGACTAGCTCGTTAATCAATAGATGGTTATGGTTTCCGACCATGGACATTGGATGTCATTGATAACGGATCACATCATTAGGAGAATGATGTGATGGACAAGACCCAATCCTAAGCCTAGCACAAAGATCGTAGTTCGTATGCTAAAGCTTTTCTAATGTCAAGTATCATTTCCTTAGACCATGAGATTGTGCAACTCCGGATACCGTAGGAATGCTTTGGGTGTACCAAACGCCACAACGAATCGGGTGACTATAAAGGTGCACTACGGTATCTCCGAAAGTGTACATTGGGTTGGCACGAATCGAGACTGGATTTGTCACTCCGTAAACGGAGAGGTATCTCTGGGCCCACTCGGTAGGACATCATCATAATGTGCACAATGTGACCAAGGGGTTGATCACGGATGATGTGTTACGGAACGAGTAAAGAGACTTGCCGGTAACGAGATTGAACAAGGTATCGGATACCGACGATCGAATCTCGGGCAAGTACAATACTGACTAGACAAAGGGAATTGTATACGGATCGATTGAGTCCTTGACATCGTGGTTCATCCGATGAGATCATCGTGGAATATGTGGGAGCCAACATGGGTATCCAGATCCCGTTGTTGGTTATTGACCGGAGAACGCCTCGGTCATGTTCAGATGGTTCCCGAACCCGTAGGGTCTACACACTTAAGGTTCGATGACGCTAGGGTTATAAAGGAAGTTTGTATGTGGTTACCGAATGTTGTTCGGAGTCCCGGATGAGATCCCGGACGTCACGAGGAGTTCCGGAATGGTCCGGAGGTAAAGATTTATATATGGGAAGTCCTGTTTTGGTCACCGGAAAAGTTTCGGGTTTTATCGGTAACGTACCGGGACCACCGGGAGGGTCCCGGGGGTCCACCAAGTGGGGCCACCATCCCCGGAGGGCAGCATGGGCCAAGTGTGGGAGGGACCAGCCCCGGTGGGCTGGTGCGCCCCACAAGGGCCCAAGGCGCCTAGGGTTTGGGGAGGGCGCCCACCCTAGCTGGGGGCAAGTTTCCCTCTTCCCTCGCCGCCCCACCAGATGGGATCTGGCTGGCCGGCCCCCGGGAGGGAACCCTAGAGGCGCAGCCCCTCCCTTCCCTATATATACTTGAGGTCTAGGGGCTGCCGATGATGAGTTTTGACCTCTCCATGGCGCAGCCCCGCCCTCCTCTTCCTCCTCTCCCGCGGTGATTGGCGGCCTCGCAGATTGTCACGCCTCCACCACCACCACGCCGTTGTGCTGCTGCTGGACGGAGTCTTCCTCAACCTCTCCTCTCTCCTTGCTGGATCAAGGCGGGAGACGCCACCGGCTGTACGTGTGTTGAACGCGGAGGTGCCGTCTGCTCGGCACTAGGATCTCCGTGATTTGGATCACGACGAGTACGACTCCTTCAACCCCGTTCTCTTGAACGCTCGCTTAGCGATCTACAAGGGTATGTAGATGCACTCTCCTTCCCTTCGTTGCTGGTTTCTCCATAGATAGATCTTGGTGACACGTAGGAAAATTTTGAATTTCTGCTACGTTCCCCAACAGAGATGATGCCGTAACCGTCAGCGTGGAATAAGGTCTCTCTGACTCGCCCTTTGTTTCGGTAGTGACTTGTGGAGGATGGTGCATCCCAAGATATAGTTCTCCCGGTCTGACTTTTCTTCTATGACTTTGTCTTGATGGCTGCCCTACGGAGGTAACAACTTGGTTGTATGTCTTGGTCCCCCAGCTCCAGTTCCGAACGATGAAGATTGGACAGCCTCATTTGGGGAGCGTAGGAGATTTGGTTCCCCGACTCTGTCTGGCCGGACTTAGCGGTGCTCTATAGGTCAACTTGGACGTTTACTCTCCGGGCCGGGAAGGGGGCGCAAATTGGTATGTAGATCACAGTCGTTGATGTTGTTCGGTAGATGTTTGCACTGGTAGACCAAATTTGACCGTAGTTGTTTGCACTATAGGTCATCTTGGAGGTTGAAGTTCACCGAAGTAGACCAATGTCGTCTACTATATTTGGTTGAGCGTCATGCGTAACAGAAGTTGACCGTAGATGTTTGCACTGGTAGTAGTCCTGGCCATGGGAAGCCCGGCCCGAAAAAGCCCGCCGGCCCGCCGGCCGAAGCCGCCACGGCTCGGCCTAGTTTTTGAGCTCGGCCCGCCCGGCCCGCTGCTTTTTCACTTTTCGAAGGTCGGGCGGGCGGCCAAGCCCGGCGGGCTTTTAGGTGTTCGGGCCGGCTCGGGCCTGTAAACACAGTTCGATGGCGGGGCGGGCGGGCCGGCCTGGGTTTTTTGTGTCGGGCTTGGCTAGGCCCGGCCCGAGGTTTGGCCAGGTATAACTGGTAGTAGTGTACACATCGTTGCTGCAACGTCCTTCCGCACCTGCGGGATCATGCCAAATCTTAGTCAGAAAGCCCACAATAACTTACGTGGTGAAAACAGGTGGCTTCTGGTCAAGTCATTTCTCACTTAGTATCGAATTACAGAGGAAAGGGGATATTTTCTAGAGGGTAAATATTCAGGAAGCGGCTCCTCGACCATGCATTATGTGTCGTTGGGCCACTGACATGTGGGCTCACATGTCAGTCGCAGAAAGGGAGTGCCATACGTCAGAGGATCCTCATCCAAAGATTCGTATCTATGGGTCATTTTTTAAGGGACGACTTAATTAACATAAGTATAAGATGTTTTAATTATGAATTGATTTCTTCCTCCTCTCCCAAGGCGGCAAGAGGAGCGGTGGCTGATCTACATGCCTCATCGGTGAGGCAGCAGACCACCTCTCACTTTGTCTGTCACTCATTGGTGGGGACCCCAGGGGCTTCAGTCCCGTGGTGGTAGGGTTAAAAATAATTTTAGATTTTGTCTTTGGTGTCGAGACAATGATGTTGGCGTCGGCATGGAATAAATTCTCTTAGTCTCGCCCTTGTTTCGGTGGTGCTTCTTCCATTCTAGTTTCGACCGACGCAGATTGGCCAGCCTGGTCGAGGAGCGTGGGAGACTTCTTTCTCCGACTCCGTCTGGCTGGACCTCGGGTCCTATAGCTCCAATTTGTCGTTTATTTTCTCCGGACGACGATAATACTATGTAGATAATGATCGTTGACGTTTTCTGGTGTACAAATGGCCATTGATTCTACAGAACTCATGGTTTCAACAAATTTGCTCCGCTGAGATGGATGTCTAGAGGCGACAACAAATTTGTTTCACCACGCGTTGCAGGTGATGAAGGTTGAAGAAGACTTCGACACCCCAAAGTATTTAGATATATTTTTCAATTTTTGTAAGTGTGTACTTAAGGTTTGTGCTACTAATTAATATATGGCATTCAATCTTCTCTGAAACAAAACATAAATATAAGATTTTCTTAAAGTTGAGCCTTCTAAAACAGTTCATGTGAAGGAATTATACCATGCATCTATCAATTATCTACTCTAGATAACGACGTTCACGCCAAAAGAAGACTAGACAATAGACGTTGTTCGAATGGAGGGTCCGCCCCATCTATCCATACTGCAACATGTTTCTTCTACTTATGGAACATCAACAAATATGTTTTCTCGGTATTTCATAAACATGCAAAAATGTTGGAACATGACAAGCATACCTCTGAAACTATTTTTCTATATGCAATAAATCCCGGTTGATCACAGCAAACCAATAAGAAAAGCCATTGCATTATAAGCAACATAGAACCGACATCAATAACAGGTCGACAACACTAAAAACTTTGTTGTGTGGACACAACATTGCAATAAGCCAAAATAATTGCGACAAGACGCCCATGTGTATTGTAGAAGAACGTACACGAGGATGAAGGTTGTGAAAACAACCTTTGCAACAAAAAAAATCAAAGTGTTTCAGAAGAAAAAAAAACATCGAAATATCTAAACAAAACTACAACCAGAAATTTGAAGGGTGATCATGTTGCCTCGAGCTCGCCGGCAACGACACGACTCGTCGGAGCTCCCCCATCACCACAATGTAGCCGGACCGGATCTTTTTTTTTTCGGGGAAAACTTTCAATCTATTCATCTTCAATCATATGGTAGTACAACGAGCACTAGAAATAATAAAAATTACATCTAGATCCGTAGACCACCTAGCGATGACTACAAGCACTGAAGCGAGCCAAGCGCCACCATCATCGCTTCTCCATCGCCGGAGCCCGCAAACCTTGTTGTAGTAAACATGGAAGTCGCGTGCTAAGGCCCCAGAGAACCAACACACCGTAACAGCAACCGCCGCGGATGAAGAGTGTAGATCAAAAGAATCCAACCCGAAACACACGAACGAAGACGAACGAGCGAACATATCCGAGCAAATCCACCAAAGACAGATCCGCCGGAGACACAACTCACACGCCCACCGATGATGCAAGATGCATCACCGAACAGGGCTAAGCGGGGAGACATTTATTTCATCTTCAGGGAGCCGCCACCGCCTCGCCTTCCCGAAAGGTGACACAAACCCTAGCAAAGCTTAAAAAAAATCTAAAAACGAAGCCCTCCCACCGGAAAGGGCCGAGATCCACCCCGCCTCCATGGCCATAGGGCCACCGGAGACGGGATGGACCGGCACCGGCGCCGGTGAGAGGCAGAAAGCTAGGGTTTTTGGGAGGCGGCGGCTAGGTTCAAAGCTGCAGGTTTTCTCTTACATGCGTAGCCGGACCGGATCTATCCGCCCACGAGCCCCATCTTCCGCAAAGCTTGATGACATATGGTGTTTTATGTGATTTTCATAAACCTGATCGAATTTTACAAAGTTTCACTTAGAACAAAACGAACATGCACTATGATAGAGGAAAGTGGTTCTAAGTGATGAATACGATCATACAGTACATTTCTGTCCTGTTATTTGTCTTTGCTCAGTATCAGGCTTGACACGTGATAGAGGACATGTTAATGGCACGTGCTCTTGATCCCAGACCCGAGCTTAGTAGCCGTTAATACCAGCTCACAGGCTGGGCTTGACCTTGTCGCTGTACCCTGTCTTCCCATCGTAGAACCTCGACCACAGCATGATCCCACCGTACTTCTTCGACTTCTTCACCACCGGCAGCACCTTGGACACCAGGTCTCTCGCCTCCACAAATCCGGTGCCGGCGGCCTCGGGCGCCGCCGGGAGCCCCAGGAACACCTGCTTTGCCGGTATGGCCGTCCACTGCTCCCACGCGCGCGCCAGGTTGCCCACCCCGCCGTCCGTGGTGTACTGGCACGGCGGGTTGTTATAGAACTGCACCCAAACGTAGTCGAACAGCCCCGTGCCGAGCGCGCCGCCGAGCCCGCCGAGCGACGCGTCCGGGAACGGGCACTGCGGGGCCGCCGCCAGGTACACCCTCTTGCGCTCGCGTCCCTTCCCTGAGTACTTCTTGAGCTCCCGCGCCAGGTCGTCCCAGTGCGCGCTCCCGCCGCTCTCGATGTCGAAGTCGACGCCGTCGAGCACCGCGTCGCCGAGCGGCCTCGACGCCGACGTGCCGCCGAGGTAGTTCTCCCAGAGGTGCTTCGCGACCAGCCTGGCGTCCGCGCGGGACGAGAGGCCGTAGCTGCCGACGCCTCCGCCGATGGAGAGCATGACCTTGATGCCGAGGCGCTGGCAGGACCTGACGTCGGCGCCCACGCCCGTGCAGCCGTTGGACGCCGGGTCGCAGTGGCCGGCCAGGTTCAGCAACGGCGTCTGGCCCTTGCCGAAGGTGTACAGGAAGGCCACGTTGACGAACTTGTAGTTGCCGCTCGCGCACGTCTGCGCCAGCGTGCCTTCGTTGCCGTTCTGGCCCCAGTAGATCGCGATGCCGCCTGCGCGCGCTCCGGCGGCCAGTCCGGCCAATGACGCCACGGAGATCAGCAGCACCGCCGGAAGCAGCTCGCTCGCCATCATGGTTTCTTGGCGGTGCCGATGAAGCGATGATATGATAGACGAACGTGAAGAGCTATGCGGACGAAGGTTCATGGTCTCCGACTCTCCGTAACTCTATATGTAGGTGAATCCAGAGAGAGGTCTGCAGAGTCTGCGACCGTTCTGCGGCGCCGCCGGGCATGAGTGAGTGGCGAGTATTCTGAGCTTATCGTCGTGTTGAGAGCTGCTTCCACTTCGCTCGACGCCAAATAACGTCTGCGAGGACCACTTCCCCGAATACCATCTGAACTTTTCTTTGATTTGCAGAAATGTTCAGTGCGCGAGATAGGGGTGCACTTCAGTTAAGGCCACAATGCGCTCCCACTAGCACATTTCCACGAGCCGTGCGAGGTTGACCGAATTGCTCGTTCAAAAGTGTAGGCGGCGGCTCGCTGCAACCGATCCATAATTCCCCTTTTGAACGGATGCAAAGTACTCCCTCTATCTATTTCTACCACAAGTAATTTCGGATAAAGAGAGTACCTAGTTGGAGCTACCTCAGCCATGATCGAGGTTAGCCCAAGACCCTCCACACTTCCTCCACCCTTTGACAGCTGAAAACAATGTGCACTATGTCTTTATGGTCTTGATGATATACTAGGCATCCACTCTGCACCTACCTTCACGGGCCCTTTGTCGACGACGGGTCGTTAAGGTAGGGAGAGACCTGATCCCAAAGCGCCATCCCTGCTGGCTGCTGCCGCCGACGTCAAGGTGGGAAGAGACCTTACTCTAACGCACCATCGCCGTCTCGCCGTCAATGCCATCAGGGAACAAAGACCTAAAGGTAACAAGGACCTACTAGAACTAAGAAGAGCGAAAGGGATGGTTCATTGGTTCCCCACTCTTCTGACCGCCGATGAGGCAACCAGTAAGGGGAGAGGAATGGAACCGAGGCGGCAACATGAAGACCTTAGGCGGCCACTAGGGTTCAGAAAGGGGGCCGGTTGGGTCCATACATTTCTTTTTAATCATTTTTAGTATATTAATATAATTTCATTAGGAGTGTCAACGATATAAACATCGTAGTCCCAGGACTCACATCATCCCTCGCTCATTGAAAACCTGCATGCAAGGCCAGTGAAAGGCACATACCTATCACGTTTGCGCCCATACGACCAAAACAACTCAGGGTGTTGGATCGGCTCAGTCTCTCAAAGATGCTCATAGGGATAGCGTGTGCGTGCGTGCATTCATGGAGCTGAGTGTATGTGAGTATGAGCATCTACATCTATATTGTATTGAAAAAAACTCGGGTGTTGGATTATTTGCCCTATTTTATTTTGAGAAAACATGTGTACTCATCTGATTGATCCCATTGTTTTGTTCGCCGCCTCGTGTGTGTGACATGTGCCCCGTGGCCCACGCACGCCGTTCCTCGTCTCCTTACGGTGGGGTGTTGGTGGCTTCGCAATGTCATATGTGTTGTGAAGGGGCTTTGCAACATCGTCCATGTTGCAAAGGGGCTTCGGAACAAGTGGCAGATGAGCGTTGCAGAGGGGTTTGTTGTGGATGCAACATAGGCCACGCCACGGAGGTATGAAACGCTTCGACAGAGCGCAACAATGGCTCCTGTTGCGAACGCCCAAGCACAATGCACAACATGAGTCATGTTGCAAGCGGCTGCAACAAGATTGGACGACTGTCTCGCACGCCGTCCAACTATTGCTAAGGCGGTCGATCCGATCTGATAAACACTTGGCCGACGGGCATCGTCGCATTTTTTGATGATTTGCTCTGGGTTATCTCCATGGAAGGTGCCCGCCCCACATGGAAGTTTCACAGGAGGGGGAGAAGGTGGGAGATAATCAAGGCGAGGACTAAAACGAAGCAAATGATTCAAAAAACCCACTCAGCGCGCCAATGAGAAACCAACATGAACGAGATTCCCGACCGAACCGATCACAGATTCACGGTACACTCGACCCGTCTCGACGGCACCGTGAGTTGCAGCACCAGCGGGCACTTGACCGACAGCGTGCTCGCCGAGGTCGTCACCGCCCCGCCGTACCTGTACCGCACTTTCCCGTCGAGCCACAGGTCCACGGGGAAGACCGCCGCCGTCAGGTCGTCGACGGAGGTCCCTTGGAGCACGGCCCGCACGCGGTCCGCGCAGTTGGCGGCCTGGAACGGCATCGGCAGGGTGATCCGGTCGAAGCTCCGGCCGCGGTAGATCCCCTCGGCGTGCAGCAGGTCGTAGTAGACGCCCACGCGCCTGTTTGGGTTGGTGATGATCAAGCCGGCGGTGAGGTTGAACGACAGCACGGGCGAGGCCGTCGTCGAGTTCACGAGGAACCGGGACAACGTCGCGGCGTGGACGGCCACCTGCACCCTGCTGGGGCGGTAGATGAGCCAGACGAGCAGCGCGACGACGCCGGCGAGGATGCAGGCTCCGACGAAGGCCAGGATGAAGATGCGGAATGGGCTCAGCCGGCGATGGGGCGGAGGAGGCTGCGGCTGATCATGGTGGGAGGAAGCTTCGGCGGCTGCCGGCACGACAACGACGCCGACGCCGTGGGCGGGCGCAGCGCCGGCGCTGTAGCCGTAGGCGTGGATCTCCTGCGGCGGCGGCTGCTGCATGGCTAGAGGCAGATAAGGCGACGTGACACGACTCGCACGAAGAAGATATATAGCGGACGACGTTTGTATTTTTTTTATCTGATGTGGGGATGTTTAATTGGATTATTAGGGAGAGGGTGAGGCCCACCCCGCCTGAAAATCAGGTGGGATCTCTAGTTTGCGGTGGAAGTTTTCGTAACACGTACGTAGGGGCTTTCGTAGGTTCAGCATTTTCGATTTTTTTGACAGGTGAGGACGACGTTGTAGAAGGGTGATACAATGCTGTGGCGTTGTTTCAAGGCTAGATACAATGCCAGTGCAACACGTACCGAAAAGATCTGGCGAGACCTTCAAGGCTCGCAGCTTCAGCACAGGTGTCGCAGTTACACGACGACAGGAGGTGCTTAAGAAACTCCGGCAGCACGAGTGCAAGAGTACAAAGGTGCAAATAAGAAAGTAGTACAACCGTGGAAGTACTTGGAAATTGGTAAGAGCAATGAGAAGTGATAACATCAGGAATCAGAGTATGAGATGCAGCGATGCTGAAGTTTGTTAACCGGATAATTAGTTTACAATGCTACTGTGTGGGTGACAAGAGTTGTCCACAAGCAGAATATTCTGACGGCAAACATAATAAACACATCCTCCCGAATCCGGGCGAATATGATAAACAGATAGATAAATAGTGGACCTTCAATATGCATACCTTGGTATGCAGATTTAACATTATTTTTTACATGTCTTATTTCTGTTTACAAGTCTGGGCTATTTACAGAATGTACCGTATACAACACACAAGCATGGGACTAATATACATATAGCACACGAAATGAGGGGGCGTGAGGTGGTCAAACTTTACAGATTTCGATATTTCAGGGCATATATAAATAAGAAAGGAAAAAGGTTAATGTTACGGGCACTCACGTTGAGCTGCGACTCGCTTCATCATTCATCATCCCTTGGAAACTTCTGGCCAGCCAGATGGCCGTTTCTCGAGGGGACACCTTAGCCTTCCCAAACGGCCTCAGGACAACCGCGAGCTCCTCCAACCTGTTGTTTTCCAGCAGATCAGCAGAAAGCTCCAAGAGCCCTTCAAGAGCCTCGGATCGTTGCCTGAAGGACTTGACATCAAGCATTTCCTTTGCTGAGGTTGCTAGTATTTCCTTTGCTGGGGTCACCTCCTCCTTAAATGTACCGTTGGTCTCCGGAGAAGTAGAATTTGCTTCTGGGAGAGCAGGCAATTTTACCACATCTGAATTGGCGAGTTTCGGACCGATAGTATCATCTTCTGAAATGTTGGGCTTTACAGCGGCAGAACCAACAAATCCGGAAGATATAAGACTTGGTGTGATGCTTCTCACATCCACTTCTTCTTTTATAACATCGTGAAGTTCGCCAACATCTGTGCTTTGGGCTTCCATTTCAGCATTCCCTGTTACTGCCTGCTCATCACTGACGCTGAAACCGCTGGGCCTTATGACATGTATAATGTCCTCAACTGGAGGGCCCGAATGAGGACCTGGTGATTTCTCTGATGACTGATGGATAGAATTGGATCCTTTGTCTAGTGCAATGGTTTTTGTTGCTGAATCATCAGGAGCAATATATGGTACTGATGAGAGCAGTTCTTGTACTGTGAACTTATCCTCCTCACTCTGTACAGTGATAGTGGGAGTGCTCTGCACCGTCTTACTGCAGGGAATATCATCCTTGCAAATAAATTCTTGCACATTTGTATCAACAGATGGGTCCAAAGCTGAGTTTACACCAATATCATCATTACTAGCCATACTCTTCTGCAAATTGGTGGTGTTGAGCTCTGAGCTTGGCATATCAGTTTGATCATGCTTTTGTATGGCAGTGTCCAAGGTTAAGCATTTGCAAGATGAATCCAAGCTGGTTAGTGAATCAGGTTCAGATGGTTCTTCAGACTGCTTGATGCTGTCAGCATAATCAATCGTGGAACTGGAGCAAGCACTGCTAACTTCTTTGGTTGCAACATCTCTGGGTGGAGCACATTTCACCTGTGAATTGCCCAATTTCATTTGATTACCCCCCAGGGGACTTGGAGGAGCTATTAGAACACCTGGAAGCTCAGTGAAAGCATTTTTTGGACTATGGACAGGTCGAGAAGGGATTTTTGCATGCTCTGTGGTAACCTTACTGTGAGCTCGTTTTGTCCCAGTGTGCTGTGGACTCTCTGCTCCCACTTGCCTACGGGGAGGGAAGCTAGGGCGTCTACCAAAACTGGGTAGAACCCTATTCTTGACCTTCCCTTCAGCGGCATCAACATCTTCAATTGTCTGCTTGGTGGGGTCTAGCTGCTGCATCTCCTCGGCTTTAATCTTAAATTTTGGAGAATGTTCAACAATTGGTGACTGCAGGACATGATAAGGAAAAAAATTAGCAAAAAAAAAAACAGGTGATTCAACACAAGAAAATGATTAATCCTCATTCCTCACCAAATACTTCAGGGGAGGGGATGCTTGTATGTGTTTCACAGTATCGCGGTTGACCTTTGCTGGTGCATGTGGCGTTACTTCACTAGATTTTACACTGGAGGAAACACTGTTATGCTCTGAATCATCAGACAAGAGCTCTCTGTGACTAGGTGAATGTAGCTTTACACGGCTAGCTCTCAAAGGTGAATTGTTTACCCTGAGCCTACTAGTCTCCTCTCTTAGAGTTGTTAGTATCTTTTTGATGATTTTTGGCTGCTTACTCCCGTATTTGGGACGCTGATCAACATGTATGGATTTAGGTGAGTCTTGTCTCTCCAGTTCAGGACTATCAATGTCCTTATGGCTTTTAAGATCACGTGGTGTTGAACATGTTTTAACTGACGCATCATCAGTAGCTTCAGCACCTTCAGTACCAATGGTGGTGTTGTTGGAACTTGTAGCTAGCCCAGATGTGTTTCTTTCACTTGATTGTATACTGTCCAAATCACTGCCAGTGCCAGAAATGCTGCTACATTGGCTCCCAGACATGCTCCTCCGACTGCTCCGTGAACTGGTAATGGATTTCCCTGGTGATCGCATGGGATGCGGCACAGCGATAAATGCGCGGTGCTGATCAACATAAGGTTGCAGGTATGGATTTTTCAGAATATCAGATGCCTGTTTACAAATAGTAATAAATAATGTCAGAATCGAGTAAATTTGGTAAACAGGTATTGTAGTGAGATTTCTATGCGCATAGTAACTTACAGTAGGCCGGTGTTCAGGATTCTTCCTCAACATGCTTTTGATAAGCGTTTTCCTGCAACCAACAGCCAAAACGGGAACCTTTTAGCTAACAGTGGACTAGGAAGCTCATCAGAATATGACAATAGAACAATCATGTTTTGTAATGGGATAAAAAGTGCTGCATTTTCCAGCAGACATCGCTTGACTTTGAAGAAGTTGAAGAAAACGTATCTAAGAATTAAATGGTAGGTTTAGAAAGGATAGAATGGTCCATAATATGACAACAGAAGACTGAAATTATTTTAAACAAGAATGATAAGGAAAACCAGACTTCCATGCATGCCTAATATATATAGCATGAAGGTGCACTTACATAGATGGAGAGTAGCAAGTAGGTATAGGGCCAATGGAGGAGCGATTTATTTTGCTTATCAGTCCAGCCATATCCTGAAAGGAGCAAATTTAACCACAGGTAAGCTTTTACAATTTCGAAACCAATAACGCCATCACAATGGTAAACTGTATTCACTAGTATGAACATTTAAGAGAAACCAATAACACCATCATAATGGTAAACTGTATTCACTAGTATGAACATTTAAGAGAAAAAATGGAACAGATACTACAGTCCAGCAATTTGACAAAAATAACGTGCAGTGAAACTAATAATCAGCATCAATTTTTTCCAAAGAAATCTTGACTTTGAGTTAGTTTAAGTAAACATGGATCTGCGTAAAGGCAAAATATTCATACTTAAGAAAGAGCAGTAGACCTCTTCAAACATATTTTTGAAGGTCAACGAGACAAAAGATCTGCATCATTCACATAAATCCAGAAATGAATTTCCTGGATGGATCATGGATAAGTATGTTCCAGTATTGTATGAATCTGGAAAAGAAACCCATCCTTCTCTTATACCACAATGTTAGACATGTGCATGAAAATTGCGCGCGTGCGCGCGCACACACACACAAAAGTCGATATTGCAAAGAGTTCTACACAGAATGAAGACATCAGTGCTTCTTAATTGTCGAGTGGTTTTCCTTAGCTAACTTCAATGAATGTAATAGAAGTGGAAGAACAAGTTATTCAACGGAGATGCAAATGCCACAACCTCTCAAATGGAAGGTGCCAATGATCACTCTTTCGCTACTAACAAAAAAAGAGGCTGGAAGCCATATGGTCCTTACTTTGGGTTCGTGACCATTTGTAATGCCACAAGAAAGTGCACTTGAGGTTTTCTATATCTTCCATTCTGTTTGTTGATAGCAAACCTACATACTATTTCGAAGTGTTCTAGTAAATCTTATCCTTCTATGGAGAGTCGGCAGGCACTTTCTAAATACAAGCTATGTAGCATTGATTACAAGCTATGTAAAATCCATGGAAATACAATTACTGTTAGGTAGGAAGATCCTAGTGATATAAGAACATGAGCTCATAAGAACTCACAAAAGCCTTGAAAGCAGGTCGATGAGCAGCCATCTCATACATACAACATCCTGTGCAGACATATACCAGTTAAAAACTAGGCTATATGACATTGATTTTTAGAAACAAGGTTTATAAATAAAGCCAAATGGCATAAATTTCCTAAAGTATCTCCATAAAAGCAGGTAGTTACCAAGAGACCATATGTCTGACTTGAATCCATAAGGGATGTCGGTAAGAAGCTCTGGGCACATGTAATTTGGTGTTCCCACAACCTAAGAAAGCATCATGCTAACACATAAGATTCAGGCAATAAAAAAGAACATGATTAATCAGTATCTGTATCTGAGACAGAAGGATATCACAGAGAAGCTTACTGAAGATGTTAAATCATCTGCCTTTAAGGTCTTAGCAAGGCCAAAATCCCCTACAAGTAAACTAGAGATATTTAAACTCCAGCAATGAAGCATTGCAGAGTGCAGACGTAATAATAGATAAGAGTTATTTGAGTCAATGTGAGGCACTAACCAAGACGGATGTCATGATCTTTTGTGAGAAATATGTTTGAGCACTGCAGACAGGACAAGGGCACGCTATATATTACTGGTTGCTTGATGAACTAAATAACAGCATCATCCCTGTTTGTCACTTACCTTGAGGTCCCGGTGCAAAACATAGTTCGAATGCAAGTAATCAACAGCTAGAGCCAATTGAGCAAACCATCTCAGCAGTTTCTGATGGTAGTTCACAACAGTTAGCACACTTCTGAATATTGCTTACCTAAAGCATGAAACAAAAGGAGTTGAAAAAATCGTAATAACCTCTTCCGGGAAGTATGTCCCATTTGCCTTTTTCATCAGTTCAGCACTACCAGAAAGAACACAGCAAAACAAAACAGAGTCAACAGAAAGGCAACAACAAAACTAATCTCCCAAACTCCCGCAACCCGTAAATTACACTCACATATCGCCACCTTCGCAGTACCCCGTCACAATGCAAACGTAGCAACCCTGTCATCACTCACACGGTAAGCCAGAAGAAAGATGTAACAAAACAAAAGGCAGATACGGATGCGTGCTCCTAGAGAACGAACCTTCTCAACCCATGCCTCCTTGAATTCAACAGTGTAAGGATGTTGAAGGCGGGCAATAAGGGCCATCTGCAATTTTCCATTCATCTGTCAGTTCCTGAAACCAATACTAATCGACGAACCAAAAAAGCCTGATGGTTTCTCGTGCTTCACTGACCTCTTGATGAGCAGACTTGCGGCAGCGCTCTGTCTGCCTCGCGAGCCGTATCTTCTTCAGCACATACCTGCAACCCAATCATATATATCAACCACCTTCTTTGAGAGGAAACAAACTCTGTAACTACATAGAAGAAGGCAATCTTTGCATCATACTTTTTCTTCTCGGTCTTGTGGTTCACCAGAATGGCGGCACCAAAGGCGCCGCGGCCAATCTGCTCCATAATCTCGTACTGATCCATCCGCGACTCCATGGTGCCCAGCATCTGAAGCACGATTGCCACAGCAAAATTCAATCTCTAACACCCAAGTCTTCCCATATCTTGTACACGCACGATTCCGATCAGCTCCAGGCCCTAGGCGATTTCTGCAAAAGCATATAAACAACCATGAATCAGACGGCATCAGCGCATGCCTTCGTTCGAACTCGATCAAAACATATTCCTGTTCCAACCAATAGAATCATAAACACCTATTTATTTCTATTTGGCAGGGGGGAATATACTAATTCCTAAACACCTAATTAAAATCAGACGAGAAACAGTGAACAGCAGTCACAAATAATCTAGCCACACAAATCCGTGGGCGGAGTTTCGCGGCTGTACTTGGCACAGGAAAAAGAGTAGAAGGCCATTTTCACGCGGAAAAGCGAGAAGTTGGGCAACTGTACTACCGCGCAGTTGGCACCAACCGCCACTGGCCGGGACAGACAGGGACCTTACCGCGGCACGCTACGCCGACATTGGCCGGCGAGGGCGGGGACTGCTCCGGCCACGCCGCGGCCGCTCCCCGGACGGCTGGGCTCCGGTTCCGGCCGAATCCGCCGGCGGCGGGACAGGGCGGGGCGGCGTCTCGTCACGGCGCCGACGACGCCTCTGCTGCTCTCCCGCGCCGCGCCCGAGGTCCCGGCGCCCCCTCGGCCTCGGCTGCTATGCTGCCCCCTCCGGTTTGGGATTCTGATTACTGTTGCTGGTTTCGCTCCTGCTTCTCTCTCCTTGTTTGTTTGTTGCGGCGTGCTTTCGGTTATTTAAATCGTCAAATGAGGGAAGTGGGAGCGCCTGCTTATATACGACGCCATGGCCACCAGTAGTGATTAGTGAGGAGGGATTAACACTTAATTAGTACTCCCTCCATTCCATAATATAAGAACGTTTATAACATAAATGTATTATCAAAAACGTTTTTATATTATGAGACAAAGGAAGTAAATTATTTATGTTTATTTACGACAGCTTATATTGATAGAAGTATAGTGGTACGCCTAATTTGCAACAGTTTATTTATGTTTGTACTAATGACAATATAGAGTACAGTAGTACTACGTAGTGAATTAACCACTCTCATTAGCATTAATTACAAATATCCGTACCGATTTGATGTCCAAGCCGAAAGGGGTTTCCGTCATCCCGCACTCCATTCTTCATTTCTACCAGATTTTTAAATCGTCGTCGTCAAATTATGGTCTAGACGGGTACACATCACATAGTGGTAGTACAAATTAATTGGGGAGCTTGACATATATATCATGGAGCATGATTAGATTTGGAGGTCACATCAGAATGTGTTTCGTGCCCGTGCCCGATGATTTATAAATCCGCACGTCTCGCTTGCTATGTGCAGCCAGAGCATCTACTGATATACATTTTGTGACGGTTTTATTTCTTTAGTTTCGCATGCGTGTGGGTGATGCTTTTCGCTTCGCGGGAACGCTTTGGCAATCGAAAAGGAAAGGAGCCGAGAAAACTTATCTTGTTGCGGTCGAGCAAAAAAGAGGGCCTATTAATGGCAAGAGGAGAGGATGGTGAGGTGATGGTTCAACGTCTTCGTCCTTGGTTGGTATGGTCAGTCTGCGGCACTGTGGCTTTATACGATTCCAAACAAGTTTTTGTTTCTTGCCATCAAATACACGGTGGTGTATACGCTGACGAAGCGATCCTATCTTTAGGTTTGAATTATGGTTGTGTGTATCGTATAATGCAGATGCCGAAGCTATTCCCATTTTGAAAAATAGAAAAATTCTTATGCCTGAATTTGAGTGTTGTTTCTCCTCTACTGATAGTTCCTTCCTTCTAGACAGATGCTAATAGTCTATGTGCAAGTCATTTGCACTCTAATGCTCCTTTAGACATGCAACTCGATAGTGCTTTGTTTATGGCAAGTCAAATCAGGCGCACTAATACGGCTAGTGGGACGTACGTGCTGGTGTGTCGGCAACGCCAGCGCGTTGCTTAATCAGTCAGTAGAGAGTCGCAGATTGCAGCTCAAAGGGAGCCCCCAACATTTTCTTCTTCCTTTTCCCCTATTGCTCCAAAGCATAGCCAAAACAGAACTACTCTCTTGATAATGTCAAAAACGCTATTATATTATGAGACGGAGGGAGTATTAATACTCCTATCCAATAGCTCAAAAGCTACTCCCTCTACAAAGAAATATAAGAGCATTTAAAAATATAAAAGCATTTATAAATGCTCTTATGTTTCTTTACTCAGGGTGTACATGGCAAAAGTTCTTTGTCTACTTGTATAATTCAGCAGTTCCTGACTGCATTCTCGCCTCTCCAGAAGAGCAAAAACTATTGTACCTTCTCGCAAGAGAACGGTGAGAATTGATGGGATTACACTATGCTATCACCCAAGCAATCCATAGCATAGGTAAGCCTGGTTAAGTTGAGGCTAATGCACCACCTTTCTTAATCATCATCTGTCCAACAGGTTAGTGGGTAGTACTCCGTTATTGAATGGCCGTAGGACCCGTCTTCTTCCTAATGGCAACTGCTGGTTACTGCTGCTGATGGCTCTCCTCCATACGTCTGCGCCACACCGACACCCGAGCTTGAATTCATTCGAGGTAGCGATCGAGAACAAGAACACGGGAATATGCCACGATTTTGTTCCTTGGCTTCTTGTTCTTGACCACATTCAGAGTTTACATGATTGAATACTGTAGATGTAGTTACTGCTCCTGACGCTCTGATTAAATTTTCATGGACGACGAACGTGATATCCATTCAGGCCTCGTTCGTTTACTCCCTCCCCCGCTAGGTTTGGGGCCCAACCCCCGCGGATCCACGGGGATCGCCCCCGCCTGGATGTGACCCCGGCCCATCTGCTAATGCATATTCGGTTAAGCCTGGCGTGGGTCCGTTCCCCGACCGAAACCCCTCCGGTCTTCACGAAATGCACGGGGAAAAAATCATCGTCTCCCCATCCGCGGAAAGAAACCCTGAGCGACCTGAGGGAACTCTCGCTTGCGGCGCAGCCCAAAGCGAACTCGTTCTGTGCCTGCTGAGGGGTTAACCGAACGTGATCTGTTGAGGGACGGATTTAGGAGATATGGGGTTTAATCTGTGCAGGGATTGGGTGACGGTGTAGGGATCACCCGATCCCTGGGTGGATTGAATCTGCTAGGGGGTTGGTCCTCTACCTGCCGAACAAGGCCTCAATGGAGAAGAAGAGCTGTCAGCAGAAGCAAATAGCTCAGCTGCTTCACCAGCTGTGTAGCTCTCGAGCTCTGCACCTAAGTTCATGACAAGTGGGGCCCTGTGGCTAGGGGCAGGTGTGCCAGGTTGTCCATCAGCTTAAGTCCAAGATGGATAAGATCAGCGGATAAGCCGAGACAGCAGTACAGTACTGACTGCTGAGAGCTTGCCAAATACTTTCACTTCCCATGGCAAAACCAAAAGACACGGACTCCTCCAGTGTCCACTGCTGCTGGTAGATCAGGACCATTACTCCGTTACCTCCATGTTAAACAAAAATGGCACTAACCAGTAATCATGTTGTCATGGCAGATTTTATTTGTCACGGGGAGAGACCCACTGGCTGCTTTGTACGTACGTTTGTGACTCTAGGCGGCACTTCTCCTCCCGACTCCTCCCGACCCCGGGCGGCCACATCCCGACCTCTCCTCGACTCCCCGTGCATCCCCCTCCCTTCGCCGCCGCCGGCAACGTCGCTGGGAGAAGGCCCCGTGGCGCGGCGGCGGCGGACCTCCTCTGGCGTCCCGAGACCTGAGGCGGCGGTGGCCTGATTTGGATCTCCCTCTCGACGAGGATGGCGCAACGGCGGCCGGCAGTGGGGGTTGTTGCGGCCGGCGGGAGTAGTATGAGATGGCGGCGGCGGTGGCGGGCGCGTCCGGGCTCGATCTAGGACCTTCGGGTCTAGGCGGCGGTTGCTGTTACGTCCTCAAACTGCGTGATCTCATCGGATTCGGCGACGGCTCATTGAAGCACTCCGGTCTGCATCGCATCACGAGGACTATGGCGGTGGTGGTCATCTCCTATGTCGGAGGTGGTCGACCTGAGACTGGATGATCGGATCTCGAGATCTGTAATCTAGTCCCGGCTGCGAGTCGGGGAGACATAGTTGCCGGTAAAACCGGGCCGATGGTGGACGATGGCGGCGTTCTGCGCCGTTACCTTGATGAAGGCATCGTTCTGTAACTACTGTCGACCCACTCGTGTTGCTCCAGAGGAAACCCTAGGATCTGGTTTTCTAGATCGGACGATGGCGGCACTGCGGTGTCGTTTCTCTCTTGGGAGCATCGTTTGTGGAGCGTACCGAAAGTCGAGGCGGGGAGGTGGAGCGGCCGTCTTGCACGGAGCTTCGGTGGAGATGTCAAGTCATGCCCGACCGACGGTGCTACGCTTTGTCATGCCCGGTTGGCGGGTGCTATGCACGACCGATCTTTCAAGGACTTCAAAGTCGTGTTTTGGTGGTACTTGGCAACATGGCGCCGAGGTGTATCGATGGCGACCGCGACGTGCTTTCATTGTTTCTTGTGAGGAGGAGGTGCCGTTAGGCGCCGTGGTGGCGTCGACGATAGCTAGACCGAGCAAGGTTGATGCATCAATACAGATTCAAGATGGGCTGTGGCGATTGGCGGCGGCGGCCTCGAGAGCACGTCGGACGATGTGTGCCCAGACTCGGCAAGTGGCTAGGTTGGGGTCTCAGGTCTTAGATGTTAGGCTTGGCTGCGATGTCTGTTTGGTATTAGACCCAGGCTATCTGCGCCCCTTCATCAACTGGATAGGTGTAGCGATAGTTTGTTGCTTAGACTGTATGACTTTGTAAGGTCTTATGTGAGAATAATTAATAAAGTGGCCATATGCATAGGCCGGGGGGTCTTCCTCCTTTTCTAAAAGGAAGATTTTATTTATCACAAAGTGTGCCATGAACGTTGTGCTTAACTTAAACAATGATCGACGTTGAAGACATACACAATTATGGCCCCAACAAAGATTTTTCCTAGTTCTTGGAGTCTATCATAGACGTAGGTCTTCGGATACCACAGATTGGACGCTGCTTCGGTGCCTTAAGGCACCTACCTTTGGGTATATGACGGGTGGGCCTAATAGGTGGCTGGCCCACCTGTCATAGACCCAAAGGTAGATGCCTTTAAGGCACCGAAGCTCAATCCCCACAGGTTCAGTGCCCGGTGCTTCTTCTCTCCAAAACCGAAAAGCGGAGGCCCTTGATGAGAGTGCGTGCCTCCGGTGGTACTTAAGCATCTAGCACCATGATCTTAGTTACTAATGGTTGTCCAAGTACCGTGGCACAGAATTCGTATCATTGCAATGATCAGGATGGTCATCTTTTGAAGGCAACTGCTAGTAGTAGCAGAAACTAAATGCTACAGTTCCGACCAGAAAGTAACCGTATCCCGTACTGTCCGCGGTGTGCTTTCTGATCTCCTCATGGCTAGAACTAACTTGCTGATGGTGGTTTGAATTGAATACTGTACGCATCGTATCTCAAGGTTGGTGTACCGTCGGGGTCGATAGGAAAGCAAGATGCCTAAATCATTTTTCCTTCAAAAAAATTCTAACAAAAAAGTAGATGCCTGGTTCTTTTGCAAGTTGCCCACTTTCATACCGGAAACTCGGAACACTTGGCACCCATTTAAAAAACGAGGTCAGAGAATGATGGTGCAACCATCACCCAGCAACTATCCTCAAAAGAAAATTTATCTATGAGAAAGCTTGCACTGTGCGCGACTACTATAAGTTCAAAAAACAGAGGGACGAACAAACATGAACCCAGCGAGATCGATGGGGTGATTCAGTTCATATCTTAACGATCAGTTAACAATGAATGACATGCCCATTAACAAAGAACCTTGTCCAGGAGGGTGGGCAGGAGAGGACTCGTCGGGCGACGCCAAGGGCCGCCTCCCAAAATCCCTAGCTTTCTGCCTCTCACCGGCACCGGCGCCGGTCCATCCCGTCTCCGGTGGCCCTATGGCCATGGAGGCGGGTGGATCTCGGCCCTTGCGGTGGGAGGCTTCGTTTTAAATCTTTTTCAAGCTTTGCTAGGGTTTGTGTTCCTTTCGGGAAGGCGAGGCGGTGGCGGCTTCACGAAGATGAAATAAATGTCTCCCGCCTAGCCTGTTCGATGATGCATCTTGCATCATTGGTGGGCGTGTGGAGTTGTGTCTCCGCGGATCTGTCTTTGGTGGATTTGCTCGGATCATTCGTCGTTCGTCTTCGTTCGTGTGTTTTCAGATTGGATTCTTTTGATCTACACTCTTCATCATGGCGGTTTTGTTACGGTGTGTTGGTTCTACGGGCCTTAGCACGACGACTTCCGACTGTCTACTACAACAAGGTTTGCCGGCTTGGCGATGGAGGGCGGCGATGATGGCGCGCCCGGCTCGCTTCAATGCTTGTAGTCGTCGCTAGGTGGTCTACGGATCTAGATGTAATTTTTATTATTTCTAGTGCTCGTTGTACTACCATGATTGAAGATGAATAGATTGAAAGTTTTCCCCGCAAAAAAATAAAAAACAATGAATGACATGAATAATCTATTTTTGAAGTCAGAAAAAGTCATGCTAATTAAATCTGAACCTTACAAAAACACTCCTGACCTCCCCGCAAGGAAAGAACACTCTTGGCCAAAATAAAAATTATAAGTAGGTCCAAGACGAATCTGGCAGGCCCACCATGAGCCCATCTCGAGGCCACACCTTCTTCGCATCACCAGAGTCAAAGAGTTGTCACCGGAGCGTCGACTTGGGAAAGAAGGCGAAGACCGGATGTGGAGACTCAACCCTACGTCGGGGCCGAAATGGTCTTTGTAGAATTGTATTATACAGACGCATCATGATTGACGACTCTTTCCCACACCGACGAATGTGAACTGGGGGAGCCAACTCTAACGCACCCCGTGATGCCGAAACCAATGCCACCACGACACCAAAAGCCTGTCGTCACCCTCACTGCCCTGACAAACAAAAAGCTAAGAACTAGATCAAGACTCCTCACAAACGCGAAAATCACCCCCCAACACCCCCACCGAAATTGAACCACCTATCAAAGGTGAGGGGGGCAATGGAATCAACTGATGAGGACGCATGTTGTGTAGCGGCTATACGGGGGACTCTAGATAAAACACGAAAAGTGTGATCGTTGATGATAGGGATGCAGGGGGCATCCCGCATAAGCATGAGGTTACCTCAAACTAAGCTAAATTTGGCCGGAGGAATTATAACTAAGCTCAAATATCTTGACTTGGAAGCGGGGCGAATCGGGCGCCGCTCTGCATCCCTAGTTGGTGACATGAATGATCTAGATTTCTAATACTCCATCCGCTCACAAATATAAGATGAGTAAACAAAGACAAACTAAAATGTGTGGGTGTGTGTGTATGTGTCTATATATGATTCAAAAAAAAATAGAACACCGTATATTTATGACGGAGTGAGTAGTTTTCTTGAAGGGGCACACTGTGCAAGCTGTTGTACGTCTACCGTAATATGTGGCCCTGCTTAGGTAAGCTGCTACGGTCTACTTAACTGTTGGCACGTCTGAATTAAGTTCCCTGACCTATTGTTATCGCTGGTAGTACAGGCCTATCCTGTAGCAAGCCCATTCCGATGGACAGCAGCCTGTGCGCTAATCCAAAGTTCTAAACCACTTTCTCTGCAGTACAGTGCAATCTACAGTAGTTGCAACTTGCAACAGAAATAGGAAAAAATTTGTAGGTTCCCGATGGGAGTCCATGATGAGGCAGTGCTGGTGCTACCGCTGGGTTGGGGACCAAGACCAATGGTTGCTGGTCAAGCGTACATTGCTGGTCAGAGGAGCATCCCCGTCCGCCATGTGCCCGGGCCCTCGGCGTACCATACATGCATGCCGCCGTACCGTATCCAGCCAACTCGGAGCCAGCGGGGATCCATCAATGGCGCCAGGCTGCCATGACATGCCCATGTGTATGCGCCATGTGCGCGCATCCAGTCGACGGGGCATCGCCAGGACGGACGGGGACGCAGGGGCAGAGTCCCATGCCCGTCGTTCACGCGGTGACGTAGCATCTCGTCGTCTTCACCGCAAATCCAAGAAGATGCGGCCTCGGGATTTGATCAAGGGAGGACGGATGGAGCGTCGAGCGGCGGCGACGCGTACGTTCTCTTGCTGTAGACGTCGATGACCAGCCAGCGACCGGCCGCACTCACCGCACGGCGCGGCGCCCATGATTGGGGAAGCTGGGCCACCGGCGATCGTTGGCGTGGAAACGTGCGGTGGTCCACGGCTCGTCGATCGGCGGCAACGATCGACCGCCCGTGCGCAGCGACCTTCGCTCATCCTGCGGCCCTCCGAGTTATTGCTCTCCATCGGTCGATCGGCAGGTGGAGGTCTGTTAGGTGGCCGGCCGGAGGACAAAATTTTCCGCACGCATTGGTATCATCGGCGACGCTGTGGCATGTGGGGGAAGCCAGCCGCCTTGATGAATGAAACTGGTCATGTTCTCTCCTGTTTTCTCTTTGTACCTATCTCGTCGAGTATCGATCTACTCTCCTTCTCGACTTCTCGAGTGCACAGCCGGAGAACGCTCTTGTCCATTCCTGGGGAATTTTTTTTAAAACGGAGGCAAAAGCTTTGCCTCATCCATTAAATACAAGAGAATAAAGTTTGTTACAAATCACCCACGACACCACTTGGATTATTACTCTCGCGATATGAAAGACCCTAATTTTTTTGCACCGGCGGTGACCTAAAGGTTGGCCTTGGTCGAGATGGTGTTAAGCAAGATAGTCGGTGAAGCGCTTTTAAATCTAAACACTCTTGTATTTCGCTCATTCCAAATTGTCCATGTCACAAGCATGGTGAGGGAGGCTTTGGCTTGACGGTTTGACGTGCCGGCGTCACAAGTGCTTGTCCACCAAGCGTTGACGGAGTCCAACAAGCGCCATGAAGAGGTGTCCAACCCAAGATGTGAAATTTTTCGATGACCAACGCCCACAGCCTTAGAGTATAGCGGCACTTGAAGAATATGTGTGACCCGCTTTCTTGCACCCTCTTGCAAAGTGGACACAAACCACAATTTGGCCATCCTCTCTTGGCTAATCTGTCTGCGGTCCAAATTCTATCTTGAAGTGCCAACCAAGCAAAGAACTTTACTTTGGGGGGACCCCAGACCTTCCAAACCATTTGGTCCATGGGTGAAAACACCATCCCTATGAATTGCGCCTTATATGCCGAGGTCCGCGAGTAGTGCCCACTAGTCGTGTGTTTCCATAAATGTCATCCTCGGTGAAGCGCATCAAGATGCACCTCATCCAATAGCATCCAAAGGGTGAAAAATTGTGTGATGAACTCAACGGAAATAATGGTTGGAGGCTTGATCTTGAGCATCCACGCGTTGTGCTTGATGGCCTCGCGCACTTTCCACTTCTTTCGCGAGGAGACTTCGAATATTAGTGGCGCAATGTTCTTCGGCTTGCGCCCAAGAAGCCAAGGTGATTCCCAAAAAGGTGTCTTCGCACCATTGCCCACGGTGATAGTGGTAGACACATAGAAAAAGTTAAGGTCCTCCTCATTGCACGGGTTGCCCATCCCCACCCATAACTTGGTGGGCTCCTTCCATTCATACCAAGGCCACCGCAGCCGCAGAGCACCTGTGAACTTTTCCATGTTGAGTACCCCAAGCCCCCATACTCAAGCGGCCTCTGACAATTTCCCAATTCACCTTGCATTTCGCCCCGTCGTCTTGTCCGAGCGGACCATAGGAAAGCTCTCTCGAGCTGGTTGACTTTGAAGAGGATACTTGGTGGGATGATCAACGGTGTGATGAAGTAGATCACTTGGGAAGTGAGAACAGACTTGACAAGGGTCGTGCGCCCAATGGTGGTGATGTTTTGGCCCTCATACGTTGTCAACTTGGATGCAACCTTGTCCACAAGAAATTGAAGATCCACTAATCTTAGCTTCCAAGCAGAGAGGGAGCCCCAAGTACCTCAAGGGAAAGAAGCCCTAGTTGCTTGGCAGATTTTGAGTGATATGATCCAAGTCCAGATTATTGCAACGAATGGGCACCATCGAACTCTTATGAAAGTTGGTGCAAAGTCCGTGACCTCGCCAAATCCTCTCAAAATATTAGCAAGATTGTCAACATCCTTTTGATCGGAGCGGGAAGATGGCGCATCATCCGCATAAAGGAGGTTTGCATCATGGCACCCCTACCCGAATTTTGTGGAGGAGCCCCTTTCGTAGCCACATCAAGGATTCTTTGGAGCGGGTCAATGGCGATGACGAGCGAAGCGGGAGATGGGGTCCCCTTGCGGAAACCACGACCATGCTTGATTGGGTTGCGGCAATGCCATTGAGGATAATCCTCGATGATGAAGAACTAAGAAGCGCCGTGATCCAATCCCTAAACTTGCTTGGGAAACCTCGCCGTTGGAGAAGGTCCGAGATATATTCCCATTTGACCGAGTCGAATGCCTTGCGAATATCTAATTTGAAAAGGAGGGATGGGGTCTTGCTCTTGTGCAAAGCGTCGTGCAAGATTGCGAACATACATGAAGTTATCATGAATACTTCTCGTTTTGATGAAGGCGCTTTGGGCATTGGAGATGAGGGCCGTCATGTGCGGAGTGAGCGAGTGGAGAGCACCTTTGCAATAATCTTGGCGATCGCATGAATAAGACTAATAGGCCTATAGTCCGCAATCCCTCTCGCCCCATCCTTTTTGGCAAGAGCACCACATTCGCAGAGTTGAGCAGTGAAGGTTCAAAGTGTGGAGGAGTCGAAGCGAGCAATGGCCCTCATGAGGTCATGCTTGCGGTGCTAACACTTTTTGAAGAATAGGCCCGTGAATCCATCCGGACCCGGGGCCTTGTCATTTGGCATGTCGTTGATTGCTTGAAGAACCTCCATCTCGGTCATTGGAGAGTCAAGGCCATGCATGTCAAGGCGTTCCATATTGAGCTCCTCCCAATTGAAATCTTTTGAACTTTTCGCTCCTTTCTTCATAACATGGGAGAAGTGGTCTTGGATTAATTTCTCTTTGGCTTCATGCTCGGTGACCCAACCATGCTCGTTCTTGATTCGATGGATATGATTTTTCTCCTCCTAGCATTAACCCGGCGGTGGAAGGATTTAGTATTGGCGTCACCTTCTTTGAGGTTGGAGATTCGCGCACACTGTTTCTTGCGCGATCTCTCGATCACGGCCAAAGCAATGACCCTTCTCTTAAGCCTAGCCCGTAGGTCACGCTCCTCGGGCGAGAGAGGCCTATCCTCTTGGGCGATGTCGAGGCGAAGAATCACCAAAAGAGCGGCTTGGAGATGGATTTTAGCCTTGGAGAAAAGGCCCCTACTCCATTCGGAGAGGCGGACCGCCGTCTTTTTGAGCTTGTGGAAGATGATTTGATAGGGATCGGTATGGTCAACCCGTTCGTTCCACGCCATTTGGACCACCTCGTTGAAGCCGGGCATGGATGCCCAAAAGTTTTCAAATTTAAAAGTTTGTGGCCTCCGCGGGCCCTTGTCATCGGCAAGCAAAAGCGGACAATGATCGGAGAGGGATGATGAAAGTGCATGGAGGATATGCGTGTTGAAGGTTGTATCCCACTCGGCGTTGCAGAAAAAAGAGTCAAGCTTGCATAGCGTTGGGTTTTCCCTCTCGTTGCTCCAAGTGAACCTTCGATTTTGGAGATGGATTTCTTTGAGCTCGCAACTATGGAGCATGGCCCGAAAACGGTTGATCCTGCCATGGTGAACATTTCTCTTGTTCTTGTCTCTCGCTCGATAAATTTGATTAAAGTCTCCGGAGGCAAGCCAAGCCACCCCCAAAGGCGGCTTCTGGCTGAGGAGCTCGGCAAAGAACACGTCTTTGCAAGAGGGGTCGGTGGGGCCGTGAGCGGATGTGAACTTGAAGACCACGTCGGTCGCTCTTACACGGATCATGGCGGACAAGCAATACACAGTGTTGGTGACGTTGGATGCTTCAACTAATATATCATCCCATAGAAGTAGGATGCCTCCCCTTGTACCAGTTGCCGGGCGCTGCGCAAAACTACGGAGCCTATGTCCACCCAAGAAGGCAGCCGTGAACTGATCAACATTGTTGAGTTTTGTCTCCTGAAGACACACTACATGGCAAGACGAAGAGGCAATTGTAGCATGGACCGCCGCGCGGCGGTCTGGGCAGTTGAGACCTCTGACATTCCAGCTCAGGAAGTTGATTTGTTGCTCAACATAATATAACAAGAAGCACCCTGGAGCACAATCTTCTAACATAGGCAAACGAAGCAACAGTCACTTTACCCAGAATTGTACGATACTGGGCACACGTACAAAGCACACATAGACCTAACCAAACACACAAAGTGGCATTCTCACAGGAGACAGTGCACTTCCTAACAGAGTCTAGTCTTCCATCAGCAACAACACTAACATCACACCTGATACATGGCCGCAGGCCAACACACATCAACCACGTAGCATTCAGCTCATCGCTCTTGAGCAGAGACCAGCCCCCTGAAGTTTGAAAAGGTTGTACTATCATTGGGAAACCTGGGAACCCAAAGCATGGAGCATCAGCTCAAAAGGACGCCTGCTGGACAGCGGCGCCCTCATCAGTCCTCTCCAGGTCGAGGGCGCCTCCTCCTCCATGCGCAATGAGTGCCTCCTCGACATCTGTTGCATCTCCATCATCAAGCTTGAACAATCCGCGCATAGCAGCAATCACATCAGGTGGCAACTGCTCCTTGAAGCGGTCCGCGAAGGCGTCGAGTGCAGCTGCAGTGACATCTTCACCATCTGCGGCACAGGAGCAGCTCTGCCGCCTTGGCACCCAAGCTGCGGCACAGGAGCAGCTCTGCCGCCTTGGCAGCCGGCGCCGCCTTGGCACACCCTGAAGCGCGTGTCTTGTGGATCGAGAATAAGCCACCAGACTTGGAAATGGTGACCCCAGCCAGGGTTTTCCGACGAGCAGCCGGTGCCTTAGGTGGAGTTGAAGTAGGTGATGGCAAGATTGCATCCTGGCGATTCTCGAAGAGCGGTGCGAGGCATTGTAAGCCCACGGCACCTGCAGTAGCAGGCCCACACAGCCGTCGCGGCGATGGCGTGCGTCGTAGAGGCCCGCTGGAGACCAAAGGTGGCGTTGGTGAGGCTTCAAAACCCGGCGGCTTGGCCGGCGAGGTCAGAGGCGCCTGGAGCCTGAGTGGTGAGCAGACGTGGAGCAGCTCCTGGCTTGGGGCAGCCAGCGAGGTCGGAGAAGGCCGGGCCTCGCCTCTGTTGGAACGTGGCGATGGAGGTAGCACAGTTGTGGGAGATAGAGGAGGCGAAACTGGCGGCGTGAGGCTTTCCTGAGAGCGCCGGCGAGCAGAGCGAGGCGAGGGGTGGCACGCCGGGCTGCGGCCATGCCTAGAAGCCAACGGCGGGGCCTGCACCGGCAGCGACTCGAGGACACGGGCCTCCTCCCCGCTTGCAGAGCCGGAGCCGAGAAGAACCGCTGTCGCCGTGGCCAGCCCAGCCGGCTCGGCCGAGCGGCGACGACCATCACGGCCGCCAGCGTCCCTGCGGCCATCGCGCCCATCAGCGCGTCCCTGGTCGCGTGATGCATCCCTCGGCTGACGGGAGAGACTGCGTCGGATGCGGTCTCCCCAGCCCTCCCGGTGCCGCGAGTTGTCTCTTCCGCGGCGGTCCCTGTCATCCCGTCCACGCCCTGGGTCGTCGTCTCTGTTGATGCATGCACACATCGGCCACTGTACTTGAGCTCCGCCCGAAACACCTCATATGTTATAAAAAAAATGTCTCAGAAGCTTTCCACAGCAGATTCAAAGTTGCTCCCTCCACCCCATAATGTAATACTCCCTCCATTCCTAAATATAAATCTTTCTAAAGATTTCAAAAAGTGACTACATACAAAGTAAAATGAGTAAATCTATACTCTAAAATATGTCTACATACATCTGTATGTCGTAGTCCATTTGAAATGTCTAAAAAAACTTATATTTAGAAACGAAGGGAGTATGTTTTTTCTAGGACGTCGATAACTGTCACACGTGTGGCAGGAAAGGAGACGCACCACACGTCTCTAATGCAAATAGATTGTCACATCATTGCATGCATGCATGCGAGAATCTTTTTGGATTTCCTGTTTTTAAAATGTTTTATCTCTTAAATGAAAAATCCGACTGAAAATCCGTTTTCACCATTAAATCCCTCGCGACGAGATCTTTAAAACTAGATATCATATCGATATATTTCAGTGAAATTTTTTTTGGTTAAAAGTTGCCATGTCTATTGCACATAAATTGCCATGATATTTACACTGAAGTTGCCATGATATGTTTCAACTATTTTCTTTTACATTAAAAAGTAAATTTTAACATATTACAAAACGGAGAATTAAGAAACTAGACTTGCCATGCACCATAAACTAAAATTGCCATGATACATGTACTTAAAATTGCCATGGTTCAATAAAAAAATATTTTCATGGTCAAAGTACTGAAATTGCCATCATCAAAAAACTAAAATTGCCATGATCTACAAACTAAAATTGCCACATGGCAACTTTAGCTTAAGCACTATGGCAACTATAGTGTAAACATCATAGCAATTTCTGGGCAAACGAAAAATTTCGTCGAAACATATCAACATGGGGTCTAGTTTTGAAGATCTCGTCGAGACGGATTTAATGGTGAAAACGGATTTTTAGTTCGCTTTTTTATTTAAGAGATAAAACATTTTTAAGCCGAAAACCAAAAAGATTTCTGCTGATGTCATCTATTTATACGTGGCAAAATGAATGGTGATGGAGGCGTGTGGGCGATCTGCAAACGCCCACACGTGTGGGCGTTAGTTTTTCCATTTTTTTATTCTAATGTAGTGTCAAAAAAACAACTTACATTATCGGATGGAGGAAGTACGTGTCAAGCTTTGAAAATCTTTTTTTTTTTGGCTGGGAATTTTTGTTTTATTTTGAGATAACAAAAATCGATTTTCCAATTCAAAGAGAGATACCATATGCAGTTTAGCCCACATTCATGGCCCATACGGTAGGCTTTCTGTATGAGGCCTTTAGTGTCCGATACAAAAAACATGATCAGCCCAGAAGTTCTATTGTACCGTTGTGCGGCAAATTAATACCTCCTTCGTACTCAAAATAAAATAAAAATAGCTCATTCATCCCAAAATCCTTGTGGCTCTAAATTTGTTCTAAGTCAAACATCTTTATCAATTTTATAAAAATATAGTTCATGATGAATCTAGTGAAGGTAATGGACCTCGATTGTATGACGGACATGGTCGGATGCCACGGCTTTTTATCTTTCGATGTGACATGTTGGATTTCTGTTTTTATTGAAATATGTAGGAATATAGACACATATGTCGTGAACGTTCACATTTTTCCACAATTTTCAAATACTCTTGTATTTGAATTTCGTGCATTTTTTTTTTTGCGAGAAAGAATTTCGTGCAAGTTTGTATCACTGTGGTAGCAGTAGATATCAAGGTGATTTGTGCTTCGGGAACTTAAAAAATCCTAAAAAGCTACTCCCTCCATCACAGATTACTTGTCGTGGAAATGGATGAATTTAGAACTAAAAATACGTCTAGATACGACCATTTTCGCGCCAAGTACTCTCAATCATTCAGAGATTACTTGTTGTGAAAATGGATGGATGGAACTACAACTAAACATATCCATTTCCACGCCCAAGTAATTCGAACGAAAGAATTAGTCTCAATCATTACACCTCAGAAGCTAGGTTCGGTGTCAAGCTTTGAAAATCAAAATTTTCTATTCCTCGTTTTATCTACTGTGGCCCATATTCATGGCCCATGCGATAGTTTTGTGTACACGGCCTTTACTGTCTAATGCAGACACAATCTGCCGAGAAGTTGTACTCCCTCCGTCCCATAATATAGCACGTTTTTTTATACTAGTGTAGTATCAAAAAACGTCTTACATTATGGGACGTAGGGAGTATTTCTCAAAAAGAAAAGAAAAACAGGCTCTATTATAGCATTGTGGAGACAACGAACATTGAAGGTTTTGTACAACAGTAAAAAAAAGGTTTTGTACAACAGTAAAATTTACGATGGGGGAACTCTAGTTAGCCATGTAGTACAAGTCTTTTTTTTAGCAACACAAGACCATGTAGTACAAGTCAATTAGCTGAATACATATGCAAAGTTTACGTCCTTTTTCCCTTTTGCAAGGGGTTGTGCTAGCTTTTCACCCCCTGTCACTTTGTTTTATTGCTGATTGTGATCTTGAAGAAACCAAACCAAATCATGAGCCTGGCCACAAGCATTGAGTGAAATTACAACTTTGAGTTGGCACGGCTCAACGTTGCTTCGATGGTTCCATGCGGTTCGTCAGTCGGCATGTACACATCATCAGCAAACTGTACATAGAAATGACAAAGTTAAATATATATACCTCAAGAATGTATTTGAACTACCAAGTATTAATATTCTGAAAACAGGACAAACAAATGTTGTACCCATTGTTCTCACCTTCACCAATCCTGGATTTTCTTTTCCCCCTAGGTTCACAGGAAGAAAGTGGAGATTTGGCATCCTAAGCTGAACGGATGCTATATCTGGAAACCTGGGAGTTGATATCATATGTTCAGGCATACATGAAAGTAGGGGCTAAATACGGCTGACAAAAGGCTACAGCCGGTAAGAAAATAATGGCCAAATCTCAAAGCTGCAAACCTGGTAAGAACTTCCCTAGCCATGAGGTATAATGTATTCTGCACTGATGGGCTATATACACCAACATCAGGAGGACCAAAGAATGTGTCCGCGAGAACTTTCTTTACATCCTGGTATCTTTGTGTGAAGCAAAATGGCTTTGACGGAAGCTGGGAAATATGCTCGAACGGATACCTGAATACAAAAGAGAAAGCATGATGGTAATCAATTGGATGGATTCTGGCATGTTTGTCATTTAAAAGACTACGAAATCGTGAATCATGACTTGGAACATGAGCTCATATTAGTTTTTTTTGTGTGTGTGTGTGTGCATGGTAGCTCATATTAGCTTGAAAACCCAAAAGATCTGGCAACAGTATTTGTAAAGAATTATGCTCGTCCAAGACCAACAGCAATAGAAAAGTTATTATGGTAATGCTTAGTACACTTGGTTTATTGCCTTGAATCCAAGAATTACTATTCACAATCATAAAAAGGTTGAATGATATCATCATTGTGGATAAAAGAACATTTCAGGCAGATGGGGAAGAGTGCCCAAACCTCCACCAAGCAGTTACTTCTGTTGCTACAATTCTTTCTCTGGTTTCAGGAAGAAGAGTGTAGCGGTCCCTCACGAATCCTTCAAATCCAGACTGAGATAGATAGTGATGAGAATTTAGTATTTATTACTTGCACCTGCAGCCTATTTCTGTAATACTTAAAGTAAAACAGTTCTGCTTCAGCTAAAACTAGTTAAATTATTTTGCTTAGGTGACACTACATCTAACAGAATTTCTGCCTGCTGACATGTTGCATTCGATCCCCAAAAGCATGAATACATGACATATTGACATAGCTGTAGCATGTCCATTCCTATTTCAACGATCTTCTACAAGGACTGCCTCATATCCCATCAACGATCTTCCTACTTAATAGTCTCCTTTAAATCTCTATCATATCAGAACTCATAATTTATTCAACTATGTACTGCGACTAGCAAAGTCAACCAGAGTTGGAGAAATATGCAGAGGTGCATTTCTTTGGGATGGTGGCATGAGGACCAAGACAAATAAGTGAAATAAACACCTGAGTTGTCTTTAGCAGGGAGTATCCTTGTATCCCAGAATTTATAAGCAGGCTTCCAGACTTCTTCACGGTGACCTCAGTGGTGTGTTTTTCAGAACCAAGTTTGAACCCTGCAAAGAAGTCCATTGCATAAGTTATCAGATAACTCTGCAATAATTCGTCAGGGGGGGACTGTTTTCCTTTACCATTGCAATTTGCAATAGAAGCTATATAAATGTGAATATTTACCACAATAAATGTGAGAAAGTTATTTGTCAAAACAAGAAAATAAATCAGCAAGTAGTTGATAAGAAACAGTCTGCTCAATTATCATAATTCTCCTTTTTGACTACCAGTGGATCTACCAGGAATCTAAATTTTAAGGAGAAAATGGAAGACATACAGGTAAGGGTACTGTTTATGCACCGCACTATCCAACTTGCAATCACAATGATAATGATGTGAAATTATTTGAGAGCACTATAGGAAAACTATTTTTTGACCAATAGTAACTGCATGCTTAAAGATTGAGTAGCTCTGGTATTTAACTTATTGGTTAAGTCCGATTTGGTTCTGTTCTCTAACAATAATGAAATACATTTCACTAGTTGGAAGAGGGATTTCCAAACAACATGCAAAATTGTGCATTACACTACTTAAATATTCAGTATCAAGTATATGTTTGGCAAAAAACAGTTAAATGATGATTGCGCATCTTCATGCTAGATAAAAGCAACATGATGTTTGCTGGCACCTGCCAACATAGTCTACCTAGTTGGCTGAGTTGGTTGATAAATATAAATTGCCAAGGGCTTTCAGTGTCTAACAGTCCTTTTCTCTAGCTTTACTTCAACTGCTACTGCTTGTTGATCTTTACAATGCTTTTCAATGCATAGACTGTAGCTAAAAAACTGTTCATAATGAACGACAGAGTGTTCAGAAATGTGGAAGAAAAATAAAAAATAAAACATATTTTTATCATAATCCTAATGTCCTAGAATGGATGCAATTCATCCTATTTGCACATGGATCCACTACCGTGCTGATCTACAAGAAGAGGCGGATGAACATTTCGTTTAAAATGGTTCAGAACTTCTATGGCAGGTGACCACTGAAACAAGATTGAGGGATGGAGCATTTGTCACATTGTTTTATGCTAGTACTTCTTCCATATACTCCCTCCGTTCCTAAATATTTGTCTTTCTAGAGATTTCAACAAGTGACTACATACGGAACAAAATGAGTGAATCTACACTCTAAAATATGTCTATATACACCCGTATGTGGTAGTCCATTTGAAATATCTAAAAAGACAAATATTTAGGAACGGAGGTCGGAGGGAGTAGATTGTAAGCAAATTCGGCCATTCGGGGATGTGCAATCACTAGCGCCTGATCTCTGCTTTTACATACTCAGCTGTTTATTGGAATATCTGTAATGTACTCTGATGTTGTTAAGCAAAGCTGGGGGTTTGGCCCTCCTGACTCGGGCTGCCATTTGAACGGAACTTATTATGCACATTTTGCTTATGACGGCACAAGCAAACAACAAGAGTAAGCGATAAAACTCTTCTCACCATGCGAATGAGGCTTCCCGTCCACTGCCACACGCTCCCATGGGCGCTCCACGATCGTCACTGTAGCCTCTGAGACCTGCTCGAGCAACAACACTTTCATAAATGGCCGGGCTCCACTGCTTTTATACCACAGAACACAGACCATAAATGGCTGGGAAAAATTCCCATCCCCACCATTCCCTACCTGCGGGTACAGCGAAGTGAAATGCCTCCCGAGGATGACCGCGAATTCCTCCATGGACACCACCTCCGTGCACTCCTTGGCCTTCACATACACCTGATCGAACAAACAAAGGGTGTGGATCAAGGAGCCAGGACCGAGACTGACCGGGGAGCATCGCCGGGCAGAGAGGAGGGAGCGGAGAGGGAGGGAGGGAAGGGGGGCGCACGGTGTTCTTGATGGAGTCGGTGGCGACGATGGCGGAGTTGTCGTCGGAGGTGTAGGAGGGGAGGCAGTCGGAGACGACGCTGACGGCGACGCTCCACTCGACGAAGAGGTGGCCGCCGGCCTCGGCGGGGCGGCGCCAGACGCGGGAGACCTGGACGCGGGACTTGCCGTGCCTGCCCTGGAGGTCGAAGCGCCCGGCCATGGGTGGGGATCCGATCTGCAGCGCTGGGGGCGAAGGGCGGATGCGGATCAGCGGATGCGTCTGTCGCTGGCGGAAGTGACGCGCACGGGAGTGCTACTGCTTCTCTTGTAGAGGGAGGGAGGGGATGTGGCCATGTGGGGACCGCGCGCAGTCGGCGAGAGAGATGCCCGTCGCGGTGTCACTCTCGTTCGTCGGCCGTGTGTTGCGCAGGTCGCCGCCCGCCTCGGAGGGGATCGAGCCGATGCGTCCGCCTCTGACACCGTCGAGGTTTTGCTATGGTTACAATACAATGGGCCGCTTCGTCATTTATTGCCCGGTGCATGTTGCTTCGTGTGCTGTTTGTTGCCCAAATACAAATGGGAATACAGATAGTATACTGTACTGCCAAGTGGCTGACCGACGCCGGTATGCACGTACTAGCATGCCAAGGATAAACCGCTGCCTGCACACTGTTTCCGTAGAGCATCTGCGGCCCACTGTTTCCGCGTAGCAGCTGCGACACATCGTTTTGCGCTCTCCCTCGTGCCGCGGGCGATGATGCTTGTTTTTTTTTCTTCTTCTTTCGGTTGCTTGTACCAGCCCGGTCGCTGATAACGTGAGCGTGAGCGTTGTGTTCATGTGTTGTGTGTGGATCCATTTGACTGCGTGGGATGAGGCTGAACCAAAACACAAGTACTCCATCTTGAGAATATAAATCGGGCATTGATTTTCAGGTCTTTGATGGATTATAGTAAGAAGGAAAATGCGCAAATACTCCCTCCGTTCCATAATGTAAGACGTTTTTTACTAGTGTCAAAAAAACGTTTTACATTATAGGACGGAGGGAGTATATTTTTAGATTCGTCGCATACTAGCATGACGCGGTCTCAGTCGTAGATTGTATGTGTGCCTTTTGTCCGACAGGTGGATGATCCCAGGCTCCCGAGATTATGGAGAGAGAGAAGCCACCAGGCACTACCCTAGCTTAGGCTGCGCTTGGATTGCTGTTTTCCAGCTATCTACACGTGTAAAGTATACCCCCCGTAAAAATAAAACGGACGATCTACTTGGATCGTCGTTTTTGCGTCGTAACTTTTACACCTGGTTTCACTTTACACTTGGATATCGCTGGTATTCCGTCGGTTTGCAAAACACTGCTATGTCCGTCGTTTTTCCTAGTCGCTGGTATTCCGCCATTCTTGCCCGGTCATGATTGACTAGGTAGCCACAGCCGAGGTAATTAAGCGCCGCAACGGCTCAACCGGAGCACGCCGAGGCCACCGCCACCGCCACGGAGGGCCGCCGTCGTTCCGGAGACACCATCGTCACCGCCGCGAGCCGCCTTCGCGAGCCTCGCCACATCGCTCCACCACCACGGCCCGCCATTGACGCCGGCGTCGCAGCCACCACCATGGGTGCTTGCGCCGCCGAAGCCGAAGTCGACGGCGCCGCAGCATCGCGCCATCGCCGGGAGCGTGCGCGCCGCCGCCATCGCAACCAAACGCGCTGCAGCACCAACGCTCGCCTCCACCACCACAGTCCACGGCGTCCTCGCTGCCGCCGGATTGCCTTCGCCATCGCAGCGAGATCTCGCGTCGCCGCGCCGCCATGCTGTGGACGACGCTGGCGCCGTTTCATCGGTAGCCAACGGCATAGCGACGGAGAGACTCTTGAAACAAGCAAAATCCGACGAACCAAGCGCAGCATATACATGTGGGGAATATCCGGTTGTATTTTACAAATCTCCTGTAATATACAGGGGTATTCATATACGGATGTAAAACTTCTACAGGGATTCCAAGCGGGGCCTTAGATGTTTTAGGGCCTCTCTGATTCAGACGATTCTTAAAAACATGTGAAAACTTTGATCTTTATAACAATAAAGGATCAGCAAAAGTACGAAGCATCTTAAATATAATAAAAAATTACATCAAGCCCCCTAAACCATCGAACGACGTTGTCGTTGTCAAGACGTCGATGCGTTGTTGTCGCCGTTCTCACATCGAAGACGGTCTAACCCTACCGATGACAACCGGGAATTCTTCATGCATGTGCCCCAAAAGGATCAATGTGCGGGGGCTGCAGTTGTCATCATTGAACTCTAGAATTGATTTGAAGACTTTGATGCCAAATCATGGCATCGCGTACAAACGGTGAGAAGCCATAACCTCGCCATCCCGAGGAGCCGATAGGAATCTACACATGAGCTATGTTTAATCCGTTCAAATGAACGAACTCAAGAAGGATCGGAGCCCAAAAAACCAACTCAAAGATGAAGTGCAGCCATCCATCCAAGCGTCGTCCGAGCCTAGAAGACCATTCAATACTAACTATTGCATGTAGTCTGATGGTGCAGGAAAAATAAAGGTTTCTTCACATGAGATTGAAGTGGATGTGAAATTTCATACAAAATCAAATACAAATGAATTCTAGGGAAAAAAATCTATGATATGCAATTCTATAAATCAACCAGCGCATGTAGAAACATCCAGAAGATTTAAATCATCTTAAATTTCTTTTAGAAATCATTGTTATTTTAATCAAGGACAACGATATGTTCCCAACGTTCGTACCTATAGGATAGCTCCGAACGATCAAACCCCCATAGTACTCCGAGCCATCGCGACGAGGCTTGACTAGCTAACTCCCCCGCCATCCCCGAGCGATGCAGCACGTGACCTTGCCCCCTCTCCCCAACGCGCCACCACCTCCCTAACCCAACTTTCTTACCTCCGGAGCAAGAAAAGGTACCCCACGATCTCCATCAAACCCCTCTTCCTCTTTCTATCTGAAGGAAATATGCCCTAAAGGCAATAATAAAGTTATTATTTATTTCCTCATATCATGATAAATGTTTAATATTCATGCTAGAATTGTATTAACCGGAAACATAATACATGTGTGAATACATAAACAAACAGAATGTCACTAGTATGCCTCTACTTGACTAGCTCGTTAATCGAAGATGGTTATGTTTCCTAACCATAGACATGAGTTGTCATTTGATTAACAGGATCACATCATTAGGAGAATGATGTGATTGACTTGACCCATTCCGTTAGCTTAGCACTTGATCGTTTAGTATGTTGCTATTGCTTTCTTCATGACTTATACAAAGTTCCTACAACTATGAGATTATGCAACTCCGTTTACGGAGGAACACTTTGTGTGCTACCAAACGTCACAACGAAGCTGGGTGATTATAAAGGTACTCTCTGGTGTCTCCAAAAGTATATGTTGAGTTGGCATAATTCGAGATTAGGTTTTGTCACTCCGATTATCGGAGAGGTATCTCTGGCCTTCTCGGTAATACTCATCACCTAAGCCTTGCAAGCATTGTAACTAATGAGTTAGTTATGAAATGATGTATTACGAGCGAGTAAAGAGACTTGCCGTAACGAGATTGAACTAGGTATTGGATACCGACGATCGATCTCGGGCAAGTAACATACCGATGACAAAGGGAACAACGATGTTGTTATGCGGTTTGACCGATAAAGATCTTCAGAGAAAATGTAGGAACCAATATGAACATCCAGGTTCCACTATTGGTTATTGACCGAGAATAGTTCTAGGTCATGTCTACATAGTTCTCGAACCCGTAGGGTCCGCACGCTTAACGTTACGATGACAATTTTATGAGTATTGATGTACCGAAGTTTGTTCGGAATCCCGGATGTGATCACGGACATGACGAGGAGTCTCGAAATGGTCGAGACATAAAGATTGATATATTGGAAGCCTATGTTTGGACTTCGGAATAGTTCGGGTGAAATCGGATTTTCTGGAACACCGGGTTACGGAACCTCCCGGGGTTAATGGGCCTTAGTGGGCCATGAGGGAGAAGAGGAGGGCGGCCAGGGCAGGCGCGCGCCTCCCCTAGTCCGAATAGGACAAGGAGAGGGGGCGCGCCTTCCTCTTTCCCTCCCCCAAGTCCTAATCCAACTAGGGGGGAGTCCTACTCCGGTGGGAGTAGGACTCCTCCGCGCCTCCTCCTAGGGCGGCCGCAACCCCTTGCTCCTTTATATACGGGGCGGGGGCACCCCATGACACACAAGTTGATCTACGGATCGTTCCTTAGCCGTGTCGGTGCCCCTCCACCATATTCCACCTCGGTCATATCGTCGCGGAGTTTAGGCGAAGCCTGCGCCGATGAGAGCATCATCATCGCCACCACGCCATCGTCTCGTGGAACTCATCTCCGACACTTTGCTGGATCGAGTCCGGGATCGTCATCGAGCTGAACGTGTCTGAACACGGAGGTGCCGACGTTCGGCACTTGGATCGGTCGGATCGTGAAGACGTACGACTACATCAACCGCGTTGTCATAACGCTTCCGCTTTCGGTCTGCGAGGGTACGTGGACACACTCTCCTCTCTCGTTGCTATGCCATCACCATGATCTTGCGTGTGCGTAGGAAATTTTTTGAAATTACTACGTTCCCCAACAATGGCATCCGAGCCAGGTTTTATGCGTTGATGTCATATGCACGAGTAGAACACAAGTGAGTTGTGGGCGATATAAGTCATCCGCTTACCAAAGCATGTCATACTTTGGTTCAGCGGTATTGTGAGATGAAGCGGCCGGACCGACATTACGCAGACGCTTACGCGAGACTGGTTTCACCGCTCGAGCACTCGTTGCTTAAAGGTGGTGGCGGGTGTCTGTTTCTCTTACTTTAGTTGAACCGAGTGTGGCTACACCGGTCCTTGCGAAGGTTAAAACAGCGCCAACTTGACAAACTATCGTTGTGGTTTTGATGCGTAGGTAAGAACGGTTCTTGCTCAGCCCGTAGCAGCCACGTAAAACTTGCAACAACAAAGTAGAGGACGTCTAACTTGTTTTTGCGGGGCATGTTGTGATGTGATATGGTCAAGACATGATGCTATATTTTATTGTATGAGATGATCATGTTTTGTAACCAAGTTATCGACAATCTGGCGGGAGCCATATGGTTGTCGCTTTATTGTATGATATGCAAACGCCATGTAATTGCTTTACTTTGTCACTAAGCGGTAGCGATAGTCGAGAAGCAATAGTTGGCGAGACGACAACGATGCTACGATGGAGATCAAGGTGTCGCGCCGGTGGCGATGGTGATCATGATGGTGCTTGGAGATGGAGATCACAAGCACAAGATGATGATGGCCATATCATATCACTTATATTGATTGCATGTGATGTTTATCCTTTATACATCTTATCTTGCTTTGATTGACGGTAGCATTTTAAGATGATCTCTCACTAAAATTATCAAGAAGTGTTCTCCACGAGTATGCACCGTTGCTAAAAGTTCGTAGTGCCCGGACACCACGTGATGATCGGGTGTGATAAGCTCTCACGTCCATCTACAACGGGTGCAAGCCAGTTTTGCACACGCGAATACTCGAGTTAAACTTGACGAGCCTAGCATATGCAGATATGGCCTCGGAACACGGAGACCGAAAGGTCGGCGTGAATCATATAGTAGATATGATCAACATAGTGATGTTCACCATTGAAAACTACTCCATCTCACGTGATGATCGGTTATGGTTTAGTTGATTTGGATCACGTGATCACTTAGATGACTAGAGAGATGTCCGTCTAAGTGGGAGTTCTTAAGTAATATGATTAATTGAACTTAAAATTATCATGAACTTAGCTTTTGATAGTATTTTGCTTATCTATGTTTGTTGTAGATAGATGGCTCGTCTTTGTTGTTCCGTTGAATTTTAATGCGTTCCTTGAGAAAGCAAAGTTGAAAGATGATTGTAGCAATTACGGACTGGGTCCGTATTTGAGGATTATCCTCATTGCTGCCGGAAGAATTACGCCTGGAAGCACCGCTGGGTGCCGAACTCGCTTGAAGGAGCAATGCCGAAGTTGTGAAGCGTCTGGCGAGCAAAGTCGATGACTACTCCATAGTTCGATGTGCCATGCTTTACGGCTTAGAACGGGTCTTCAACGACGTTTTGAACGTCATGGGGCATATGAGATGTTCCAGAGTTGAAGTTAATATTTCAAGCAAATGCTCGGATTGAAAGATATGAAGTCTCCAATAAGTTCTATAGCTGCAAGATGGAGGAGAATAGTTACGTCGGTGAGCACATACTCAAAATGTCCGGGTATAATAATCACTTGATTCAACTGGGAGTTAATCTTCCGGATGATGGTGTCATTGATGAATTCTCCAATCATCGCCACCAAGCTACAAGAGCTTCGTGATGAACTATAATATGCAAGGGATGAACAAGACACTTCCGAGCTCTTCGCAATGCTAAAAGCTGTGGAGATAGAAATCAAGAAGGAGCATCAAGTGTTGATGGTCAACAAGACCACTAGTTTCAAGAAAAGGGCAAAGGAAAGAAGAAAGGAACTTTAAGAAGAACAGCAAGCAAGTTGCTGCTCAAGAAAAGAAACCCAAATCTGGACCTAAGCACGGCGAGTGCTTCTACCGCAAGCAAGCTGGTCCTTCGAAGCGGAATTGCCCCAAGTATTTGGCGGATAAGAAGGATGGCAAAGTGAACAAAAGTATATGTGATATACATGTTATTGATGTGTACCTTACTAGAGCTCGTAGTAGCACTGGTATTTGATCTTGGTTCATTGCTAATATTTGCAACTCAAGCAGGACTACGGAATAAGCGAGCACGGCAAAGGACGAGGTGACGATGCGCGTGGGAAAGCGGTTCCAAAGTCAATGTGATCGCGGTCGGCACGCTACCTCTACATCTACCTTGGGATTAGTTTTAGACCTAAATAATTGTTATTTAGTGCCGCGTTGAGCATGAACATTATATCTGGATCTTGTTTAATGCGAGACGGTTATTCATTTAAGTCGAGAATAATGGTTGTTCTATTTATATGAGTAATATCTTTTATGGTCATGCACCCTTGAAGAGTGGTCTATTCTTATTGAATCTCAAAGTAGTGATACACATATTCATAATGTCGAAGCCAAAAGATGCAGAGTTGATAATGATAGTGCGACTTATTTGTGGCCTTGCCGTTTAGGTCATATCGTGTAAAGCGCATGAAGAAACTCCATACAGATGGACTTTTGGAACAACTTGATTATGAATCACTTGGTACTTGCGAACCGTGCCTCATGGGCAAGATGACTAAAACACCGTTCTCGGTTGTATGGAGAGAGCAACAGATTTGTTGGAAATCATACATACTGAGATGTATGTGGTCCGATGAATGTTGAAGCTCGTGGCGGATATCGTTATTTTCTCACCTTCACAGATGATTTAAGCGGATACGGGTATATCTACTTGATGAAGCATAAATCTGAAACATTTGAAAAGTTCAAAGAATTTCAGAGTGAAGTTGAAAATCATCGTAACAAGAAAATAAAGTTTCTACGATCTGATCGTGGAGGAGAATATTTGAGTTACGAGTTTGGTCTACATTTGAAGCAATGCGGAATAGTTTCGCAACTCACGCCACCGAACACCACAACAGTAATGGTGTGTCCGAACGTCGTAATCGTACTATACTAGATATGGTGCAATCTATGATGTCTATTTCCGATTTACCGCTATCGTTTTGGGGTTATGCTTTAGAGACGGCCGCATTCACGTTAAATAGGACACCATCAAAATCCGTTGAGACGACACCTTATGAACTATGGTTTGGCAAGAAACCAAAGTTGTCGTTTCTGAAAGTTTGGGGTTGCGATGCTTATGTGAAAAAGCTTCAACCTGATAAGCTTGAACCCAAATCGGAAAAATGTGTCTTCATAGGATACCCAAAGGAGACAATTGGGTATACCTTCTATCACAGATCCGAAGGCAAGACATTCGTTGCTAAGAATGGATCCTTTCTAGAGAAGGAGTTTCTCTTGAAAGAAGTGAGTGGGAGGAAAGTAGAACTTGATGAGGTAACCGTACCAACTCCTTTATTGGAAAGTAGTTCATCACAGAAATCGGTTCCTATGACACCTACACCAGTTAGTGAGGAAGTTAATGATGATGATCATGAAACTTCAGATCAAGTTGTTCTTGAACTCAGAGATCAACCAGAATAAAATCCGCACTGAGTGGTACGGTAATCCTATTCGGAAGTCATGCTACTAGATCATGGTGAACCCACGAACTATGAAGAAGCGATGGTGAGCCCAGATTCATAAAATGGCTTGAAGCCATGAAATCGAGATGGGATCCATGTATGAGAACAAAGTGTGGACTTTGGTTGACTTGCACGATGGTCGACAAGCAATAGAGAATAAATGGATTTTCAAGAAGAAGACCGACACGACGGTAATGTTATGTTTACAAAGCTCGACTTGTTGCAAAAGGTTTTCGACAAGTTCAAGGAGTTGACTACGATGAGACCTTCTCACCCGAAGCGATGCTTAAGTCTGTCCGAATCATGTTAGCAATCGCCGCATTTTATGATTATGAAATATGGCGGTTGGATGTCAAAAGCGCATTTCTGAATGGATTTACGGAAGAAGAGTTGTATATGATACAACGGAAGGTTTTGTCGATCCTAAGGGAGCTAACAAAGTGTGCAAACTCCAACGATCAATCTATGGTGCGGTGCAAGCCTCTCGGAGTTGGAATAAGCGCTTTGATAGTGTGATCAAAGCATATGGTTTTATCTGAGACTTTTGGAGAAGCTTTGTATTTACAAGAAAGTGAGTGGGAGCTCTGTAGCATTTCTAATATTATATGTGGACGACATATTGTTAATTGGAAATGATATAGAATTTCTGGATAGCATAAAGGATACTTGAATAAAAGTTTTTCAATGAAGGACCTCGGTGAAGCTGCTTACATATTGGGCATCAAGATCTATAGAGATAGATCAAGGCGCTTAATTGGACTTTCACAATGCACATACCTTGATAAAGTCTTGAAAAAGTTCAATATGGATCGAGGCAAAGAAAGGGTTCTTGCTGTATTACAAGGTGTAAGATTGAGTCGGACTCAATGCCCGACCACCGCAGAAGATAGAGGAAAAATGAAAGGAGTTCCTATGCTTCAGCCATAGGCTCTATCATGTATGCAATGCTGTGTACGGACTGATGTGTGCCTTGCTATTAGCTTAGCAGGAGGTACCAAAGTAATCCAGAGTGGATCATTGGACAGCGGTCAAGAATATCTGAAATACGAAAAGGACTAAGGATATGTTTCTCGTTTATGGAGGTGACAAAGAGCTTGTCGTAAAGGGTTACGTCGATGCAAGTTTTGACACCGATCCGGACGATTCTAAATCGCAAACCGGATACATATTTTATTAAGCGGTGGAGCTGCAAGTTGGTGCAGTTCTAAACAAAGCGTCGTGGCGGGATCTACATGTGAAGCGAGTACATAGCTGCCGGAAGCGACAAATGAAGGAGTGCGGATGAAGGAGTTCATTTTCGATCTAGGTGTTATACCTAGTGCATCGGGACCAATGAAGATCTTACGTGACAATCTTGGTGCAATTGCCTTGGCAAAGGAATCCAGATTTCACAAGAGGACCAAGCACATCAAGAGACGCTTCAATTCCATTCGGGACCAAGTCCAAGTGGGAGACATAGAGATTTGCAAGATACATACGGATCTGAATGTTGCAAACCCGTTGACTAAGCCTCTCTCACGAGCAAAACATGATCAACACCAAGACTCCATGGGTGTGAGAATCATTCTTGTGTAATCTAGATTATTGACTCTAGTGCAAGTGGGAGATGAAGGAAATATGCCCTAGAGGCAATAATAAAGTTATTATTTTTTTCCTTATATCATGATAAATGTTTATTATTCATGCTAGAATTGTATTAACCGGAAACATAATACATGTGTGAATACATAAACAAACAGAATGTCACTAGTATGCCTCTACTTGACTAGCTCGTTAATCGAAGATGGTTATGTTTCCTAACCATAGACATGAGTTTTCATTTGATTAACGGGATCACATCATTAGGAGAATGATGTGATTGACTTGACCCATTCCGTTAGCTTAGCACTTGATCGTTTAGTATGTTGCTATTGCTTTCTTCATGACTTATACAAAGTTCCTACAACTATGAGATTATGCAACTCCGTTTACGGAGGAACACTTTGTGTGCTACCAAACGTCACAACGAATCGGGTGATTATAAAGGTACTCTCTGGTGTCTCCAAAAGTATATGTTGAGTTGGCATAATTCGAGATTAGGTTTTGTCACTCCGATTGTCGGAGAGGTATCTCTGGGCCTTCTCGGTAATACTCATCACCTAAGCCTTGCAAGCATTGTAGCTAATGAGTTAGTTATGAAATGATGTATTATAGAACGAGTAAAGAGACTTGCCGGTAACGAGATTGAACTAGGTATTGGATACCGACGATCGAATCTCAGGCAAGTAACATACCGATGACAAAGGGAACAACGTATGTTGTTATGCGGTTTGACCGATAAAGATCTTCGTAGAAAATGTAGGAACCAATATGAACATCTAGGTTCCACTATTGGTTATTGACCGAGAATAGTTCTAGGTCATGTCTACATAGTTCTCGAACCCGTAGGGTCCGCACGCTTAACGTTACGATGACAATTTTATGAGTATTGATGTACGAAGTTTGTTCGAGTCCGGATGTGATCACGGACATGACGAGGAGTCTCAAATGGTCGAGACATAAAGATTGATATATTAGAAGCCTATGTTTGGACTTGAATAGTTCCGGGTGAAATCGGATTTTCTGGAACACCGGGGTTACGGAACCCTCCCGGGGTTAATGGGCCTTAGTGGGCCATGAGGGAGAAGAGGAGGGCGGCCGGGGCAGGCGTCGCGCCCCCCCCTAGTCCGAATAGGACAAGGAGAGGGGGGGCGGCGCCCCCCTTCCTCTTTCCCCTCCCCCCAAGTCCTAATCCAACTAGGAAAAAGGGGGGAGTCCTCCGGCGCACCTCCTCCTAGGGCCGGCCGCAACCCCCCTTGCTCCTTTATATACTGAGGCAGGGGGCACCCATGACACACAAGTTGATCTACGGATCGTTCCTTAGCCGTGTGCGGTACCCCCTCCACCATATTCCACCTCGGTCATATCGTCGCGGAGTTTAGGCGAAGCCTGCGCCGATAGAGCATCATCATCGCCACCACGCCGTGTCGTCTTGTGGAACTCATCTCCGACACTTTGCTGGATCGAGTCCGGGATCGTCATCGAGCTGAAGCGTGTCTTTGAACACGGAGGTGCCGACGTTCGCACTTGGATCGGTCGGATCGTGAAGACGCACGACTACATCAACCGTGTTGTCATAACGCTTCGCTTTCGGTCTACGAGGGTACGTGGACACACTCTCCCCTCTCGTTGCTATGCCATCACCATGATCTTGCGTGTGCGTAGGAATTTTTTTGAAATTACTACGTTCCCCAACACTATCTCCCTGGCGATGCCCTCAAGTCGGTGACAACACACTCATCTCGTCCCCCTACCACCACCACCACCACCCCACCCGATTTGATTCACAAACCATGCAAGGGCACCTGAGGTGCTGAAGTTACCACGAGATCTTGCCTGGAACTACCACCAGGGACACCATATCTTATCAGGCGTTTGGGATCTAGCAAGAAACCAGAAGAATAAGGTAAATCTAAGAACTCCTACAATATCTATATTTCAATTCAGTCCAAACTCAAGGCCCCCACGAAAAAAGAAACACACGGAAAAATAAGTGAAGAAAAGGGGGCCATTTTCCCTGTTTTTACCATACTGTGTGCATATAAGCTACCAACCTGATTCAAATGAGTTACCAGGGAGAAATAATAATGTGTACAATAGAAGAATTACCAGGGCATATACGATTTTTTTTGAAAAAAAGCAACTCCTTTTCAACTTATTTCACAAAACCATGTAATTCTTCTACAAAACACTTATTGTATAAAAAATAGAAAAGGTTACAAATCCCCAATTAGATCCATACTTGTTTCAATTATTCCACTATTGTATAGGGATGAAGAGCAACAACAAAGCTGCCATCTTGTTTCGTACAAAGTTATCATCTGTGGAATAGAAAAGAATGTGCCAACATGGTGCAGGTTGCCACACATTCCGAATATAAGCTACCGCCAGAAAGTAGAACAGAAAGTTGCAGCAGTGACTAATGTTGCCAAGTGGAATAGACTGCCAAATGACTATCACTTTGTAACCTATAAAAAATGATAATATCAAAATCAGTTCAAAAATCACAAAAAATAATACAAGAAAAAATACTATTGATGTATGAAAAAAATTAATGTTCAATTGTGTGACCAATCCTCATAAATTTGTATGCAGGTGTTGTAGGATGGCGGAAATCCACAGAGATAACATGAATGTCAAAGAGCGTGGTGGGCAAGAGAACCGGCATGATGATGATGCATATACGAATAGCTTTGGTTCTGCCAACATCAACCGCCAAGTTGCAGGTAAGAGATAATTCACACACAAAAATGTTAACTCTCTGTCCATGAAGCGCCAAAAATGTTATACTATTATCAGCTCTACATCTGAGCAATTACCATCGTAAATGCATAGTAGTTACCATGCTACATCTTGTAAACTACCAGGCTTCCTACAAGTAGAACACCATGATGTGTTTGCAAAACATCTTTTACTCCATTTTATGTCAATTGGCTAGCACTGCTTTTAGGGTTTGCAAAAAAATGAATGTTGAGCATGCAAATATAAAACAAATAACAACAAAAAGTCATGTTTTTTCTTGACTTACTGTAACAAACAAAAGTAAGAAAGAAAATGTTTCATCAGGTGCTACCATGCCAACATACTGCAGCTTACCACACATGTTCAATACAAGTTACCACCAAATGATAAATCATGTTTTGACAGACCGTCTCATGTGAAAAACATGCAGGCGCTCCACCTACATCTAACCCAAGGATCCATGAACCAAACAAGGAAGCAAGTTCTAGCATTAGGGGAAAGAAAAGTTTTTTGATGTATCGGTCAGTGAGCGGGCAAGTCCAGAAACATGAGCGTTGAATGATGATCAAGGAGGGGTTAACACTAAGGCATACTCCACGCCTAAGGCTCTTGATACAACAATGAAGTTTGACAATTTTTGAGGAGGTTGTTGCTCACTACGAGCTATATGCACTCAGGCACGAATTTGGGACAAGGATAGAGTACACGAGAACACTGAAGGACAACACAGTGAGCAGAGCACTCCTGGTGTGTGGGAAAGGCGGCAAGCCAAAGAAGAAGAAGGAGGAGGTGCAGGATGTGCAGAACCCAAAAGGCATCATGAAGAAGATAAAAAGGCAGAAGATTGTGATGACTGAGTGTCCAGCCCACCTTTATCTTACACACAAGGATGCGTGGTTGAGAGTCGAACGCTTCGACGACAACCACAACCACCCACTGATCAGAAAGCCTTCCCTGACAAAATTTCTAGCATCACATCGGAACATTCTCAAAGACGAGCAGGACTTCTTATGGATTCTGCACGAATGCAACATACAGACCGTGAGGCAAATGCAACTAATTTCATGGTTCTATGGTGCTGCTGAGAATGTACCATACACAACGCATGACCTTGCGAATCAGCGAGCCAAATTTTGTAAGGAGTACCGTAATGCGGACGTGGGGAGCACGATTGCATACTTTGAGGAGCTGAGGGCAAAGGATCCAGATTTCTATTAGAGAATGAAACTTGATGACAAAGACGGGGTGGAAAACGTGTTCTGGAAAGATGGCGCGTCGCATAGAGCATACACAACAACGACATTGTGTTGTTCGACACAACGTACATGACTAATATGTACAAGATGTCGTGTGCGCCCTTCATTGGCATTAACAACCATGGGCAATCAATCCAATTTGGTTGTGGTTTCATTCGAAACAACCCGACTAACAATTTTGTGTGGTTGTTTAACACATTCTTGCATGCGATGGGTGGGGTTGCGCCAAAGAACATAATCATAGATCAGGACTTTGCCATGAGGAATGCTATTGATGTGGTGTTCATCGGGATAGTACACAGAAATTGCAGATGGCACATTATGAAGAAAGCACAAGAGAAGCTTGGGAGGCTAATGGTTGATGATCAACCACTGAACAAAGCATTCAAAGATTGTGTTGACAACAACTTGACTGGTAATGTATTTCCACACAACACACTCCACTCCCATAACCGCAAACTAGCTATTGTGTCACGACATCCAAAGTTACCATGCTGAATCATAATAAATCATCACCAATTATACCAATTTTCTCCACATTTAGAAAGATGTTTCGTGTAAAAACTGGACTATTATGGTACCCAAAAAAAGTTACCAGCATTCATGTTCGAAAGTGACCATGACCACTTGAGCATATTTACCATGTTGTTCTAGTTCCCATTCTGCATGAACTAGAACCACTAAGTGTTGCCTGAATGAAGTTATCATGTTAAGTACATCAAAATTATCATGATCTATGCACTTGAGTTACCATCTCCTTGATTTTTGAAGAGTTAAATGCACCGGAGGTCCTAAAAGTTTCGTCGGGGTGTCACTTTAGTCATAATTCTTCCAAAATGCACCTTTAGGTCCTAATTCTTTAGTAAGTGGTTCGTGCGAGGTCCTTTTTTTCATGAGCGCTCATTGACCTGCCCGCGTGGCGCGTTGACCCGCGCCACGTCGACAGAGGGGCCAACCGCCAGGCAAGAAGAATACACTAGAGGTCCTAAAAGTTTCTGAGCAGTGTCACTTTAGTCCTACTTCTTTCAAAATGCATGTTTAGATCCTAATTCTATAGTAAGTGGTTCATGCGAGGTCCTTTTTTGCACGATCTTTCGCTGACCTGCTTGCGTGACGCGTTGAGCCATGCCACGTCAACTTAGAGGCCGTTGCGGTTGCTTTTTTTCACAGAAAGCCCATTGTAACCCCCCCTCTTGACATTTCCCAACTGCTACTAAATCTCTCTCTCTCTCTCTCTCTCTCTCTCTCTCTCTCTCTCTCTCTCTCTCTCTGGTGCACACACTGTCGCCATGGCTGGGGCAGCAAGCTCCTCGCTAGGGAAGAGGAGTGTTGCAGCAGCCGGCAACGCTACCTCCTCCACAAGCTCCTACTGCCTAACTCCAAATCAAAGCAAGCGGTTTGAGGAACTTAACAAAACAGTGCAAATCAACTAAATCAGTGCCTACAGCTAGTGATTGTGTCAGAGTAGAGGAAATCACATAGCTACGGGATGATAGCAGCAAAAAAGTTAGGTTTTTTTTTGCAATGTTCCTCATCTGCTAGTGACCCTAAATGGACTTGGCGTGGGTCAACCCACAACCAAGCAGGTCTACGAATGATCGTGCGAAAAAGGACCTTGGGTGAACCACTTACTATAGAATTGGGACTTAAACATGCATTTTGAAAGAAGTAGGACTAAAGTGACATTGCCCAGAAATTTTTAGAACTATCAATGTATTTTTCTCGCCACCGGTTGGGCTCTTTGTCGACATGGCATGGGTCAACGTGCCACATGGGTAGGTCAACGACCGCTCGTGAAAAAAGGACCTCAGGTGAACCACTTACTAAAGAATTAGGACCTAAAGGTGCATTTTAAAAGAATTAGGACTAAAGTGACACCCCGATGAAACTTTTAGGACCTCCAGTGCATTTAACTCATTTTTGAATGCAGTGGAAGAGTTATCTGAGCTACAGTCACCAAGAGTTGTTTGTTCAAGTTATCATATCTATGTGCATTAGGAAAGTTCCCCATTCTGCATGAACTAGAACCACCTAGTGTTGCCTGAAGGAAGTTATCATGTTAAGTACATTAAAGTTATCATGATCTCACTTAAGTTACCATCTCCTTGGTTTTTTAATGCAGTGGAAGAGTTTGAGGGAAAATGGTGGATGATCGTGATGGACAACGAACATTTCCATTGGCTGTGGCCTGTGGGAAAACAGGGAATGCTGGGTCCCGTTGTACTACATGCATGACTTCTTCCCGTTCTTGCAGACCATGACAAGGAGTGAGGGATTCAATGTTGGGTTGAAGAAGTACGTCAACCCAAATAACTCACTGGTCGAATTTGCAAAACAGTACACTTTGATCTAGGAGAAGGTGATGGTGAGCGTGGCAAAAGAGCATCTGGAAATAGTGTGCAAAGAGGTGGAAACATACTCGTTCAACCCACTCGAGTTACAGGTGTGGGGCCTCTACACGGATAATCTTTTCTCCAAATTTCAGATGGAGATGAAGGTGAAAACTGACTATAGATGTGACACATTGCAAAATGTGTCATTCAAGGTCGGCTCAGTCAGAGGAATCATACCAAAATATGGGGAGAGGGACTACCATGTGCAAGCAAATAAGGATTAAGGGACATATTCATGCACTTGCTGTAAGTTTGAGCGAGATGGTATACTATGCGCACACGTGCTACGAGTGATGGACCAGATCGGGGTGTACGAGATACCTAAGAAGTATATTCTAAAGAGATGGACTTGGGATCAGGAAGCAAAACTAATCAAGCCTAATTTTGAACAACCAATAGTTAGTAAGAGCATGCTAGAGGGGGGCAAAAGCGTCATGCGATATACGTCAATGTTGAAGGATTTCAAGGCAACAGCCAAGGACACTTGCCTCACAGTTGATGATGCCAGGGTGGCCAGAAAGCACCTATATGCTTTCAAGTAAGAAATGGATGCGCTAACAAAATGCATGTATAAGAAGGCCAGAAGGGACAGGGAAGAAGATAGACGATCGTTCCAATCACAACAATATCCATGTTCTAATCCAGTGGTCACAACTCACAACGAGTGAAGCCATCCATTTCGAACAGCAAACAAACATACCTAACACACAACAAGTGGACAACCCAAACACTAGACAAACAAGCATCCATGTGACAATACAAGCTAGCGTCAACGTGCCAGCCGCTGCATTCAAGCAACCACATGGCGCCACATCCCATTCCTCGAAGACTGCCACGAAAGGGCGGTCACAAAAAAAGGTTCAACATCCATTTTACATTGCACAACAAAACAAAGGAAGTGCAGGGTCTACGACAGCCTGGACCATGACAAGCGCAACTGCATGTCACCTCTACCAATATGAATGAAAGAAAAAGGAAGATCGTCACTACAAATGAATGGACACAACTTATCGCCATTTGTTTGCCGACCGTTATCATAGCAAATGTAATCCAAATTATCGTACCTATATTTATGTAAGTTATCAACACTTTGGTGGGATGAGGTTTTAAGTACTTTGTGGTGGAAGTTATCGTAAACATATTGTGTAAGTTGTCAGCACTTAAATACCGTGGGCCATCATCAGTTATCTAGATATTTTATCTATGTAATTTCACTACCGTGAGCTATGGGCACTATATGCAATCAAAAAAGTTATTATACCTACATTTTTGTAACCTATCAGCATTTACACATGCTAGTTATCAGCAAAATAATCTGCAAGTTACCAGACAAATTGTGATCAGATTATTTCATGTAAAAAAATGATAAAACAACTAGTTATCAGACCATTTTTGTACAAAATATTAGCCATAAATGCTATAAGTTATCAAATGGTCCTTGATTTTCTCTGTGTGATGAGAAAACCCAAAAAACCCAACATTATGACAACAAAGCAAATGCTAAACTACTTCTTTCGAGTATTTAGCATCAATTTAAGACCAGCACTGGAATTACTCTCACAAACAAAAAAAATATGTTAGTTGATGCCTCATGAACTGTTGCCAAACAAATGATGGCTCCACTGTTTGCATTTGTTATGAGTGTGATTTAGCCATCTCAATGTCAATATTTTCCGGAGTGCTGGTACTTGGTCATGGGTGAAAGCAGGAATAGTTTTCCCATTCCATAACTCCAGAAACATGAGAGTGAAGAAGCCACAATCAATGCTGAAACAGAGTGCCAAAGTGAGAATAGTAAGCATGATATCTAACAAAAATTGAGCTCCAACAAAAAAGTAAAGTAAAAACAAATACACAACTAACCCGTTCTCCTGTTTGAGAACATCAATGTACACGAGTTCATAGTCTTGAATTTGCTTATGCGAGTCCTTGTATGCAATCAACCAAGCCTTCTTTATAGCGTTCATATACCTTGTTGCGTGCTCAATTAAAGATGGACTATCTTCTTCACGCAGTGAATCTAGCACCTCAAATCGTTTCGCCTTAAGATTCAGCGATAATACATACCAATGACTGTCATGTGGTCCCGATCCCAACTTTTGTAGAGCAGGGAATAGTAGCTACAATAATCGTAACATGAACAAAAAAAGGAAGGCATGCTTAAATACAAGGCACATAAAAAAGTTATCATGGGAGAAGATAAAAACTACCAGAAGTTAGATGCTAAATTACCATGCAAAGCAATCAAGTTATCATACCATTGAAGATAAAAAATACAAGAATAGGGATGCTGGAGCCACCATGAAAACACAAAAGACAAAAATATTATTAGACCTTGGATGCTCAATTTACCATAAAAAAGTTATCATACCAGAAAAATACAAAGATACCGGACTATGTATGCTGAAGTTATCATAAAAAAAGCACTGGAAAATTATGAGAATAGTAGGAAAACAGAAAAGTTATCATGATTGGTAGTGTAAAGTTATCATGATTATGGGTGAAAGAAAACTAATTATATATCAACACTAAATTGGCAATAAAAATGTAGGCAATGGATATTAACATGTAAGAATGACAACACAACACACCGGGAAGTACCTCATTTTGGTGGCTCAGAATGTAATGTTGGTCCCGTCGGAAATGATGCATTACAGATTTACATTTGAAGTCTCCAACAAGAAGATATACAGACAACGACCAAGGGAAGATAATCTTGTTTGGCATTTCCAAATGTTGAAGAACACGGATATGCAACTCAATAATACTGGTTGAAACCTGCCCTGTTTTTCTCACACAATCAGCAAGCTCGCCGAGTGTGACCCACCTCCCATCGATGTCAATTACCCTAACACTGCGATACCAGGGGGAAAGCAACTCAACAAATGGAATGGCAATTTTTTTTTGCAATAAAGGTATGAAAAACTAAGAAAGCTCGTTTGTTACCCCTTAATCTTGGAGTTCGAATCAGTTGTGTGCTTGATAACTTCATCATAAACCGCCTCATCATCTTTGCTGGGGATGAGTGCCGAATATGGCGGCAACTGGTATTGTGATGGGCGGGTAACAATAACTTTCTGAATTAAAGATCTAGGCATGGCACTGCGCTGCATATACTCTTTGGGTTGGGGTAAGTGTGGTGTAGAAAATGTGGGGCTTTGACAATGCTCTGCGAAACATTTTGAAGAGTTTAGAAAAAGGATTGGTGATGATAAACAAAGGTTAAACAATCTGAAGGGTTCAACGAAGTGGGAAATCAGAAGTTATCAATCAATTTGTAAGTAACTTATCAACAATGGGGGCAGAAGTTATCAGGTGACATTTATATAGTGTGTCACAACTTTGGCATCGTCAAAGTAAAAAAATGATTACCTCCTTGGACAACAACTTTTCCTTTGGCTGCTGGGTTATCATGTTCAAATTCTTCCCACCACATAAGTACTTCGTCATCGTCAAGTTCTACATCATACACCCAAACACAACGATATTTCATTATTATATAAAAAAACGAAAAATCAAAAGGTAAGATGGGACATGAGAAAAGGGATATACATGATAAACAAACAAACTAAAAAATATATAGTAATAACATTGGTGAACTTCACGGGGAAGAAACATCAAATAATAACAGAAAGGGTGTTGTCACTACCGTATTGGGTAAACTAAATATTAGGATATAGTGAAAGTTATCAAGCCAGAACAATGAAAGTTACCAGCACAATAATAATGACTTATCACCACAATAGAAAAGGGGTGTTGCCAAGGCCGTATTGGGTAAGATAATGTTGGGATAGAGTGGTAGTTATTAGGCCAAACAATGAATGTTGGGATAAAGGGGTGTTGTGAAGACTGTATTGGGTAAGATAACATTTGGTTAGAGTCAAAGTTATCAGGCCAAACAATGACACTTACTAGAACATCATTGGTTCAGGCCAAAAATAATAACAAAAAAATGGTATTGATCAGGGGCACAAAAAATGCAGAAGTTGTCATGCAACATACTGGTTAGTTACCATGGACATAGAACATATTGTGGCATGAGAGGGTAGTGGCACAGGTTATCACGGAATAAGAAGAGATCTTATCAGTATATAGCAACTCAAGTTACCAGGGACCACAATATGTAACTTACCAACATAAGTAAGTGAAGTTACCATCAGACTATTCTATAGTTACCATCAGAACAATGCATGATTACCTGGAGCTGTTTTTTCTGCATGAACACCAGTTGGTGCAACAGTCACCCCCACATCAGGGGGCACAAACACTTGGGCAGCTTCAGTGACGACTTCATTAACATTTTGGGTTGTGTCATATGAGAGGACAAAAACATATTTTATCACATTGAAAAAAGAATCGCATCAAAAATCCAGAAACTAGGTATGTATGTTTAACATCAGAGTAGTGATCCTTCATGCATACCAGTGTCTACAGCAGGAATTTCCTCAGCATGCAATTCATCATTAACAGCTGCAGAGGCGAGCTCTTCAACAACAGAAGTGATGGTGGCCACTGCAGCAAGTTGTTTTACAGATTCAACAACATCAGATACAACTTCGCAAGCAGCCGCTGCTTTGACGGAGGCTGGCGAAGAGGCCATCACATCAGATTGTGAAACGGCAACATGAGACGTCACCGGGGCCTGCTCTTCAAGATCCACAACCTCTACCGGCTGTGAAGATGTTGCTCTTGGTCGAGGAGAAGATCTAGTCTTGAGAAACCGCACCTTTGTAGCAGCCTTCTTTTGATTTGACTGGCTGCAAAAAATAAAAGCCAAAGAATGGGGGGAGGATGATAAGAAGTTGTGAGATGTAGTGTTAAAATGAACAGACAAAGTTATCATGCGTTGATTGTGTCACAAGAACATATGCTATCTTTACTAAGTTAAACTTATGACATAAAAGTAAGTTAAAGCATGCTAATAACAAAAAGTTACCAGCATATATTAACAAAAATGACCACGACGAATAATTAACCAGGTAAGAATAGATTATACGGATGTATATAGCATATAAAAAGCTAGCTAATTATAGAAGTAGCATTATAAAATCTAAAACAAAAGAAGCTTGGAAATTCATCTATTATGCAACACAAAATGAATAAAAATACAAAAAATATATACCACAACAAAAAGGGGATTACCTTGATCTCGGGATAGTAGATGACGCCTCAAGTGAACAGACTTGTTTGTCGGGTGCACTTAATATAAATACAAGTAGTAAACAAAAATAATTAGAGTAGTATTTTATTAACAAATAATGTAGATGTATAGAAATAAGGATATAGTTGCAAGTTATTAGAGTAATACTACTGAAATTACCAGACAAACAGTTCAAAACTATCATGCAATATGAAGTTACCAGCATATTTTTAACAAAGGTAATCACGACGAATAATCAACCAGGTAAACATATATTATACATATGTATATACTATATAAAGGTTAGCTAATTATAAGAAGTAGTATTATGAAACCTAAAGAAAACAAACTTGGAATTCATCTATTATGCAACACAAAATGAATAAAAAAATACAAAAAGAAAGACTAGAAATAAAAAACGGATTACCTTGATCGCGGGATACTAGATGACGCCTCAAGTGTACCAACTTGTTTGCTGGGTGACCTGAATAAAAATAAAGTAGTGAACAAAATGGTTGGACCAGTAGTTTAGAAACAAAAAGCGAAGATGTATATAAGAAGATAATAGTTGCAAGTTATCAGAGAAATGCTACTGAAATTATCACATACCAACAGTTGAAGCTACCATGCAGTGTCAAAAATACAGTAACAAAATAAAGAAATTGACAAAAGAAGAGAAACTGAAGAAATGTAAGTAGTAGAAAAATACAAAGGATAGTTCACCTGCGTGGAACCTGCTTAATCTGAGTTGAGGGTGGAATGACCTCACCAGTGCCCTTGTCAGCCACACGGATCCCAAGCTCTTGGATGACCAATTTCATGATAGAAAGATGAATATCCCTATCTGACAGTCGGGCAGGCTTGGGTGGCGCGTCCACATTTGCTACCCCGCTGCCAGAAGCCACGTTCACTGCCCCGTTGTAGGAAGAAGAACTAGTATGGCCTTTTTCACCATGGTAAAAAACTTGAAAGTCTGTATCATCATCATCATCATCAGAGTCGTCATCGTCGTTCTCCTGCGTCTCATTGTCAGTATCCGATTCATCGATAATATTCTTGCCAAGGTTGTCTATTTGACAGGTACGACGTGCAGGAGGGGGCTTTGCCATATTGCGGGTACCAAAAGAAATTGCCCTAAGATCCGTGTCTAGTCGATGAGACACATGTGAACTGCCTTCATCATCAAGGGAGATGAACCCTTGCACAAGATCGCCAAGCAGGCCAACCAAGGCAGACGAAAACCGACCCACAAGCTCAGAAGCCTTTGCAAGTTTCTGCTCATTAGTAAGAAACAAAGAACACAAGGAACACTTTTAGTTACCAGACATGATTTTCAGATGCAAAAAAGGATCATGAAGTACACAAAACACACAAACCAAGATCATAAATAAAGAATAATTAGGATATGCATACAGAAGTTGTCATGTGAGTGCAACAGAAGATACCATCCAAGTGCAACACAAGTTATCGGCAGTAATAAATTCAGATAGGTAAAACATGAGTTATCAGACAGAACAACCACAAAGTACCATGTGAATGCAACAAAAGTTACCATCATAAACACAACATATGTTAACAGTGTGTAGAAATTTCAGATGTGTAATACAAAATAGTTATGAGGGTGTACAGTCATAAGTTACCATGTAAATGCAAGAAAAAAACAAAAGGAGCTACAATTACCAGAATACCTCCAAACAAAATAAAAAAACCCAGCATACCTCATCACTGCAGTTTGGTGGGACATGCACACGCATGAATTTCCCAAGACCTTGTAAACCACCAAACAAGCAAAAATCGGCGCCAAACTGGGGTTTCAACTGGCGAATTATTGAGAACGAAAATGAGTAAGGAAAAGTATGAAAAACAAATGCATTTGCAGTAAGTACATGAACTGATCAGAAAAACAAGTTACCGGTAGTTTCCCATAAGAAATTTCGTCCGCTTGGACATCCCTACTAAGCACTTCAGATATCTTCTCTTTCGTCCAAACATTAATAGCAAAAGCACCATCAGGCAATGCGATACCAAGACCAGTAAGATCAATCGCGTCAATGTACAGAAGCTGGTAAAAAGGTGAATGTCGTCAGAATACATAATCAAAACAAAAAAGAAAAAAAAAAGAAAAAAGCAGCAACACTTACATTGTAGAAAAGAAGGCAACCCTTCGTAGGCTTTCCCTTTGACAGTGCCTTGTGGAGCTCATCAGCAATGAACTTGGACCAGTTTAGATCTTTAACTCTATTAATGTTTTGCTGAAAAACAAGGAAGAAAATGAACAAAAAATTAACATGCTAGAAAGCATTGCAGTTTCCATATAAGCATGATGCAAGTTATCAGCCACAAGACGTAAAGTTATCACCATACAAAATGAGAAAGTATGGAAATACTTACCAACACACCATACCACCTAGGACTAATCTTGTTGGATGTAGTAGGCGCAATGACAATATTGCCGACAAGCATAAGCCACATCCGCTTGAACTTCTCATCAATATTGACAGAACTTGTTATAAGATCAAGGACATCTGTCATCTTCGGCGTATGTCCAAGCTCACCAAACATCTCAATACCTAACTCAATATCAGCTTCTGTAGGTAGATTGTAAGGAACATCCTCCCCACCACGGGGCACACCCATCACACGATGAACCGATTCTTCATTAACAGGGATCCTGCCACGCCCTGGAACAACCACTTCACAAGATTTTGGCTCGTATAACCTGGCAAGCCATTCACTAAGGAAACTGAATGGGTGGCCGCACTTGATCTCCCGAAGGCTTTTGAAGTCCATTTCGTCGATAGCATTTTTCCTACCATCAGACAAACCTTTACAGGCAGTCAAAAGTGAGTTAGGGGAAGCCCTATTCCGAGGTGGAGGGCGCTTCGGCTTCTTTGAAGGAACTTCCTCATGGCCATCACCATATCCGTTGCGCTTCCTTGGCATCGTGCCCCTGCCAAGTACAAAGAAACAAAACAATTAAGGACTGACAATCAAAGAGTTGAGAAAGGTGAATTGAAAGACACAACAACCAACAACTCAACAAAACCACTGGTAATTTGTATGCATGAGACTAGTAATCAGAACTTATCAGCCATGATAACTTTCTTAGTTGACAATCTAATTTTCGAGCATTCGGATTTTGTGATCCGATCCGAACGATCTTGTTGTCGTCCGATTGCAATCTCATGGTGCAGAATTGTTCTTGTTTTAATGAGATCATTTTTTCTATGAAAACAATTAACACCTTTAATGATATTAATGACTTTTTGATCCCATGCCTAATTTTCTGCGGTCATGATTAATGACTTTCCAATCATGCACCGTGGAATTGATGACACTTTAATGGGATCCGATTTTATAGGGGATTTTTTTGTGGTGCGCAACCTCTTATAATTATACAAGATTTGTTGTTGTAGCAGGGAATCGAACCCACGACCTCATATGTTAATCCCACGATAACAACCAACTAGGCTAATTTGCTGGTTTGTCACAAGGTACACACTACTTATACCTTCTTATTATGAGTTTTGAAAAGAATTGAACCAACATTATCATCGGTTCCAGTTACTTGAATTTGTGCATCCAAGTTCCATCATTTTCTTGCACGTTCCATACCGCTTCACATAGATCAAAAAGTTTTTAAAAACATCTCCCGGCAACTTTCGTGTAAATAGCATGGTAATTTATACACCGTAGACCTGATTACTTGCGTACAAACAAAACTGTAACTTTGACCTGAAAAAATAGTTGTTGCCACATACTCCGATAACTTCTGTAAAAATAACATGATAATATATGCACCGAAAACTGATAACTTAGGTACAAACACTGCAATAACTTTGAACCGAGGGAAAAAATTATTGAAAACTTACCCCGGCCACTCATGTGTAAATAATGATAATATACACACTACAGGCATGATAACTTACGTACAAACATCATGGTAACTTTGAACAGGAGAAAATAGTAGTTGAAACCATACCCCTCCTAACTTATGTGGAAATAGTATGATAACACATACACCGTAGACCTGATAACTCAGGTACAAACATCGTGGTAACTTTTACCGGGGAAAATTTTTATTGAAAGCATGCTCACGGTAAATTCTATGTAAATAGCATGGTAATATACAAATCGCAGACCTGACTTAGACACAAACTCCGTGATAACTTTTGACCGGGGCAATTTTTTTGAAATGTACCCACGGTAAAATTCTTAGATGGTAACATACACACAATAGAGCTGATAACTCACGCACAAACACCATGGTAACTTTGACCATCGGGGATTGTTTCAAAACATTCCCCTAATAACTTCCGTGTAAGTAGCATAATACTATACACACCATATATTTGATAAGTCACGCACAAAACACCACCGTAGCTTTGATGGAGGTTGGGTCAGGGGATGAAGTTGTTCGAAAACATATCCCCTCCCGACAACTTTCATGTAAGTAGCACAGTAATATACAAATTGTAGACTTGATCACTCAGGTATACAAACACCGTGATAACTTTGACCCGGGGGGGGGAGTTGTTTGAAAAGATACTCTCGATAACTAATGTGTAAATAGTGTGGTAATATACGGACCGCAAGTGTGGTAAGTCACGCACAAACACCGCGGTAACTTTATCCTGGAGAAAATGTTGTTCAATATGTACCACGGTAACTCATGTGTAAATAGCATGATAATATATACAGATCAGAGATGATAACTTACTTAGCCCTGGCCTGGTAACTATTTCAACGAAAAAATCATCAGAACATATCAACATGAAATCTAATTTCTTAGGTCTCATTATAATTTGTTTATGTGAAAACAATTTTTCAATCGGGCCAACGGTTTGAGCTATAAAACATTTCGATGTTTCAAAATATGGGAGAATATAGGATGACATCAGATATTTCCCCTCTAATGTATGCACACACACATGTGCATGTAAGAGAAGGTTGGAGGGACTTTTTTTATGTCTGGTAATTTATTTATAAACAACATGATAATTTATGCTCAACTGTCATGATAACTTGTGTAGCACTCGCGTGGTAACTTTTTACCCCCAAAAAAGTCGTCAGAACATACCAATATAGGATCTAGTTTCGAAGGCCTCGCCGCGACGAATTTTTTACGTGAAAACATTTTTTTGATGGAGTAATGATTTGAGCTACAAACTTTTTGAAGTTCAAAACTGAGAGAGTATATGATGACATTATCTTTTTTGTCTTTTTCACATGCAATTAATTTGCTCTAATAAGAGGTGAGGAATGAGGAACGGTGGAGGAAATTACGTACTTGAAGTAGCTAATATGAGAAAAAGGTGAGGAGTACACATGCATGGTTATTAGCATCGTTCAGTTCTGTCTACTAAAATCGGAACGTTCGTTATATATGAACGTTACTTTAACCACTGGCAATTTGAAAACAAGAGAGGAATTGCATGGTAACAACTAACAAATCTAGTGGTAATATGAAGCAATAAGCTATGGCAAGAATCAAGCATTATGCTAGATATGAAAGGACTGAACTAGAGTGAGATTTCAAGGTAACCACTAACAAATACAGTGGTATTGACAAGCAAAAAGGACCTAGTAAGAAACATTAAGCATTATGCTGGATCTGAAGCATGTGACCTAGCATGCAATTTCATGGTAACAAATAACAAATTTAGTGATAATTTCAATCAACGAGTCCTGGTAGATATGCATTACCCATAGATTATTGTCGCAATACGAATTTACACTTGGACCTTGCGCAACACATCATCACACATCTGCATCTGAAACACATAAGGGAGGGGATTGGGTATAAAGTTCATTTCCACATTAAAAAATTCACCAAAACAAGATGGAATCCCGGGGAAATCAGACCCATACCACCACCCGCAACCAAATCGATCTTGAACCACAGGTTTCGTACAAATCTACTCCTAAACTACAACACCACAACCGCGTCCGACCTAATTGGAATGAACCCACAAACACATCCAACTCCCTTCTGCACATCAATCTCAAGCAAACTAACACCCGAACGAAACGACTCGCTGCACCATCAAAAAAGCATCTACACCCTCCAAAAATCGTCCGCGGAACCCCGAGTTCACCCCACGACGCAAACACAAGGCAGGGGAGGGGGGAGGGGGGGGGGGTAGGAAATCTCACCAGAACAAATCGGTCGCCGACCGCCGTAGAAGCAACCAGCGGGCCCCCGCCTCGATTCGCTGTGGAAGAAGGGGAAATGCCCGCGATTCCGCCTCGGTTCACAGGGAGGAAGCGGAAGGAGGGAAGTAATCGCGGAGTGGGGAGGAGTGGGGCCAACTGCCGTTACAAGTGAGCGAGCAGTTCGGGGGATGAAGAGGAGAGGGGATCGTGCGCAACAAGGCCGGCGATTGGAGAAAGAAACGGCGCGGGCCCACTTGCCATAGAGAGAACGGGGAAACGGCCATCATCTCGCACGTGATTAGATCAAGCAGTTATCGCGTGGGAGGCTGTAAAACGTCGGATTCAGATCGGACGGGATTGAATGCGTTCGGATCTGAAAACAAAATCAGAACATTTGGAAAATACAAGTTTCGTTTAATCAAAGAGGCCCCGAGAGATGTCGCAGCAACAGGACACGCGAACCTTCGCTTCTGTTTCACCGGGAAAACAGGGGCCCGTTGTGAAAAAGAACAATAATCCTCGTGGTCGCCGGAGCCATCGGCAGTCCGCGGCAAAGGCATCGGAACCCCCACTGCCCTGTTCCTAAGAATGGCGACCCCGACCACCCGTCCGGGGCAGCACTCGCCACCACCGGGAGCCGCTGCTGCCTACCGGCCCCTACTCCTCCCACTCCTCCGCTCGCCGGCCGTGGTCGATGGCCGGCGGTGCCGGATGGATCTATCCTTACGGGAGCCGGCGGGCGGCCGTGGTGGTTGTCGGTGGTGGCGTCTCCGGCGCGCTCATTGCCAACTCCCTCCAGAGCTACGCCGACGTCGTCATAATCGACCCGTAAGCGCTCTCTACATGTATCTTCTTACACCTGTTATTGGATTTGCCGGTGCCACAATTTATCCTCAAAACTATGGATAAAGGATGAGTTATATCGTGAGATTGTTGATAAGCTGGTGTAGGATGAGTTATATCGTGAGATTGTTGATAAGCTGGTGTCGAAACTGTGGCGTGCTTGATGTAACTGTGCGCATTGCTGATTACTTTTTCGCGCATCATCCAGATAAATACATCGATTAACCCCATGATTCAGATGCCACGCTAAGTCGCTAACATTAGTTATGCCCAAATATAGTCCCTGCTAGATCGTTGAGAATACGAGATATTGATTTGCTAAATAAGAATTGGTTGCCATTTGCTGGATTGATCTTTCACTTGTTAAATAAGAATTGATTTGCTGGACTATTCAAAAAAAGAATTGGTTTGCAAATCAGAACCCTCACCAGTTTTTTTCACTAATAAATATCTAAAATCTCACTGTTCAACATTTCAATGGTGTCGGAGGATGTGACCTGTATATCTGCATATGCTCGGATAATAGTGATCAATTTTTACTTTTTTGGGGTGAAGTCTTGATGGACTCATGCAGATATTCAGTTATTCCACTACTTCCACATTGAAACAGAATCTAATGAATCGGAATATCCGTCACTGTTTCCAAGGCTGTGTTACTTTGTACATTGGGTGCTCACGATATATAGAAAAATAGTTATTTTGAATCCAAAACAAAATGAATGAGTCAAAAAAGAGGTGTGATGCTTTAAAACGGGGTGTGAATAGACTTTGGTTACCTGTTATGTATAGAACATTTTTCAGTTACCACATTAGACACCACCTTGGGGGCCTTAGTTGATATACTCCTTATAAAGAAGATGTCTGTGAATCTTAAAGGCAGACACGTTAGTAGTCAGTAGGGGCAAATTTGTAACAAAAATAGTCCCTTTAAAATACATCTACATCCAGATTTTGTTTCAACAGCCCGATTTTTTAATCCCACATCCTGCTTGAGATGTCCGTACAAAATTAACGCCGACGGATTTGCTACCATCACCCTTCGGTGCATGTGACTTGATTGGGTAAAAAAATAGCAGTGAACCTTAACTACTTATAATTGTAGTGCTTATGTTATGTAGTCTCCAGAAAATGGTCTATGTTCGTCGTTACTCGTCAGCTTTGCATCATGTGTGCTTTAAACTCACTAGTCGTAATTTCCAATGAAGGAATGCTGGCAAGCCCCTAATCTTACTTAACATATTTGGAGAATGCTTTTTCTCGAGAGCAATATTTGGAGAATGCTAGCATAAGTGCATAACCCCAGGGAAAATATCTGGTACTCCCATCCATGGGGTACTCCCGGTGCTCCAAGTTCAAAAACAAATCTTAAATGTTTTCAAAATTTTCAAAAAAAATGGGAATGTTCGCAAGGAATGTGACTACATCCCCTAGAAAATTCAGGTCCAAACTCGAAATGTACATTGAGAAACAAAAATGTGAAATCCAGATGTGAATAGTGTCAATGTTGATTTTGTCTTTTTCTTACACTATTCATGCCAGATTTCACATTTTTGTTTCTTGATGTACATTTCGAGTTTGGACCAGAAATTTTTAGGGGTTGTAGTTACATTCCTTGCGAACATTCACCTTTTTTTCGGAATTTTTTTAAATATTTCTGAATGTTTTTTTAAACTTGAAGCACCGGGAGTACCCCAAGGATGGGAGTACCTGATACCTTCCCCATAACCCCAAGTTGTACTCTCTTCATCTTAACCAAAATATAATTGAACACCTTCCTTTTTCTTGATTTTAGGAAAGAGTACCTTGAAATTCCATGGACTAACATGAGATCAAAGGTGGAGCCATCTGTTGTTGAGAAATCATTAATTAACCACAGTGATTACTTGAGTGGTCAAGTCATTACAGCCTCTGCTACTGATGTAAGTGGAGAGGCTGTGATCACAGCAGAGGGTCGTTTGGTGGAGTACACATACCTTGTCATAGCCACAGGTCACACAAATCAGTGTCCACGAACAAGGAGAGACAGGCTAGAACAGTTTCAAGAAGGCAAGCCACCATGCTCATCCAATTGTTGCTTTCTTTTCGTAAGTGTTTTTATTTGTATCGGCTTGTCTATCATTTTGATGCACTGATAGTTACTTAGACAAACCATATAAAACTATATCTACACCTTATTCATTGGAAAAGTGAAACCCATATCGTTTGATATGTTATATGTAGCAACAAAAATGTTTTTACAAAACAACTATGACTTCCTTATTTCTACAAAACAATTATGACTTCCTTATTTTCCAATGGACGTGTCTACTCTAGCACATATCAAACAAATGTCATAACTCAGTGCTTAGACACAAGCCTACAATCAATCTAGGCTATTGTATGCCCTTTCAAAGTGTAAAAATTTACTATTGCATACGACACAGTGAATGTTTCCTGGGTATGACTTGTTCTTGTGATGGATATTGTTAGCTCTTGAGTATCTGATCTCATCTACATTTCCAGATGACATGAAGATAAAATATTCCGATTTGATTCTTATTGTTGGGGTGAGCCATCAGGTGTTGAGCTTGCTGCTGAAAGAGCTGTGAATTATCCAGACAACAAGGTGACACTGGTTCATGACAGACCAAGATTGTTGGAATCTGTTGGTCAAAAAGCTGGTGGTAAGGCACTGCTTTGGCTGAGATCAAAGAATGTTGAAGTTTATTTGGAGCAGTTGATCGATCTAGGAGTTCATGTCAGAGGGAGATAGGCTCTACAGGACGTCGTCGGGGATAGAGATAACAGCTGATTGCTACTTCTCGTGCCTCGACAGACCACTGAGTTCTTCATGGATTAGAGGTTCTGAGCTGAAAGATTGCTTGGACAATGATGGAAGATTGATGGTTGATGCAAATCTAAGAGTGAAAGGCCAGATTAACATTTTCGCTGCTGGTGATATAATTGACATTCCGGTAAGTTCATACTATACTTCCATTTCTGCTGTTGAAGTTCCACTTGATGCGTTCATATCATTTACTAATTTCCATTATGCAACAGAAGGTTGGTTTATACAGTACCTTTTGGTCGATATACTACTGCACATGTGGTTTTAGAAAGTTCTGACCTGTCAAGCGAACATGCTTTGTCATAGGAGCTCGAGCAAGGATATTTCGTGCGGAGACATGCCATGATAGTCTCCAAAAACATAAAGCTTTTGATGCATGGGGCTAAAGAAAGCAAGCTATTGAAATATAAACATTCGACAGCAATGCTGATGGTCTCACTCGGTAAGAAGGATGCCGTGGCGCAGCTATCCTTCGCCACGGTCCAGGGCACCTTCCTGCGATGTGGAAATCCCGGGACTTGTTCGTGCACAGAACAAGGACTCTGCTGGGGCTTCCACGGTGAAAGGTAAACTTTATCCTCGCCCTTAATATGTTTTCAACATATTTGGTGAACTCACCACCGGTGACGGCGAGTGACGATGATCTGGTGGATTTTGGTGCAGTGTGACAGACAATTTTGGCTGGAAGGGACCGGTTATGTGCCGCTAATTTTGACCTTTTGGTTGTACCCACTACACACCCCCCTTGTTGAAATTTCCTGTCAAAGGAGTAGCACAGTTTATGGGGTTGTAAATTTGTAATGGTGACCACATTATGGAAATCACATGTAGCATGCTTCACTTCACTGAAAGATAGTCGATGATATTTGAAATTTTCAGTCCTGATCTTGGTTCTTTTTGGTGTGCTCCGACAAGTGCCGGAGAAAATCTCGCACACACTGATCATTCACCTCGTCGTCCCCAAACGCTTTGGCCAGCTCCTTCACCTTGGCCCCGAAACCCTCGCCTTCGTCTTCCACCATGACCCTCCTCAGAGCCGCCGTGATGTCGGCGGCGGCAAACGACCCGTCCTGCTCGTCCCGCGCCACCTCCACGGCGACCTTCTTGTCCACCAGGTTCCTGGCGTTGAGGCCCTGCTCGAACACCAGCGGCAGCAGCACCAGCCTCACGCCGTGCGCCAGGCCCTCGGCGATCGAGTTCCAGCCGGCGTGGGTCAGGAACCCCCTCACTGATGCATGGGCTAGGAACCTCACCTGCGGCACCCAGCCTCGGCACAGGACTCCCCGGCCGGCGACGGCGAGCCGCTCCTCGAAGCCCTCGGGGAGGCCGCCGGAGGTGGAGTCCGTCGGCGCCCTGAACGCCCAGAGGAAAGGCAGCCCGGCCGCCTCCAGGCCGAGAGCGATCCGTTGCAGCTGCGCGCTCGTCAGCTTCACCTCGCTCCCGAAGGCCGCGTACACGACGGAGCTCGGAGTCTGTCCGTCCAGCCAGCGCATCGTCCCCTCGTGGCCGGCCACGTCTTGCTGCGGCGCCGGAGGGAACAGGCCGACCGGGATCACCGGCTTCTCGTAGAGCTCGCCGAGCAGCTGCAACCACTCAGGCTCAAACTCCGAGCTGCTCCTGATGCCCACGAGCCGGCACCCTTCGATGGTCTTGGCGAAGCGGTAGCCCTCCGACACGCCGGAGTCGTCCGGGACCAAGCCCGGCTCGAACAGCTCGCGCGCCTCGTAGCCGCGGTACGCGACGGTGGTCGGGAACGGGACGTACTCGGGGACGGCCGTCAAGTGCGCCGGCTCCGTCTTGGCATGCCTCCCGAGGCCTAGGAGCGCCTCAGGGCTCCCGAAGAAGCTGAGGGCCGCGGCGCCGAACAGGCTGAGGAACGCGCACGGCACGCCATGCCTCGCCGCGGCCGCCGGCGCCCAGTACGACGCGTAGTCGACGAGGACCCAGTCCGGCCTCGATCCCGACGCCTCCTCCTCCTGGAGCAGTTGGGAGAGCTCGCGCTCGAAGGCGGTGTCGTAGGCGCGGCGCAGGTACGGGCGGAGGTCGTCAGAGGGCAGGTCGATGGTCGCCTCGGCGTGCTCCGGCAGGCGGTCGACGCGCGGCAGCGGGACGTCCACGACGCGGATGAGGCCGGCGAGGCCCGGCGGGATGTCGATGAGCCGGCGGGTGTTCCTCGGCGTGGAGAGGAGGGTGACCCGGTGGCCCTGCCGGGCCACGCGCTTGGCGAACTCCGTGAACGGGAGCACGTGGCCGAAGGCCAGCCATGGCAGCATCACGACGTGCATCTTGCCGCCGGCCGTGGCCTCCGTCTCAGGAAATTAAGCTTTGGCAACGGACGGCAGGATTTCCCAGCTGCTGGATGCTCGCTGTTGATCCTTTCCGTGGAGTTCACAGATTTGCGGATTCTCGCGTTTGAACTTGGATCTCGCTCCGTTTTCTGAACGTCGGTCGGAGGGCCAAATATGGCGGGCAATGAAGATATAAAAATGGGACCAGATCAATAAGTCAGTGTTGGCTGCGTCACGGATGATCGTTTGTCATTATGCCGCCATTCACCGTACCTGTGAACATGATTAGAGCATTACTAGTAGAACCCTTAAACTCTCAAATCCTTAAAGCAGTTTTAAGGGTTGAGAAGTGCCACTTTTTGACACTTTTAAGGGTTGAAAAACAGGGGCAAATATTAGAACCCTCAAATCCAACCCTTAAACTGCTTTAAGGATTGGATTTGAGGGTTCTAGTCTTTGCCTCGACCCCAACCTTTAAATCTATCAGTTGACATCTCACAATTTATGACAACAAGAACACAATCAACTTCCAAACAAACTATCAAATGACAATCATGGATGCATGGTTTAATAGTTTACATCACAAAATCATCATCTTAATAATTTAATAGTTTACATCACAAAGATTATTTTGAAAGGTGGAAACCAAATGGCTCCGAAAGGTGTTAAAGCCACGCGTGACAACATTGTTCATGCTGCACTTCCACCAGTATCATGTTCAGAACATCAGTTTGTTCTTCTCACTATAAACTTCAAACTGAACAAGAATTGGAGTATCTACTACAAATATGAACTAGGCAGGCCTGATTTCTGCAATTGATGACACAGTGTTATTTATTCTACATCATCCCTGCCACATTCCAACTATTTTACTAAAACAACTTAGTGCAGCGAGCTAACAACAGAGAGCATAACTGAAAACGTAGAATTCGCGAGGCAAAGGGGGAGCTCACCAGGGAGGCCGGCCTCGCGGGCTGCGGCGACAGTGGGGCGCTGAAGGGAGGCGGAGGGGGTGGGTTGATGGAAGTGGAGGGAGATCCAGGTGAGGAGGACGAAGAGGGAGAGCGGGAAGGGAAGGACGCCGGCCGCCTGTGAAGTGGAGGAGCGACGAAGAAGCGAGGAGGACGAGGGCTTGGCGGTGGCGGCGGGAATGGCGGGTCTGCGTGTTGATTTGCAGTGATGACCCTCCTCGGGTTCGCCATGGACAGGCGGTGTGGGCAGTGGGGAGCCAGTGGCGCCCGATCACGGACCGCCGGCGAGGATCGGCGAGGCGGGCAGGCGGGGCAAGGCCGGCGGCGAGGCGGGCGGGACGGGCAAGGCGGGCGCAGAGGCGGAGGCGCTTGGCGGCGGCCCTCCATGGCGGGCGGCGCAGAGGCGGGAGAAGGAGGCCGGAGGAGGAGGCGAGTTGGCTCCAGCGAGAGAGGAGGAGGAGTGCGGGTTGGGGGATATTTTCTCCTCAACCCCTACTTCTTCAGGTTGCAAAGTGGTTTGAGGGTTGGACCTCTAAATTTTTTTACGGGTTTAAGGGTTTAGAGGTTCTAGTCTACGGCGTTTTTTCGGCGAAAACTATAAAAAAACGGTTATTTTTAGGGGTTTGAGGGCTCTACTAGTAATGCTCTTATAATACTACTTGTAGGTAAACCTGCGTAACATGACAGCGAGATGAAGCGTGCTGGTGCAGGCTGTACCGGGCTCCTGTTACATCGACGCCTACGTACAGTTGCCTTCCGTTATCCTAGAGTGAGCAGGAACGACGCTTGGACCCCGCGATTAAGGAAGTCAGAAGTCAGAGTTTCCCCGTTAGGCCTTGTTTGACAGCAAGGGATTGTGGAGGTTTTGGGAGGAGGGGATTTTAGGGGATTTGGTGAATCCCCTCTTCCACCCAATCCCCTTGAAACCTCAAATCCCCCTCCAGCCACACATCCCTCAAATCCCCCTCTATACATAACACTATTTGACAGAGAGGGATTGCCATATTGAATTAAAATGGTGTAAAATAGTTAAAAATCTAATCTTGCAACAGTTTTTCACATGAATAACATAATTTTTTTGACTTGGAACCAATATATCATCACATAATTGCGCTGTCACATACCAGCAACCAGTAGTAGTACTGCATCTTCCTAACAACAACTGCTGACAAAATCCCAAAAAGTTTACAGAAATCATGAGGAACTGCTGACAAAAAGATGACCAGAAGACTGAATCTTCATGTCTTGTCCAACAAAAGCAGTATAGGCCAACTTGGAGTAGGATACAGAACAAGAAACAAAATGTGTAAGATCTTATCCGTGAATTGATTAAGATTCAGGCAAAGGAAAACTCGAAAAAGGCATGTAAGATGACACATAATCTTTCGAACTAGATCATCCGCCTGACCAATCGACTGACCGACGACGACTTGTACAATACAAGGTATAAAGAATGTTTATAAGCACAATTTCACCCAGTCAAACATGTGGAACTGAATGAGCATCTGACCCTAGGTATAAACAGAAACGAATGCAAATAAAAATGAATATACACAAAGCTCGGGATAATATTTTTTTCTAAGCTTGGTAGAATATTGCCAATACTATATCTAGAGATTTTAGAGGCTGCTGCTACTGTCTAGGGTCGGCTAACTCTCGGTACTTCCGTGTCCGCATACTTACCTAACCTATCTAACATCGCATACAATCAATTTGCTTGCTTCATAATTCCAATTTTAAAAACCGATAAACACCAAAAGAAGAAAAACTGAGCTCATGGTTGCTACTACAGAACTCATCACAAGTCTTTCGAATTTCATATCAACAGTATCTTTGCATGTTAAATATGCAGCAATCGTCCAGGTTTATCTGAAACTCAGATCATCTTTGAAGAAAAAGCCATGCTCGCATACAAAAAAGTTCAGCGTGTCGTAGGATGGTGGAGCATCGGATTATCTTCATGCGACAGAACATAGATGAAGCCAAGAACTAACGTTACTAAGAGCACCTCTGCAGGTACAAATGTGAATCTGTGTACCTTCAATCCACTCCATGATTAAGTTCTTCAGACCAGGAGAAGAGATGACAAGATCTCTCTCATTGTCTGCTCAGGTACATCAGTTCTATCATGGTGGGTTCTAATAAATCTGTAGAATAAACTGTATGATGGGTTCTAATAAATCTTCTTAGGTACATCAGTTCTATCATGATTAAAGCATCAAGTACATCAGTTCTGCTGAGCAAAATGCAATGATCTCTGAAGCAATGGTTTGCTCGGATCGACGAACTGCAGCATCTTTATGCGGCTTCTAATAAAATCCGGCCAACGGGCGTGTCAATCAACATCAAATCTCTTGAATACTAAGATGGGGCTGGACAAGAACAACAGACCATACAAGGCCGCCGTCCATGACCCTAGGGTTTGTAGGGGAGGGGATGAAGGAGTGGAGGAGGGGAGGAATCACCTGGGGAAGATAGGCTGCCGGAGGAAGAAGCCTACGTTGAAGCTTCGGCAGCGGCTGGGCGTTGAAGATCGGCAGCGGGCTCCTCCTCTGCTATCGCCTGTCTCTGCATCTCACCCGATCCGTTCCGCGCGGGTGCCCTCGAGGCTCGATAGCCGCGTGGATAGAGAGGGATTGACGGGGTTTCGGGAGGGTTTGGGCCGTCAAACCTCGCTTACCAAACAGGCTGCAGGGGATTTTAGAGGTTTCTGGGCCCCTCGTGGATTTTCCTCTGAAATCCCCTCCAACCCTCGCCTATCAAACGAGGCCTTAAGATGAGTATGCAGATCAAAATCGACAGAAGGTTTGGCCATCTCCAACCCTATCCCCTAAGACGATCCGTTCGGGGACACGATCTGATACCGGAGCCGGCCATCCAACCTGTTAAATTGTGATTCAAATTTTACTGTGTTGGACTAGACATAGTACAACGGGTGTGAGCCTTTGCGTTGACGTCGACGCGTACGAGTACAACTCGTTTACTTGTCCTTCAAGTCTTTCATGTATTGCCCTCATATATACCCCATGTAATCGCACCTCGGACGGTCTGTCGTTTCGTGCTTGTAATACTCTTCATAGTGATTGTGCCTTTGTGCGTCCGTGGTTGTCTCCCACAAGGATTTCCACGTTAAATCCCTGTGTCTTTTTGTCTCGTTTATTTCTCGTTATTATCTAACAAGTGGTATACAGAGCCAAGTTTCAGAACGAGATTTGAGATTGAGAGAATCAGTACGGTTACTAAGCTCCCACGAATTGGAGCCCTGTGGTTAATCGCGGCTGTTGGGACCACCTGGCATCTGGTTTTCAGTCGGCAATTCGCTTGTAGCTGTCTCGTAGTATGAACCCAAGGCCCAAGCCCATTTCCCACCTTCCCGTCTGGCCGTCTCCACCTTCCCATCCCTCTTCTCTTCTTCCAGCCGCCGCCACGCTAGGGTTTGAGGCCGTCGCTAACCTAGCTGCTGCAGGCTCCGCCCCTTCCTTCTCTCACGTGATCACGTCCCTTCCTTCCCCGTTCTCGATCCAGCTCTCCCTGGACTTAGTGATGGTGTAGGCCTTCTGGTCTTCATCTTGGCCTCCTCCGTCGCCGCGTCCGCCGGCACGGCCATCGGCGGCCCCACGGCCACCGCCACCTGCTGCTCCTTCCCCTTCCCCCTCCACCGTCCCCGCCGCCTCCTCCCACGGTAGCCATCGCGGCCTCGAGCGGCTTGGGTGTTGTGCTCATCGACACCATCCAATGGCGGCCGGTGCGCTGACCCCCCGTGACTCACTGTAGGCATGTTGAGCGCGCGCTGTGGTAGGTGCGCTACCCGCCTCCTCTCTCCCTCCGCGGCGCGCGTGCGTGTGGCATGGCTGCTCGGGAATGCGCAGTGGAACGACGGGGTCTGGATTCTGGAGCAGGATGGCTCGGGTTTGGTCGGGTCACTCTTTTCATTTCTTTCTGGTGTGATGCGCGCGCGCATGTCCATATAGTCCTGTTCGGCTGCGGTCGTACTCTACGTGCGGCGCTGGCGGACGTCTTTGGGGCCTTTGCCCGGCCTCCGGTCGGTCACCCGTGGCCACAGTGTGGCGTGGCATGGTCGGCCAGTTGGTTGGGACGGGCATGATGCGGTTCGCGTGCTTGATGTCGTTCTGCTGAGCTGACCCATGCGAACGCGAACCACATGGGCGGCGGTGCTCAGGTCTGGCCCGGGTGTGCTCGAGGTGGCGACATGGACGGGGACGGTGAGGCGCAGGTTGGGTGCAGCCAGCGGTGGAACTTGGACATGGGTGCCCGTGCGGTGAGCAAGGAAGTCGTCGAGATCACCCCTACAGAGCTACTCAGGTTAGTGGTAAAGCAATTTCTGTATAGAAATAGACATTAGTCGATCCATCGACACGACATTGCTCTTGTTGATTTGGCTCCGACTCAAACTAAGCTTGGGCTGAATTTCTCTACATTCTAAGTTAAGATCCTGAACTCCTCTGGCCGTGCCTGCATCTTGCAAAACATGTTTGCTGCTTTTCCTTTCATCTACATTTCTTTCAGTTTTCACAAATATCAGGTGAGTATTCAATACCTGCTTGTTGTGACTATTTCGTGATGTCTGGCATCCGTTGTGGGCTGGACAACCGATTACTTTGTTCTATATTGTGAAGTGGAGACATTTCAGTTGGATTGAGTCCTACTCCAACTCTTGTTCCCTTGGAAAATGAAGCATGTAGGCTTCAGAAAAACATTGATTTACTTTGGTAAAATTCCGTACTTTTACCAATCGTCTTTCAACATGGAAGCATTCTGTGCTAGGAAACTTTCAATTTTTTCGTGTGAACTTTAGAACTGCTTAGTCTGAATATACACAATATAATTTATCATGGATTATGGATATATTTGAGAAATGATAAATTAACTTTTTCCAACAATTTTATGGGTTACTAGCATGTTGTTACAGACATTTTTGTTCCATCGGTAGTTTGTGTTGATCACTAATTTAAATTCTGGGTTGTCTACCCATCTCGCAATCATTATTTTACATTGTCAAATAAAAGATCTTCAATAGTATCGCCTAAATTTGTCATACTTCTAATACTGGTAACCTGAACCACATATGCATGCGACACAAGCATGGACAGATATGCTGGAGGCAGATACTCCTAGCATATGGCGCTTCTTGTGGCGGTGTAACAGTGTTGACGTTGTGGAGGGGCTGCCATAGTGCCGTGGCAGGTTGCGCTCTTTCATTTTGGGCCTGATTTCTGGATTCCTGCAACGGTTTCTTCTTCTCCCCTGGATTAGCCTACCTGTTTGCGTGCTTACTTCATGTGTGTTTCTCCTGTATGAAGCGTTGATGGATAATGCGTTCATGTGTTGTTCTTTCTGTGTGTGTCCTTCCATGGTTGGTTGATTTTGCGTCGTCAGATTGTGTTAAATAGGTTCATGGTATGGTTTTGTGGATGCTTTTGCGCCACGACGCCGCGGTGGATGCCCTTTTGCACTTCTGGGCTGCACGACCCATTAAATCGCTGTGGGGGCATGTATTTGTGGAGTGGTCTGCATGCCGGCCTTGGGGACACTAGTGCAGAACCGGCCTTTAGTGCCGGTTCGTGACGGCCTTTAGTGCCGGTTCGCTAACCGGCACTAAAGAGTGGGGACTAAAGGCCCCCCCTAGTACCGGTTTGTCACGAACCGTCGCTAAAGGGCCACCACGTGGCACGAGCCAGGCCCGGGTGCGTCTAGGACATTAGTACCGGTTGGTAACACCAACCGGTACTAAATATTTGGGTGTTTTTTAAAATTTTTGCTTTAATTTTGTGTTTCAATTTGGCTTTATTTTCAATTTAATTCTTTTTTGTTTGCTGGTATTTCACGATAATACAAATTGTACACGTTATGCATATATATAAATAGATTTTCTCGTCGTAGAACGCATATATATATATATATATATATATATATATATATATATATATATATATATATATATATATATATAATATATATCATTGAATGTCTCATAGCCAACACCATCAACTATTCACACATACACATGTATATACATATACAATTTCTCCTACATGTTGCCTTGGTGCATGCACGATGACAAGTGGTTCATGGGGGCGGTAGCGGGTAATAGTATTCTCCTTTGGGATCTATGACCTGGTCGAGCAAAAATCCGGCTATTTCCTCTTGAAGTGCTAGTATGCGGTCTGCTGGTAGGAGCTTATCCCACACCTCTCTAAACTATTAAGAAGGAGATCAATATGCATGTGTATTAGTTGTGTTACAAGATATCGATAATGGTGTGAATAGAGTTCTGACAACGTACCCATTCCTGTCTTTGAGATCTGCTCCTTTGGACGCCATCATCATGAATGTTCTCGCATAAGCGTAGAATGCACAGATCATTCCCGGCGCTGCTTCAGGACCTTTACGAGAATGGAATTGAATCAGATAATGATTAATCAAGCATGATAATTAATTAATGGTATTGAAACAGGAATTAAAGAGATGGCTAGCTAGCTAGTACTACTTAATTACTTACCCTTGGTCGATGCCAAAACAACTTTTTTGGCCAATTGCCTGGAGTCACCTTGATGAACTTTGCCCAAGCCCTGCCCGCCGCAAAGAAAATCAATAAAGGGTTATTAAATAGTCCATATCAGGAAATGACGAACTAATAATAGGCGAGATATAGTTAATAATGATTGAAATTACCTGTTGACTATCCCCTTCATGATGGTGTAGTCTTTATCTTCTTTAAGTAGCGAGTCGAGTACTTCAACTGTTGCTTTGTCAACTTTAATGACTAACAAGATACAGTGGAAACTGCATACGCACACGTTTGCATGTCTTAATTAAGCGGGCATGTGCATAAAATTAATCAACTATATATCGTAAACCGTATACACTTAGTTATTAACATCTAGCTAGCTAGTAAGCAAAAACATAATTTGTACTAACTCACGAGAAGTTGTAAGAAAGTAGTATATCTTCATTGGTATTGAGGCACTTCAAGAACTCTAGCATGCTTTCCTCTACACCTGCTTTAGAAGTAGCAAGATTCCATGTGTACTCATTAATGGTATTTGGGTCAATGAACCCAATGCCATAGCATCCAGATTTTTTCATTTCATACATCTTCATCCTGCATATAATACCACAGAAAAGAATATATAGTGAGGATAATTACATGTAATGATTAATCAAAAATTACAGAAAGAAATCACTTACAAACAATAGCAACTGACGAGAGATTTGTCGTGTGCGTCTTGATTGTATAACTGAAATAGTTCTGAATACTTAACGCATAGAGCTTTCTCATGGTAGTAATGCTCCTTCTTGACATTCACCATGAGGGACTCTCGATTGGAAATCTTGGTAATATTCATGTATCATTGATGCAATTCATACATTCTTGTTGGGAGGTTCTTGACCTTGTCTGGCTCGACCAAAGGTTTGCCCCGGGCATATTTCCATTTTATTTCCTCCTCTCTAAGCGGAGACATGGGCTCAATTTCGAGGAGTTGTCCAACAGAGATCTTGAGCATTTCAGCCTGCATTATATGCTCCTCCGTTATTACCACATTGCCTAGCTGGGGAACTTTAACGGTTTGCCCACGATAATATTGGGCGCGCGCCCTCCTCTCATGTGTTGTTGGCACAACAAGAGGGGGGATCGATTGCGCCACCTGTTCTCCCAGCTGGGGAACGGTTTTCCCGCATTTTTTGCCCGCTGCTTGTTGGCTCAAGCTCAAGCTCGCTTCCTTCTTTAGCCGTTCTCGATGTAGTTTCCTGATTTGGCTCTCATAGTCCGAGTCAACAGGCTTGGGAGCTGGTTCTCTAGCCATATGAATGAAGTGGTCAATTACTTTCTCAGGCACTTTCTCCTTTGGTGGCGATGCCGGTTTCGGTCCAAAATGGGCGTCCACTTGGGCCTGCACTATGGCTGCGTTTTGCTCCTTAGTCATGTCGTAAGGCCTCTGAGGAAGAGGAGCGAGGCTTGGAGCATATTTATATCGCTCGTCTCCGCCTGTACTTCCTGACCTACCTCGACTCGTACCGCTACACACCATAGCTGTGGCATGTCTCTTCTGCGATTCTTTGAGGCAGCGAGAGGCGGGTGGCGTGGCTGAGTTGGACCAGGAGAAGTGGCTGACGATGTGCGGACTTGAAGCGGGAGGTGTGGCGACACGGTGCGGACTTGAAACCGGAGAAGTGGCATGACGCTGTGCGGACTTGAAACCGGAGGAGTCAGCTCACGCGTTCGGGGACTTGGAGGAGGTGGCGGACTTCGAGGAGGAGTCGGCTCACGCGTTCGTGGACTTGGAGGAGGGGAGTCTGGCTGACTCGGTGGCGGAGTCGGCGGGCACGCGGTGTCGATGGACTTGAAGATGATGCAATCCTTTCTCCATAGGATGATCGATGTATGGCCTCTCCGGTGTGCGCTCGTCTTCACCTCCGGGAATGTCAAGCTGTAGCCCGAATATGGGTCCACCACTTCATCAACCATGACACGAGCATAGCCCCCTGGAATCGGGATGCAATGGAAGGTTGCTTCGGGGGTAACTGGAAAAGCAACACCGTCCGCCACCTTCATGGATATGTTCTTCATTTTGGAGTGTAGCTCACAATTAGTGTTCTCTATGATGTCATCCACAAGGTATGTATCCAGCAGTGTGTCGCTCGGGGCATAACCAACGCCGCTTCTCGACATGGATGGGACGGTGCTATCCAATGCTGGATGATCATCCGCTTGCTGCTTCCGCTGCTGAGACCCCCTTTCCTGGCTAAGTGAGTCGATCTGCTGCTGCTGCTGGAATTTGAGTGCCAGGTCCACGTGCCTTGCTTCTAGGCCTTGAAGGCGTTCTGCGTCCTGCTTCCTCTGCTCCTCCTCCAGCTTCCTTTTCTTCTCCTCCTCCATCTTCCTTCTTGCACGGGTCCTGTAGTCCTCGTTCCATTCTGAAAAGCCCTCATACCAGGGAATAACGCCCTTGCCTCGTGTTCTTCCCGGGTGTTCAGGATTTCCTAGGGCACGCGTAAGCTCGTCGTTCTCTTTGTTGGGCGTGAACAGCCCCCTTCGAGCTTCTTCTATTGCGTCAATTATCTTTTGTTCGACTCCTTTTAGACTTGCCTTCTTCGAAACTAGGCCTGTCTTCGGGTCCAACGCCCCCCATGCGCATAGAACCAAGTTACGCACTGGGGCCAGCTCTAGTGTCGGAGTGACCCTGCATCCTCCATCTCTTGCTCAGACTTATCCCACTTAGGCATTCCCACAGCGTAGCCACTGGACCCAGCCTATGGAACTGCGTCTTTTTTGCGGCATTTGCCTTGTTTTTTATCGACCGTTCCTTAGCTAATTCTGAATGAAGGTCACGAAATCGTCCCAGTGCTCTCTTTGCTTCTCCAGTGTTCCCGTGAATTCTGGAGTCTTCCTTTCTGCAGCGAGGTAGTTGGCCCATACAGTTTTCTTGTGGGTGTTGAATGCAATTGCCATCTTCTTAAGAGCAGCGCCCTTGACTTTCTCCACATCTGCTTCAGTGAAATGATCTGGTAGGGTGAAATGTTCCATCGAGATTTCCAAAGAACTTTTTGGCTCGTAAATGCGACCCAAGTAACACACGGACGTTTAGTCTTTGGCTCTTTCCATTCTTGAATGGAGATCGGAGTTGTCCTTCACAAGAACTCTGCACCGACGAGTCCACTTGTTCGCAATGTTCTTAGGCGTGAGGGTTCGCCACTAGGTTTAATGGATTCGATGTTGTACTTTACACCATCCTTCAACAATCTGCCTGGCCTTGCTTTGTCTGCTTATGTCTGAGAAGCAGATTTGCTCGATCCAGAGGGCTAAAAGAAGAATGATCGATTTGTTAATATATCTTCAATAAAAACATGTGATGATCACCATGATGCCTGCTTATATAAATATACCTCGCCGGTAGTCTTTGTTATTTGAAGATCAACATTATGCGTGTCATCACAAACATTGTATGTGTCATCATAATCATAATCATAGTTCATGACTTCATCAGCTCGATTCGTCGAGATCGAATATCTTTTCATCACCCTCTCCGGTATTGTTCAGATATTGGGAGCCGTCATCTGCTTCATTCAGATCATCTAGCCTGTGAGGGCTGCGTATGATGTCGAACAATTCCTCTTCTCTCTCTGTCGGTATTGTCCGCCATAGCTTTTACTTAACTAATACAGAAGAAATATAAAACAATTTAATTAGTATTCAAATTACAATGCACGGATGCAATCAATAAGGAAAAACTGAATCTCGAATACATCGTCTTAATATATATAATCTCGAATACATCATCGTCTTAATATATATAATCTCAAATATATCGTCTCGAATATTATGTATCAGATACATCACTGGCTAGGTACCTAATAAAGATCGAGTACTACAGAAGAATCTAGGCCACTCGCGGTCCCTGTGGCACGGGCGATGGACACCCAAAGAGAAGGAACCGTCACAGGATCATATCTCCGGTCATCTGCCCAAAGAACCTGCCAAGTATTGGAGAACCTGACGCCCATAGCAGCCATGTAGCGATGGGCGTGCTCGTCCTCCTCCACGACACGGCGACGCACCACCTCCGTGGCGCCGCTGCCCTCTGCACCGAATGTGGCCCACGCGAACGCCACCAAAGGACATCAGGGTCGACAGCGGGACCGAGGTCGGGTTCCTCACCAAGCGGCGCGTCCCTCGAGTAGCACCTCCCAGTGCCAGCCAGTGAGCCCAGTCCGAACATAGGTCCTCTGAAGCGGGGCGTAAATCACGAGCGGGTCGACGGCGAGGATCTGGGCGGGCATATCGTCGAGAACAAATACTATATGCCCCATAAAAAGTAACATTTTTAAATGATTGGATTGTGATAACTAAAATTCTATATATATGCAAATTCTAACAATTTGACATTAATCTAATTCATCTAACTAAAACTAATTCTAAAATTTCCTGATTATATAACTAACATTTCTATAACAATTATAATATTTATATAACTAAAAACAGAAAAATTGCTAACATTTCTATAAATATTTCTATAACTAAAAAACAGAAAACATTTATAACATTTCTATATAACTAACATTTCTAATATTTATATTACTAAAAAACAGAAAAATTGCTAACATTTCTATAACTAAATATTTATATCACTTGTGTGTGTGTGTAGTGTGTGTGTGTGTGTGTGTGTGTGTGTGTGTGTGTGTGTGTGTGTGTGGACAACTGGACATGGCGGCCGGGGCGAGCTCACCGGCGAGGCGACGACGGGGCGACGCGACGGGCGGCGACGACGGGCGACGGACGGGCGGCGACGAAGCGGCGGAAGCGGCGACAGGGACAGGGAGGGGGACGACGGGATGGGGACGGCGAGGCGGCGGCGTTGATTTGGGCGGCGGCGAAGGGCGGGGTGGCGATGTCGACGGGACGGTGTCGATCGGGGCAAGGCGGCGCGACGGAGGAAGGAAGCAGAGGAAGAAAGCAGAGGAAAGTGAATTTTTTCAACTGGTGTATATAGGATGGACCTTTAGTACGGTTGGAGCCACCAACCGGTACTAAAGGTCTGTTTTGGCCGAGCCAAGCGGCGGGAAGTGCACCCCTTTAGTACGGGTCGTGGCACCAACCGGTACTAAAGACCCCCTACTAGTATCGGTTGGAGCCACCACCGGTACTAAAGGGGTGCGCTCTCAGCGGTGCGCAAGTTTAGTCCCACTCGCTAGCCGAGGGGCTACCATGACCTTGGTTTATAAGCCCGGTCGGTAGCTCTCGAGCTCCTCTCCTAAGCAGGCCCTCTGGGCCTACATTCTCTTCTACCTAGTGGGCCTCTTGGGCCTTGATGGCTGCATCTGGCCCAACAAAGGTTGGGTTCCTAGTCGTATGCAGGCCGCTTTGGCCAAAAGAGGGCGGGCTTTTTTATTTTCTTAATTTTTTCGCTTTATTTATTTTTGTTTTATTTATTTTTGAGTTGTTTTTGCTGTATTTAGAGTTTATTTGTGAATATTTTTGCTTTAGGTACAAAAATTACAAACTTTCTGTTAGTGCGGTAGTTTTCAAATTTGAATGGTTTAAATTTTGAATTATTTGAAATTTGTGTGAATCACTAGTTTGTGAATAACTTAACTTTGAAAAAGATTTTTCAGTGATTCTTTTTTCTTATGTTTAATATTAGTGTGTTTTATCATTATGTTCAATTTGGTAATGCTTAGGTTATTTAAAAAATTAAATGCCTTTGTAATAGTTGAGTTTTCGTCGGAAACCCTCATACTTCGAAAGAGATTGTCCATTTTGTACATGAAGTGCATCCAGTTTTTGCCGTAACCCTCTCTACTTTTGTTTGCACATAAAATTTCTTCGCGTTTCAAATGCCAAAGCACATAACTACCCTAACTATTACAGAGATTCCCTCCTGGGTGTGAAACACAGAAGAAAGTGATGATAGTGAAGCCGATCACATCCCAGATCTTTGGGTGTGAAACTTTTTTTCGCGTGTGTCCCTTTGCGCCGTAGCCATGGAAAATCTTCATCATTTAACTGGATGCTCGGGTCAATATTCACTGTGAATGGAGCAATTTCATCAAACTTTTCATAATCTTCTGACATGTCTGTCTTGTCATCCACTCCCACGATGTTTCTTTTTCTGAAAGAACTATGTGGCGCTTTGGCTCTTTGTATGATCCATTCGCTTCCTTATCTTTTCTTTTTCTCGGCCTGGTAGACATGTCTTTCACATAAAAACCTGCGCCACATCATTGGCTAGGACGAATGGTTAAATCGCATCACATAAGATTGTTGAGATCCTTTGTTGTCATTCCGTCATTGCAGGTCTTCCGTTACCCGCCTCGTGTCATATTGACCCATTTGCACGAAACAAAGGGACCTTCAAATCACCTCCATAGTTAAGTTCCCATATGTCCTCTATGTAACCATAATATGTTTCCTTTCCCGTGTTGGTTGTTGCATCAAAGCGGACACCACTGTTTTGGTTGGTGCTCTTCTTATCTTGGGCGATCGTGTAAAATGTATTCCCATTTATCTGGTACCCTTTGAAAGTCATTATATTCGAAGATGGTAACTGGGACAGCGAGTACAGATCATCTTGAATATCTCCATCATGTATGGCATGTTTCTGCAACCAACCTGCGAAAGTCCTCGTTTGTTCACGTGTAATCCAATCGTCAGACTTCTCCGGGTGTTTGGAGTGTAGAAAATTCTTGTGTTCCTCCATGTACGGAGCCACCAAGGCGGAATTCTGTAGAACGGTGTAGTGTGCTTCAGTGAGAGAATGCCCGTCCATACATATTATTTGATACCCTCCTAGCGTGCCTTTTCCATCGATCGCCCTTATGCGCGATTCAGGAACACCAATCGACTTAAGGTCGGGAATAAAGTCAATACAAAACTCAATGACCTCCACATTTTCATGGACCTTGAGATGCTTCCTTCGGCCTAGCACGGTTATGAACATATTTCTTCAAGACTCCATGAACCTCTCAAAGGGAACATATTGTGTAGAAATACAGGACCCAAAACATTAATCTCTTCGCAAAGGTGAACTAGGGCGTGCGTCATGATGTTGAAGAAGGATGGTGGGAACACCAACTCAAACCGACAAGACATTGCACCAAATCATTCTCGTAACCTTGGTATGATTTCTGGACCGATTACCTTTCGAGAGATTGCATTGAGGAATGCACATAGCTTCACAATGGCTAATCGAGCGTTTTCGGTAGAAGCCCCTCAATGCAACCGGAAGGAGTTGCGTCATAATCACGCCACGATCATGAGACTTTAGGTTTTGGAACTTTTTCTCTGCCATATTTATTATTCCCTTTATATTCAACGAGAAGCCGACGGTACCTTCATCTTTGAGCGAGGCATTGAAGAAGATTTCCTTCTCTTCTTTGGTAAGGCGTAGCTGGCTCGACCTCGATGTATGCCGTCTTTTCCGTGCATACATTGCTGGTCCTCCCGTGCCTCTGGTGTATCTTCTGTCTTCCCATAAATGCCCAAAAAGCCAAGCAGGGTCACGCAAAGATTCTTCGTCACGTGCATCACGTCGATTCCGGAGCAGACCTCTAGGTCTTTCCAATATGGCAGGTCCCAAAATATAGATTTCTTCTTCCACATGGGTGCGTGTCCGTCAGCGTCATTCGGAACAGGTTGTCCGCCAGGACCCTTTTCAAAGATTACCTTCAAATCCTTGACCATATCATGTACATCAGCACTAGTACGGTGGCGAGGCTTCGTCCGGTGATCTGCCTCACCTTTGAAATGCTTGCCTTTCTTTCTTACGGGATGCCTTGTCGGAAGAAATCGACGATGTCCCAGGTACACATTCTTCCTACAACTATCCAAATATATACTGTCGGTATCATCCAAACAGTGCGTGCATCCGCGGTATCCCTTGTTTGTCTGTCCTGAAAGATTACTGAGAGCAGGCCAATCATTGATGGTCACGAACTGTTGGAAATATGCCCTAGAGGCAATAATAAATTAGTTATTATTATATTTCCCTGTTCATGATAATCGTTTATTATCCATGCTATAATTGTATTGATAGGAAACTCAGATACATGTGTGGGTACATAGACAACACCATGTCCCTAGTAAGCCTCTAGTTGACTAGCTCGTTGATCAACAGATGGTTACGGTTTCCTGACCATGGACATTGGATGTCGTTGATAACGGGATCACATCATTAGGAGAATGATGTGATGGACAAGACAATCCTAAGCCTAGCACAAAGATCGTAGTTAGTATGCTAAAGCTTTTATAATGTCAAGTATCATTTCCTTAGACCATGAGATTGTGCAACTCCGGATACCGTAGGAATGCTTTGGGTGTACCAAAGCGTCACAGCGTGGCGGGTGGCTATAAAGGTGCATTACAGGTATCTCGAAAGTGTCTATTGGGTTGGCACGAATCGAGGCGGGATTTGTCACTCCGGTTGACGGAGAGGTATCTCTGGGCCCACTCGGTAGGACATCATCATAATGTGCACAATGTGATCAAGGAGTTGATCACGGGATGATGTGTTACGGAGCGAGTAAAGAGACTTGCGGAAGCGAGATTGAACAAGGTATCGGGATACCGACGATCGAATCTCGGGCAAGTACAATACCGCTAGACAAAGGGAATTGTATACGGGATTGATTGAGTCCTTGACATCGTGGTTCATCGATGAGATCATCGTGGAACATGTAGGAGCCAACATGGGTATCCAGATCCGCTGTTGGTTATTGACCGGAGAACGTCTCGGTCATGTCTACATGTCTCCCGAACCCGTAGGGTCTACGATTAAGGTTCGATGGCGCTAGGGTTATAAAGGAAGTTTGTATGTGGTTACCAAATGTTGTTGAGTCCGGATGAGATCCCGGACGTCACGAGGAGTTCGGAATGGTCCGGAGGTAAAGATTTATATATGGAAAGTTGTTGTTGGGTTCGGAAAAGTTCGGGTTTTTCGGTATTGTACAGGAAGCTTCGGAAGGTTCGGAGGATTCGGAGGGGTCGGAGGTCGAAAGTGTTCCACCACGTCCAATACAGTAGCATGGGCTGTGGGGGCGCCCTAGCCTTAATGGGCCAGGGCACCAGCCCCCAAGGCCCATGCGCATGGGAGGGGGAAACCCTAGGGGAGGGCCTCCACTTGACTTGGGAGGCACTCCTCCCCTCTTGGCTGCCCCCAAGTCCCATCTAGGGCTGGCCGCACCCCTTGGGGTGGGAAACCCTAAAGGGGCGCAACCCCTTTCCCCTATATATACTTGAGGTTTTGGGCTGCCCAACACACATGAGTTTTCTCCTCTTGGTGCAGCCTGCCTCTCCTCCTCCTCCTCTCCCTTGGTGCTTGGCGAAGCCTGCTTGGGATGCCATGCTCCTCCACCACCACCACGCCGTTGTGCTGCTGCTGGATGGAGTCTTCCTCAACCTCTCCTCTCTCCTTGCTGGATCAAGGCATGGGAGGCGTCACCGGGCTGTCGTGTGTTGAACACGGAGGTGCCGTCCGTTCGGCACTAGGATCTCCGGTGATTTGAATCACGACAATCGACTCCATCAACCCCGTTCACATGAACGCTTCCGCTTAGCGATCTACAAGGGTATGTAGATGCACTCTCCTTCCCTCGTTGCTAGTTTCTCCATAGATAGATCTTGGTGACACGTAGGAAAATTTTGAATTTCGCTCGTTCCCCAGCAGTGGCATCATGAGCTAGGTCTATTGCGTAGATTCTTTGCGAGTAGAACACAAAGTAGTTGTGGGCGTTGATGTTGTTCAATATGCTTACCGTTACTAGTCCAATCTTGTTTGACGGTATTGTGGGATGAAGCGGCCGGACCGACCTTACACGCTCTTCGTGAGGCAGGTTCCACCGACCGACATGCACTTGGTGCATAAGGTGGCTAGCGGGTGCCGCTCTCCCACTTTAGTCGGAGCGGATTCGATGAAAAGGGTCCTTATGAAGGGTAAATAGCAATTGGCATATCACGTTGTGGTTTTGCGAGGTAAGAAGCGTTCTTGCTAGAAACCCATAGCAGCCACGTAAAACATGCAAACAACAATTAGAGGACGTCTAACTTGTTTTTGCAGGGTATGCTATGTGACGTGATATGGCCAAGAAGAATGTGATGAATGATATGTGATGTATGAGATTGATCATGTTCTTGTAATAGGAATCACGACTTGCATGTCGATGAGTTTGACAACCGGCAGGAGCCATAGGAGTTGTCTTTATTTATTGTATGACCTGCGTGTCATTAAACAACGCCATGTAATTACTTTACTTTATTGCTAACCGGTAGCCATAGTAGTAGAAGTAATAGTTGGCGAGACAACTTCATGAAGACACGATGATGGAGATCATGATGATGGAGATCATGGTGTCATGCCGATGATGATGATGATCATGGAGCCCCGAAGATGGAGATCAATGGAGCTATATGATATTGGCCATATCATGTCACTACTATATAATTGCATGTGATGTTTATCATGTTTATGCATCTTGTTTACTTAGAACGACGGTAGTAAATAAGATGATCCCTTACAACAATTTCAAGAAGTGTTCTCCCTAAGCGTGCACCGTTGCTAAAGTTCGTCGCTTCTAAGCACCACGTGATGATCGGGTGTGATGGATTCTTACGTTCACATACAACGGGTGTTGTGAGCCTAGCATGTCAGACATGGCCTCGGAACACATGCAATACACTTAGGGTTAACTTGCGAGCCTAGCATGTACAGACATGGCCTCGGAACACGAGAGAGCGAAAGGTCGAGCATGAGTCGTATAGTAGATACGATCAACATGAAGATGTTCACCGATGATGACTAGTCCGTCTCACGTGATGATCGGTCACGGCCTAGTTGACTCGGATCATGTAATCACTTAGATGACCGGAGGGATGTCTATCGAGTGGGAGTTCATAAGATGAACTTAATTATCTTGAACATAGTCAAAAGACCTTTTGCAAATTATGTAAATGGCTCGCGCTTTAGTTCCTTTGTTTAGATATGTTCCTAGAGAAAATATAGTTGAAAGTTGAAAGTAGCGATTATGCGGACAGTAGAAAGCTTATATCCTTAATGCACCGCTCGGTGTGCTGAACCCCAAACATCGTTTGTGGATGTTGCGAACATCGGACATACACGTTTTGATAACTACGTGATAGTTCAGTTAAACGGTTTAGAGTTGAGGCACGAAAGACGTTTTCGAAATGTCGCGGAACATATGAGATGTTTCGAGGGCTGAAATTAGGATTTCAGGCTCGTGCCTACGTCAAGAGGTATGAGACCTCCGACGATTTTCTTAGCCTACAAACTAAGGGAGAAAAGCTCAATCGTTGAGCTTGTGCTCAGATTGTCTGGGTACAACAATCACTTGAATCGAGTGGGAGTTGATCTTCCAGATGAGATAGTGATGTTTCTCCAAAGTCATTGCCACCAAGCTGCTAGAGCTTCGTGATGAACTATAACATATCAGGGATAGATATGATGATCCTTGAGGTATTCACGATGTTTGACACCGCGAAAGTAGAAATCAAGAAGGAGCATCAATTGTTGATGGTTGGTAAAACCACTAGTTTCAAGAAGCGCAAGGGCAAGAAGGGACACTTCATGAAACGGCAAATCAGTTGCTGCTCCAGTGAAGAAACCCAAGGTCGAACCCAAACCCGAGACTAAGTGCTTCTGTAATAAGGGGAACAACCATTGGAGCAGATTTACCCTAGATACTTGGTAGATGAGAAGGCTAGCAAGGTCGATAGAAGTATATTGGATATGCATTATGTTAATGTGTACTTTATAGTACTCCTAGTAGCACCAGGGTATTAGATACCGGTTCGGTTGCTAAGTGTTAGTAACTCGAAATAAAAGCTATGGAATAAATGGAGACTAGCTAAAGGTGAGCTGACGAAATGTGTTGGAAGTGTTTCCAAATTTGATTTGATCAAACATCGCACGCTCCCTCTACCATCAAGATTAGTATTAAACCTGAATAATTGTCATTTGGTGTTTGCGTTGAGCATAGACATGATTGGATTATGTCTATCGCAATACGGTTATTCATTTAAGGAGAATAATGGTTACTCTATTTATTTGAATAAATACCTTCAATGGTCATGCACCTAAAAGAATGGTTTATTGAATCTCGATTGTAGTGATACACATTTTCATGCCAAAAGATATAAGATAGTAATGATAGTACCACGTACTTGTGGCAATCGCCATGTAAGTCATATTGGTATAAAGCATGAAGAAGCTCCATGTTGATGGATCTTTGGACTCACTCGTTTTGAAAAGTTTGAGACATGCAAACCATGTCTATTGGTGTATACGCATGAAGAAACTCCATGCAGATGGATTGTTTGGACTCACTTGATTTTGAATCACTTGAGATATGCGAATCATACCACATGGGCAAGATGAGTGAAAAGCCTCGGTTTGAAGAAGATGGAACAAGATAGCAACTTGTTGGAAGTAATGATTTGATGTGTGCAGTCCAATGAGTCTTTGAGGCATGTAGTGAATATCGTTATGTTCTTACTTCACGGATGATTCGAGTAGATGTTGAGTATATTTACTTGATGAAACACAAGTCTGAATTATTGAATGGTTCAAGTAATTTCAGAGTGAAGTTTAAGATCTTCGTGACAAGAGGATAGAATGTCTATGATATAATCATAGAGATGAATATCCGAGTTACGAGTTTTGGCACACAATTAAGACATTGTGGAAATTGTTTCACAATTAATACCGCCTGGAACACCATAGTGTGATGGTGTGTCCGAACATCATAGTTGCACTCTATTGGATATGGTGCGTACCATGATATCTCTTATCGAATTACCACTATTGTTCATGGGTTAGGCATTAGAGACAACCACATTCACTTTAATAGGGCACCACGTAATTCCGTTGAGATGACACCGTATGAACTATGGTTTAGAGAAACCTAAGCTGTCATTTCTTAAAAGTTTGGGGCTACGACGCTTGTGTGAAAAAGTTTCAGGTTGATAAGCTCGAACCCAAAGCGGATAAAATACATCTTCATAGGACACCCAAAACAGTTGGGTATACCTCCTAATTCAGATCCGAAAGCAATAGGGATTGTTTCTTGAATCGGGTCCTTTCTCGAGGAAAAGTTTGTCTCGAAAAGTTGAGTGGGAGGATGGTGGAGACTTGATGAGGTTATTGAACCATCACTTCAACCGGTGTGTATCGAGAGCACGAGGAAGTTGTTCTGTGGCACCTACACCAATTGAAGTGGAAGCTTATGATAGTGATCATGAAGTTTGGATCAAGTCACTACCGTACCTCGTGGGGAGACAAGGATACGTACTACTTCAGAGTGGTGCAGTAATCCTGTCTTGAAGGTCATGTTGCTAGACAACAATGAACCCTCGAGCTATGGAGAAGCGATGGTGGGCCCAAATTCCGACAAATGGTTAGAAGCCATGAAATCCGAGATAGGATCCATGTATCGAGAACAAAGCATGGACTTTGGTGGACTTGCCCGATGATCGGCAAGCCATTGAGATGAATGGATCTTTAAGAAGAAGGCGGACGTGGGCGGTAAGATCACCGTCTATGAAGCTTGACTTGTGGCGAAGAGTTTTCACAAGTTCAAGGAGTTGACTACGATGAGATTTTCTCATCCGTAGCGATGCTTAAGTCCGTCGGAATCATGTTAGCATAAGCTGCATTTATGAAATCTGGCAGATGGATGTCAAAAATGAGTTTCCTTACCGGTTTTCGTAAGGAAAGGTTGTATGTGATACAATCAGAAAGTTTTGTCGATCCTAAGGATGCTAAAAGGTATGCTGGCTCCAGCGATCCTTTCTAAGGACTGGAGTAAGCATCTCGGAGTTGGAATGTGCGCTTTGATGAGATGATCAAAGATTTTGGGTTTATACAAAGTTTATAAGAAACTTGTAATTCCAAAGAAGTGAGTGGGAGCACTATAGAATTTCTGATGAGTATATGTTGTTGACATATTGATGATCATAAATGATGTAGAATTTTCTGTAAAGCATATAGGGTTATTTGAAAAGTGTTTTCAAGTGAAAACCTGGATTAAGCTACTTGAACATTGAGCATCAAGATCTATGAGGATAGATCAAAAATGCTCAATAGTACTTTCAAATGAGCACATACCTTGACATAATCTTGAAAGTGTTCAAGATGGATCGGTCGAAGAAGGAGTTCTTGCACGAGTTGTAAGGTATGAAGTTAAGAGTTAAAAGCTCGACCACGGCGAGAGAGAGAAAGGGCGAAGGTCGTCCCTATGCTTCGAGACATAGGCTCTATAGTATGCTATCTTGTGTACCGCACGGAAGTGTGCCTTGCCATGAGTCGGTCAAGGGTACAAGAATGATCCAGGAATGGATCATTGGACAGTGATCAAAATTGTCCTTGGAGTAAATAAGGACATGTTTCTCGATTATGGAGGTGATAAAGATTTGGCCTAAAGGGTTACGTCGATGCAAGCTTTAACACCTATCCGAGTGACTCGAGTAGCAGACCGGATCGTATAGTGGAGCAATCATTTGGAATAGCTTCAAGTGGGCGTGGAAGCAACATTTACAATATGACATAGAGAATTGCGAAGTACATACGGATCTGAATATTCTGAACCGTTGACTAAAACCTCTCTCACAAGCAAAACATGATCAAACCCCGAACTCATTGAGTCTTAATCACATGATGATGTGAACTAGTTTAATGACACTAGTAAACTCTTTGGATGTTGGTCACATGGCGATGTGACCTATCGATGTTGATCACATGGCGATGTGAACTAGATTATTGACTCTAGTGCAAGTGGGAGACTGTTGGAAATATGCCCTAGAGGCAATAATAAATTAGTTATTATTATATTTCCTGTTCATGATAATCGTTTATTATCCATGCTATAATTGTATTGATAGGAAACTCAGATACATGTGTGGGTACATAGACAACACCATGTCCCTAGTAAGCCTCTAGTTGACTAGCTCGTTGATCAACAGATGGTTACGGTTTTCGACCATGGACATTGGATGTCGTTGATAACGGGATCACATCATTAGGAGAATGATGTGATGGACAAGACAATCCTAAGCCTAGCACAAAGATCGTAGTTCAGTATGCTAAAGCTTTTATAATGTCAAGTATCATTTCCTTAGACCATGAGATTGTGCAACTCCGGATACCGTAGGAATGCTTTGGGTGTACCAAACGTCCAACGAATGGCGGGTGGCTATAAAGGTGCATTACAGGTATCTCGAAAGTGTCATTGGGTTGGCACGAATCGAGACTGGGATTTGTCACTCCGGTTGACGGAGAGGTATCTCTGGGCCCACTCGGTAGGACATCATCATAATGTGCACAATGTGATCAAGGAGTTGATCACGGGATGATGTGTTACGGAACGAGTAAAGAGACTTGCCGGAAACGAGATTGAACAAGGTATCGGGATACCGACGATCGAATCTCGGGCAAGTACAATACCGCTAGACAAAGGGAATTGTATACGGGATTGATTGAGTCCTTGACATCGTGGTTCATCCGATGAGATCATCGTGGAACATGTGGGAGCCAACATGGGTATCCAGATCCCGCTGTTGGTTATTGACCGGAGAATGTCTCGGTCATGTCTACATGTCTCCGAACCCGTAGGGTCTACACATAAGGTTCGATGGCGCTAGGGTTATAAAGGAAGTTTGTATGTGGTTGCGAATGTTGTTGAGTCCGGATGAGATCCCGGACGTCACGAGGAGTTCGGAATGGTCGGAGGTAAAGATTTATATATGGAAAGTTGTTGTTCGGGTTTGGAAAAAGTTTGGGTTTTTTCGGTATTGTACCGGAAGCTTCTAGAAGGTTCGGAGGATTCGGAGGGTCCGGAGGTCGGAAAGTGTTCCACCACGTCCAATACAGTAGCATGGGCTGTAGGGGGCTCCCTAGCCTTAATGGGCCAGGGGCACCAGCCCCCAAGGCCCATGCGCATGGGGGGGGAAACCCTAAGGGGAGGGCCTCCACTTGACTTGGGAGGCACTCCTCCCCTCTTGGTCGCCCCCAAGTCCCATCTAGGGCTGGCCGCACCCTTGGGGTGGGAAACCCTAAAGGCGCAGCCCCTTTCCCCTATATATACTTGAGGTTTTGGGCTGCCCAACACACATGAGTTTTCTCCCTCTTGGTGCAGCCTGCCTCCTCCTCCTCCTCCTCTCCCTTGGTGCTTGGCGAAGCCTGCTGGGATGCCACGCTCCTCCACCACCACCACGTTGTGCTGCTGTTGGATGGAGTCTTCCTCAACCTCTCCTCTCTCCTTGCTGGATCAAGGCATGGGAGGCGTCACCGGGCTGTACGTGTGTTGAACACGGAGGTGCCGTCCGTTCGGCACTAGGATCTCCGGTGATTTGAATCACGGCAGCACGACTCCATCAACCCCGTTCACATGAGCGCTTCCGCTTAGCGATCTACAAGGGTATGTAGATGCACTCTCCTTCCCTCGTTGCTAGTTTCTCCATAGATAGATCTTGGTGACACGTAGGAAAATTTTGAATTTCTGCTACGTTCCCGAACACGAACAGCAACGCCTTTAGGTCAAATTCTTCCTGTCTGTGCTCATCCCACGCACGTACACCTGTTCCATTCCACAACTGTAATAGTTCTTCAACTAATGGCCTTAGGTACACATCAATGTCGTTGCCGGGTTGCTTAGGGCCTTGTATGAGCACTGGCATCATAATGAACTTCCGCTTCATGCACAACCAAGGAGGAAGGTTATACAAACATAGAGTCACATGCCACGTGCTATGGTTGCTGCTCTGCTCCCCAAAAGGATTAATGCCATCTGCGCTTAGACCAAACCATACGTTCCTTGGGTCACTGCAAACTCCTCGATACTTTCTCTCGATTTTTCTCCACTGCGAACCGTCAGCGGGTACTCTCAACTTTCCGTCTTTCTTACGGTCTTCTGCGTGCCACCGCATCGCCTTCACATGCTCTTTGTTTTGGAACAAACGTTTCAACCGTGGTATTATAGGAGCATACCACATCACCTTGGCAGGAATCTTCTTCCTGGGGCGCTCGCCCTCGACATCACCAGGGTCATCGCGGTGATCTTATAACGCAATGCACCACATACCGGACAGCGTTCAAATCCTCGTACTCATCAGCGGTAGAGGATGCAGTCATTAGGGCATGCATGTATCTTCGCACCTCTAACCCTAGAGGGTAGACAGCCTTCTTTGCTTCATCGTACTCTCGGGCAATTCGTTGTCCTTTGGAAGCATATTCTTTATCATTACCAGCAACTTTCCAAATCCTTGTCGGATACACCATTCTCGCCTTCCATTGCAACAATTCAAGTATGGTGCCCAACTTTTTTTGTCGACTTCACAATTGGGTACAACAATTTCTTGTGATCCTCTAACATGCGCTGCAACTTCGTCCTCTCCAGATCACTTGCGAGTTTCTCTTTGCATTGGCAATGGCCCGACCTAGATCATCGGCGGGCTCATCGATGCCTCTTCTTGACTTCTTCCGCATTGCCGGCTCACTTCTTCCCCATTGTTGTATCATCGTATTCAGGGAACCCATGGCGGGATAGCTGTCATCGTCCTCTTCTTCTTCATTGTCTTCCATCATAACCCTCTTTCTCCATGCTTGGTCCAAACATTATAGTGGGGCATGAAACCGGACTCAAATAGGTGGGCGTGAATGGTTCTTGGCGTAGAGTAATTGTGATCATTCTTACAGCCAGCACATGGACAAGGCATAAAACCATCCGCCGCTTGTTTGCCTCGGTGACAAGCGAAAATTATGCACGCCATTAATGAACTCAGGAGAGCATCGGTCATCATACATCCATTGTCGGCTCATCTTCATTACACAACACCGAATAGACCAAACTAATACAAGTTCATACATAAAGTTCATACATAAAGTTCATACATAAAGTTCATACATAAAGTTCATATACAACACTTAATTAAATGCAACATACAAATAACTCTCTAGCTAAAGAATTTAAATGCAACAACAAATGCGATCAAGATCGCAACTAAGGTAATAATTGATCCAACAGCATAATGATACCAAGCCACACTATCAATGGCATATTTTCTAATCTTTCTAATCTTCAACCTCATTTTCTCCATCTTGATCTTGTGATCATCTACGACATCGGCAACATGCAAATCCAATTCCATCTTCTCCCCCTCAATTCTTTTCAATTTTTCTTTCAAATACTCGTTTTCTCTTTCAACTAAATTTAACCTCTCGACAATAGGGTCGGTTGGAATTTCCAGTTCACATACCTCCTAGATAAAAATATCTATGTCAACTTGATGGGCATAATTTGTCATAAACACGAAATGCAACAACTAGTTTAAAAAAATAATATACCACATCAAATCATAACAAGGGCGAGGGCCGCGGGGCGGATATCAAAACCATGGCACTATGTATAACAAACAACGTACGGGTAAGATAATTATAGGAGTAACTATATATCCAAATCACACAAACATCAATTTGGTAATGTAAAACATTCATGAACAAGACCCTCACCACAAGGTGGTGCCGTGACAGGGACGCTGCAGGCGTCGGCGGTGAATTCTGACGGAGATTTAGAAGGCACTAAGTAAACCACACCTACATATGCAAACTAAGTGTTACTTTTGACCTCAAATTGCATATAAATCAAATACTAGCAAATAATAATTCCTCCCAAATTAATCACTATACAAAGCATTGCAAGAGCTAATCTAGCAATGAGAGTTGAAAGGACAAAGCTGCTAACCTTTGTGATCATTTGAATGGATGGGGGCCTTCAAATCTTGACAAATTTTGGGCAAAATTTGTGAGGAGCTTGAGGAAGAGAGGGGAAGAACAGAGGAAGTGAGGGGAAAGGGGAAGAACAGAGTGGCTCGGGTGGACGAAGGGTTTATGTACGTCGACCTTTAGTACCGGTTCGTGCCACGAACCGGTACTAAAGGTGCTGGACGGGCCCCAGGGCCGACAACACCGCCACCACTCTCTTTAGTACTGGTTCGTGGCACGAACCGGTGCTAAAGGTTTGCCACAAACCAGTACTAATGAGAACGACCGGCTAGCCGTTGGAACCAGCACTAATGGACACATTAGTGCCGGCTCAAAATCAAACTGGCACTAATGTGTCTCAGATTTGCCCCTTTTTCTACTAGGAGGATGACCTTGCCTGCCTATTTCTCTGGATTTGGGTGCTAGGTGTTCAGTTTAAGGGGCCATGGTGCTTGGTCCTTAGTTTGGCATGTTTTGGATAGATTCTGATGTCAAGGGGAACATGTCATTTTCTTGCTTTTTTGTCTGTGTGCTTGGTTATGTTATTTTGTTGGCATGTCTATGGACGAGGCTGTTCCAGTTTGTGTTCATTGAAGTAGTGGTATGTTCTTGTGCTCGCCAAGAAGAAACCAAAATAGGCAATAATTTATCTTACTTTGAATTAAGCATTATGCCAGCCAAGCTAATAAATCACCTTTAATTTTTTTGGCATTGATCAGTGCCATTACAGCGTAAAGATGTAGTTTGACATGCTACTATTTATCTATCACACTAGCTTAGCTTCTCATTAATTCATTATATGAAATTAGCAGGACATCATGCAAGGGATGTTTTTTGGGCTCTCTAGATCCAAGGTATTATTTTCATGGTAATTATGCAAAATAATGAGCAATGGTGATTGCTTTATTACAGCTAAGTTACACATGTGGTTGATTGCTCAGATGTGGTGATTTTGTGAATCAGAACAAGAAATATGGAAGGATGTAAACTGGAGGATTCTAGATATATACATACAATTTGTAAGTAACTAGATGACTCTGCATCTTCATGTACTGTGAATAAAGTTGTCCATCGCATGCCCTGGGTTGATATTTTTGAAGGTGAAAATATAACCTAAAACACTATGTTTTATAGCTCATAAGGAGAAATTAGTTTCTTGCTTTGAGTTGTGCAACTGTTAGCACATATGCATTCTTTACTAGAAAAATCAAATGGTCTCCATTACTCCCTGATGTGGGAATTGTTCAATCCAAATATTAATCACCTTGTGTCATGACATAACAAAGTGTACCTACTCTATGATTGGTAAAACAAGATCATAGATTGATGTTTCAAAGCCATGCAAATTAGTTAGCTCCAGTGTACTAAAGAGTTCTTGTGTTGTATAGTGTAATTCACCTTAACAACTAGAATAACATTTTATTGATGTACAAATAGGAGTTTAATTTGGATAACGGTGTGGGAAAATTACATGTTGAGAAGCGGCCATCAAGTGCCTGTGCATGGGATCATTGGAGCACATACTGTTGATGGAGCGCAACTGGTCAACCACACAAAAGACGCATTGAAGAAATAGACAAGAATGAAACAAACTTGTTTTATGTTTTAGTTACCAAGTATGTGTCTAGCTGAAGGAGGATTATGGTTTGTTAACCATGCAAGTTATTTTGGTTTTGATGTCATCTGGACATTCTCAGCTTACAAGTTATGACCTATATTTTCAGGGCCATACTTATTGATGATGTATTGGTTTTATTGTGTAACTTTCGATCTAGCAAGCATTCTTATTACCAGGTATCCCATGTCCACTTAAAATTCTTATATAGAAAAAACTAAGAATATAAACGTCAAAGAAAAAAGCGGCGCAGCAAAGCGCGTGGACCCTTCTAGTTAGTGTTGGTGTTCTGTGCGCGCCGCCCGCATCCTGCGATCCGCCCAGTCCGAGCAAGATCGATTTGCGCTGCAACCGTACTGGCGCCGAGATAGACATAAAAATTCCCGCTGCGCATCGCCGCAGATCCGTGTCCGAGATCAATCGGGTGCAAGTTTCAAGACCCGAGGCCGAGGAATACTTCCGCTGGGCACTACTTGATCTTTTGGATAGGTCACTACAGCCGCCGTGATTGAAGTCCAACCGAGGGATCTGACTAGCCGTCACATCCTCACGTGAAGGTGCTAGTACAGGGTACTAGTACGGCCCTTTGTTTTTCATCTCCAAGTTGCTACGTCCACCTGAAGCTACCAGGTGCTACTGCTTCTTGGTTCCGTTTAATCCGCATATCAATTTAGTCAAGAATTATTTCTTTCGACTTGTACTATTTTGTGTACAGATTTTATCGACTTATGGCATCCATGAAGTACGATCTTCCGCTGCTGGACCGTGACACAAGGTTTACCCTATGGCAAGTCAAGATGCGGGCGTTGTTAACCTGAGACCGACTATGATGAAGCCTTTGGATAGTTTTGGGAAGAACCGAATTCAGGACTGGGTGATGAGGAGAAAAGAATTGATTGTAAGGCTTTGTCACAAATTCAACTCCATTTGCATAATAATATTTTGCAGGAAGTTTTGAGCGAGAAAATTGCCGCCGCTCTATGGTTAAAGCTGGAAGGGATTTGCATGACTAAAGATCTCACCAGCAAGATGCATCTGAAGCACAAAATATTCCTACATAGATTACCCGAGGGAGGTAATGTTTTGAATCATATTTCAGAATTTAAAGAGATCATATCTGATCTAGCTGCAATGGAGGTTAAGTATGAAGAGGAAGATCTTGCTTTAATGTTACTTTGTTCCTTTGCCAAGTTCTTATACTAATTTTAGAGACACCATATTATCTGATCGTGATACTCTCACACTTAATGAAGTTTATGAAGCTTTGAACTCTAAGGAGAAGATGAAATTAATGGTGCCTCATGATGGTTCGAGTTCATCCCAAGCCGAGGATTATCTGTTCGTGGCGGGACAAAGGAGAAGAACTCACATAATGGAAAGCAGAGGCAAAAGTAAGAACGGCTACGAGGGGCGGTCGCAATCCGAGACAAGAAGTATTGTAGGTATTGCAAGAGAGGCGGGCATGACATCTCGAGTGTTTAAAGTTGCAGAACAAGGAAAAGAAAAGGTAACAAACAAAGTGAAAATTCTGCTAACGTTGCTCGTGACGATAGTTCGATGATGCTCTTGTCGTTATTCTGGATGTCTTTGAGACCAATGATGAGTGGGTACTTGACACTGCATGCACTTTTCGTATGTGTCCACATAGAGATTGGTTTAATACTTTTTATTCCACTACTTCTGCTGGTTCCGTTTTGGGTTTTGATAATTCACCATGCAAGATTGAAGGCATAGGTTCTATTCAAATCAAGATGTTGATGGCATAATCAGAACTTTGACAGATGTTCGGTATATTCCGAAGATGAAGAGAAATCTTATTTCTATGAGTGCCCTTGATGCAAAGGGATACAAGTATTCAGGTGGAGATAGTGTTTTGAAAATCACCAAAGGTTCCCTTGTTGTGATGAAAGGTGATTTAAGTTTGACCAATGGTCTTTATTACCTTCGAGGTTCTACCATTTCACGTAACGCTACTCCAGTTATTTCAAAGAATTCTGATTGTGATGCTGCTAACCTTTGGCATATGCGTCTTGGACATATGAGTGAACTTGGTTTAGCAGAGTTAAATAAGAGAGGTCTTCTTGATGGATATGAACCTGGTAAACTGAGATTTTGTGAGCATTGTATCTTCGGCAAGCACAAGAGGGTGAAGTTCAACACTTCGACTCATACAACCGAAGGTATTCTTGATTATGTTCATTCTGATTTATGGGGACCATCACGTAGAAAGTCACTAGGTGGTGCAAGTTACATGCTGACTATTATTGATGATTATTTGAGAAAAGTTTGGTCTTATTTCTTGAAGCATAAATATGAAGCATTCTCAGCATTTAAGGAGTTGAAGATTATGATTGAAAGACAAACTGAAAAGAAGGTAAAAATACTTCGCACTGTTAATGGTATGGAATTATGTTCTAAGAAATTTAAGAATTATTGCAAGTCTGAAGGCATTGTCAGACATTACACCGTTCCTTATACTCCTCAACAAAACGGTGTTGCTGAGCGTATAAACATGGCCATTATTCCTAGAGCCCGTTGCATGTTGTCCAATGCAGGTTTGCATAGGCGTTTTTGGGCTGAGGCCGCTTCCGCTGCTTGTTATCTCATTAACCGTTCACCATCTATTGCTCTTAATAAGAAAAATCCAATTGAGGTATGGTCTGGTTCACCTGCTGATTATTCATAGTTGAGAGTTTTTGGTTGCACTGCTTATGCTCATCTTGATAATGGAAAGTTGGAGCCTAGGGCTGTTAAGTGCATCTTTCTTGGTTATAAGTCTGGTGTTAAAGGTTTTAAATTGGGGAATCCCGAAACCCAGAAGGTTGGTATTAGCGAAATGTTATCTTTAATGAATCGCTATGTTACATGATGTTTCATCTATTAATGTTCCGTTGAGAGTGAACAACAGCCTATTGTTCGAGAGCCTCTTGTTGGTGGAGCATGTTATTGATTCGGTGATACATCGGTAATGAAATTGTTGATGCACATGATGAACCCGTCGTTAATGATGATCATGTCACTCCCACTCCAAATCAGCCTATTATTCTGCCCAGTTGGAATCTTGCGTGTGAGTTAGGCGGGTACTAATAAACCTGACAGGTTGATTGAAGAGTGCAATATTGTTTCTTTTACTTTGTCTGTTGCAGAAGAAATTGAAGGTAATGCTGAACCTTCTTCATATTTCGAGGCTATTATTTCTGGTGATAGTAATAAGCGGATGGCTGCTATGCATGATGAGATGGAATCACTTGAAAAGAATGGCACTTGGGATTTAGTTAAATTGCCTAGAGAGAAGAAACCTATTTGTTGCAAGTGGGTTTTCAAGAGGAAAGAAGGTGTTTCTCCTAATGATGAGACAAGATATAAAGCAAGGTTAGTTGCTAAAGGTTCTGATCGATTCGGTATTGACTATAACGAAGTCTTTTCTCCTATTGTGAGGCATAGCTCTATTCACACTTTACTCAGTATTGTTGCCATGCATGATGTTGAGCTTGAACAATTGGATGTTAAAACTGCATTTTTACATGGAGAATTAGAAGAGGATATTTATATGGAACAACCTAAAGGTTTTGTTATTCCGGAAAAGAAAAGCATGCGTAAGTTAAAGAAATCTCTTTATGGATTGAAACAACCCCTAGGCAGTGGTACAAGAGATTTGACACTGTATGCTCTCTCAAGGTTTCAAAAGGTCTAATTATGATAGTTGTGTTTATTTGAAAACTGTCAATGGTTCAACTATTTATCTGCTCCTTTATGTTGATGATATGCTAATTGCTGCAAAGAGTATGTGGATATTGATGAACTAAAGAAGCAATTGAGTAATGAATTTGAGATGAAGGATTTGGGTGCAGCAAAGAAAATACTTGGCATGGAAATATCGAGAGATAGACAAATGCGGAATAGTATATCTAAGTCGGAAGGATATATTGATAAAGTTCTTCGTCGTTTTAATATGCATAATGCCAAGCCGATAAGTACTACATTAGCTGCACACTTCAAATTATCATCAACTTTATGTCCTAAGTCGGATCTGGATATTGAGTACATGTCTAGAGTTCCCTATTCGAGTGCAGTTGGTTCACTTATGTATGCCATGGTTTGTTCTCGTCTGGATTTATCATATGCATTGAGTGTTGTCAGTAGATACGTGGCTAATCCTGGAAAAGAGCATTGGAAAGCAGTTCAGTGGATTTTCAGATACCTGCGAGGTACTTCTAATGCTTATTTACAGTTCGGGAAAACTAGAGATGGACTTGTTGGTTTTGTTGATTCTGATTTTGCTAGTGATTTGGATAAGAGAAGATCGCTTACAGGTTATGTTTTCACCATTGATGGTTGTGCTGTGAGTTGGAGAGCAACTTTGCAGTCTATTGTGGCATGTTCCACTACTGATGCCGAGTATATGGCTATTTCTGAGTCTTGCAAAGAAGCTATCTGGTTGAAAGGTTTATACACTAAGCTTTGTGGAGATTCATCTTGCCCTACCATATTTTCTGACAGTCAAAGTGCCATATATCTTACAAAGAATCCAATGTATCATGAGAGGACAAAGCACATTGATGTCAGATTTCATTATATTCGAGATGTTGTTGCTGAAGGCAATTTGAAGGTATGCAAGATAAGTACTCATGATAATCCTGCTGATATGATGACAAAGCCAGTTCCGACCAATAAGTTTGATCTTTGCTCAGACTTAGTTGGTATTTCTCACTAGTTCTATGGACTTTGACGCACAATGTGTTTATGCTGATTTGGATGGAGTTATCTACTTTCTTCGACTACTGGAGGGAATTTGGATCAAGGTGGAGATTGTTAAATTGTGATCCAAATTTTACTGTGTTGTACTAGACGTAGTACAACTGGTGTGGGCCTTTGCGTTGACGTCGATGCGTACGAGTACAACTCATTTACTTGTCCTCCAAGGACTCTCATGTATTGCCCTCATATATACCCCATGTAGTCGCACCTCAGACGGTCTGTCGTCTCGTGCTTGTAATACTCCTCCTCATAGTGATTGCGCCTTTGTGCGTCCGTGGTTTTCTCCCGCAAGGGTTTCCACGTTAAATCCCGGTGTCTCTTTGTCTCGTTTATTTCTCGTTATTATCTAACACAACCCTATCGATCAAATGTTCGGACATATTTCAAATGAAATTTGAACAAACCAGATAAATTTTCATGCAAATCGAATGATTTTTTATTAAACCAGACCATGACAATTGTGGATTGTTTGACGGTCCACGACGGAGATGCCCTTAGGGCGCACGGGTGTGCAACACAGTGTTAGAGCATCTCAGATGCACACGTGTTTAGTAGGTCACACGCAGCCATTACAAATCCTATGGATGCAAATTCGTTCTAGTCCAGGCTACATCGGATTTATGGTCTGCATGAAGCTCAAAGCAGTTTTGGGTCTGGCTGAGGAGGAATGATTGAATCTGCCTTTCCGTCTGCACACCTTGGGAAGCATGTGAGGCGGAATATATTGACCATTACTCCCCACTCCACTCCCCTAATCGCCCAAACTCCCATTCACACCCCTCTCTCACCACCCTTTGTTGCCATCGATGGGCGTTGACACTCTACCACCATGCTGCCCGATTCCTTATCTCGTCGGTGGTAGTGCTCACGACCGGTGGCTCATGGCCGTCACGACGGGAGGCTACAACCCCGGACAGTTGCAGAGGATGCTCAAGGATCCCCCCTATCTACACGAAGTTTCGGTCAACGTGCATTGACCGACCATCAGAGGAAAGGCACCTCTGACGGGGGGTACTTCAGTTGCAGTGGTGGGAAGGGGGGCTTCGATTGCGGTTGTCAGCCAACCGTCGTGCGACTTTGAGGATTTTGATGTTCTCGCCGCTGGGGTTTCCTTTTCCTGTTCCAACGCCATCTGCTCTGTTGGGGAACGTAGCATGGAATTTCAAAAAAAAAAATCCTACGCTCATCCAAGATCTATCTAGGAGATGCATATCAATGAGAGGGGAGAGTGTGTCTATGTACCCTCGTAGACCGAAAGTGGAAGCGTTTATTAATGCGGTTGATGTAGTCGTACACCTTCACGATTCGTCCCGATCAAGTACCGAATGTACGACACCTCCGCGTTCAGCACACGTTCAGCTCGATGACGTCCTCACCTTCTTGATCCAGCAAGACGGGCGAGTAGTAGATGAGTTCCGGTAGCACAACGGCGTGGTGACGATGTTGGTGAAGAACAATCTCCACAGGGCTTCGCCAAGCACAACAGAAACTAGACAGAGGATAAACTAGAGGTGACGGGGTTGCCGGCACACGGCTTGGTGTTTACTGATGATTCTTGGGTGCTAGCCCTGCCCCTCTATTTATATGTTGAGCCTTGGGGTCGAAACTTGGAGTAAAAGCCTCCACAAAGTCGGTTTCACCCGAAAGGCAAGAGTCCTTCTCGGACTCGGGGCGACGCCGGGGTTCTGGCGTCTGGACCTGCACGCCGAGGACCTGGCGTCGGCCTTGACTCATAATACTTCCTTTTGCGCTTTCCAAAAACCTTGTGGGCTTTCCCTTATGGCCCAAATAAAGTGTTCTCGTACCCAAACATTTCGGGGAACATCCGGAACCCCTTCCGGTGAATTCCGGAACTCTTCCGGAGACCAAACACTATTACACCATATATCAATCTTTATCTCTGGACCATTCCGGAGTTCCTCATCATGTCTGTGATCACATCCGGGACTCCGAACAACATTTGGTCACCAACATACATAACTCATATAATACTATATCGTCAATGAACGTTAAGCGTGCGGACCCTACGGGTTCGAGAACTATGTAGACATGACCGAGACACCTCTCCGGTCAATAACCAATAGCGGAACCTGGATGCCCATATTGGCTCCTACATATTCTACGAAGATCTTTATCGGTCGAACCGCAATAACAACACACGTTATTCTCTTTGTCATCGGTATGTTACTTGCCCGAGATTCGATCATCGTATCCTCATACGTAGCTCAATCTCGTTACCGCCAAGTCTCTTTACTCGTTCCGTAATGCATCATCCCATAACTAACTCATTAATCACATTTCTTGCAAGGCTTATAGTGATGTGCATTACCGAGAGGGCCCAGAGATACCTCTCCGATACTCGGAGTGACAAATCCTAATCTTGATCTATGCCAACCCAACAAACACCTTCGGAGACACCTGTAGAGCATCTTTATAATCACCCAGTTACGTTGTGACATTTGATAGCACACAATGTGTTCCTCCGGTATTCAAGAGTTGCATAATCTCATAGTCAGAGGAATATGTATAAGTCATGAAGAAAGCAATATCAATAAAATTTAACGATCATTATGCTAAGCTAACGGATGGGTCCAGTCCATCACATCATTCTCCTAATGATGTGATCCTGTTCATCAAATGACAACACATGTCTATGGTCAGGAAACTTAACCATCTTTGATTAACAAGCTAGTCTAGTACAAGCATACTAGGGACACTTTGTTTTGTCTATGTATTCACACATGTATCAAGTTTCCGGTTAATACAATTCTAGCATGAATAATAAACATTTATCATGATATAAGGACATATAAATAACAACTTTATTATTGCCTCTAGGGCATATTTCCTTCACGCTTTACCTTGGGACTTCAGCGACAGTAGCTCCACCTCCGGCTACCGATGTAAGTATCAAACCTCAACATTGCTCCATAGATGTAGATTGGTGGATGGTTCAGCTATGGTTAGGGTTTTCTAGGGCGGTTGTTGCTTCGACGACAATGCATTTTTGTTGGCGAGAGTACGCCTCTGGCAAGGATACATAATTAGGGTATATATGGCTGTATATTAGATTGATTTGCTGAATGGATTAGATTCATTCGTTGATTGACATGCCCATTGCTAGATTGTGCACTGATTGCGCAAGTCTTATATCATTTGACATGGAACATTGGTAGATTGGGCATGGCTTGGATCATTGACATGTACATTGCTAGATTGTGCACTGATTGCGCATGTCTTAGATCATAGATATGCACATTGGTAGATTTTGCTTAGATTGTGCATGTCTTGGATCACTGACATGCACATTGCTAGATTGTGTACTCATTGTGCATGTCTTGGATAATTGACATTTGTAGGATCATAGCATCAATGTGCATGTACAGGATCATAGGGTCACAGGAATGTGCACTAGTTTGTGTTGGATCATAGCAATTATTTACTGTCTTAGTCTTTCGTGTCCATTATTCCACGCTGCAAGTATGCATTATCCATGATTGCACGCTGCCACTGTGCAATGTGTAGGATCATCAGAACATAGGAATGTGCATTGTGTAGGATCATAGTATTGTGCACTACTTTGTGTTGGATCTGCAATGATGCTCAATAATGTGCACTTAACTAACAAGCTGATAAAGAACGAATGGGATGTCATGGGGGGTGGCTGCCACCCACCCTCTAGCGTGGTTACTTGATCTTGCATAACCGATGTGCGCTGAAGCCCAATGTGTTGGGGAAGGAAGGAGGAGACGATGTTGCATCTGCCCAAGCATGCCCGCCGACCAAAAATGGGGCGCAAGCTGAAAGAACCGGTGCCACGTTGGTTCTGTGTAGAGATCGACGACAATGACAAAACTACCGTGCTTGTTGTCCCAAAGTCTTTACAGAAGCCCCTTGGGGAATGGCTTCACATCCCCCTTGTCCATTCCATCCCGGTGGCCGCCTGCCGATGGTGTGAGACTTGGGTGCAGGTCTCCAAGTTCAGCGGTGTGGTAGTGTTGGGGCGACTGGAATCAGTTCTGCTGAAGCACCAAGTGGAAGCCGGATACATAGATATCGTCGTCTTCAAGCTTTGCACTAGGGGGCTAATGGTTAAGGTATTCGATAGAACTAACTTCAACTTTAGTTAGGCATGGCTAGGTGGGCCAATAGGGGATTAGGCCCACTTGTCATATACTATTTATTTTAGATTAACTATTATACCTAATCTAAGTCAATAAGAGAAATAATACATTTTTTGTGGAAAGAGAAATAATACCTAATCTAAGTCAAAAACAGAAAAGAATACCTAATCTAATAAGCGCATGTGGCAGTAGGGTCATGAACTGGGCCCACACATTAGAGACCCAGGTGATGTTTTGAACGGCGAACACGCTCCGGTGAGAAAAAGCACGACGGCGGTGGCGGCCGAAATCGCAGCTCCGGCGATCACTTGGTTAGCGGAGGGTCCCGTTCGAACGAGTGCGACAAGGCGTATTTGCTGGCACCAGCGGTGCGTGTAGGTGTGGTTGGAATCAATCGTAGTGACGAGCTGGGCGGCGACCGACGGCGGTGGTAGATTGATTCGAGCAGGCGATAACAGATCCACTGGTTTAGGGGGCTAGGCGACATATTAGGGGCACATGAGCACGACAGAGACCATAATTTTTGGTTTAGCAGCGCATGAGGGCTGAATCGATGATGGCGCTCCGGTGGCCGCAGACGAGGAAGACAGTCGATCCGGTCGCATTGGGGTGGTGCTGCTCGAGCTGCTCCTAGGAGGCGATGTAGTAGAGGCATGCGCTTCTGCTAGACAGGTTTTCAGCCATCTGTGAGGATGATGGATGCGGCGATAGTGAAGGTCATGGCGACGACCGTTCTCGGATATGGCCGAGGGGAGGAGAGTGGGGGATGGGAGGGAAAGCCAGCTAGGGTTTTCTGGGAGGCCGCGGGCGTCGCGACCTACTCATGATAATGTGGCTGTAGCTCTTGAATAGCGGCGGACGATGGTGCACACCGGCGAGTGCGTGGTCGATGATCTGAGGAAGACGACGAGTGGGGAAGGTCAGCTGGGCCGGGCGCTGTGCACGTGGGCCAAAAGGTAAGCGCTCTCTGTTTTATTTTTTCCAGGGGCAAAACTATCCAACAAACGCCCGGTAGACGGTCAAAGCCCTTTGACCGGAAGGTAACGCCATGAAAGGGTATTTCTATAAGGGCACCTAACGGCAGAGTGGCAAATTTGAGCACACCTCAAAATTAGGGGTAAATATGAGTAGTGGGTTCGAGTTAGGGATACAAATGTAAAAGACCCTAAATCATTTGTGATAGCGTTGCCATTGCACACGATATTAATAATTTTATCGTTTGCATTATTGAATGCATCACACACGGTGCATAGAAGAAACTGTGTGGCAAAGGCTATCCATCACACACAATTTTTATGTGGTAAACGTTTGCGCCAGGTGGCCTAACGCAAACAGTTTTCAAGAGGATGTCATGTGTGATTGTTCATTAATCTAACACGATTTATTCCTAGAAACTGTGTGCATTATTGAATGCATCGAACACGATGTTTTCTCAATAACCGTTTGCAATAGAAAAACCCAATTAGCAGGCTAATTATCGGATTATTCATAATCCATTTAGTAATCTAATTGACATTTCATATTAAGCACACAATATATTTCATTATCATAATTGTAATACATCAGAGTACAACATCATATAGCTTCAGCACTCAGCTACCCCATTACACAACTACACCAGGACCAAGTTTCACATGCAACATCCATAACCTTTCGAAATTAGCATCATAGACGGTACATCGACAGATGTATCTCATCTGAAAAAATGCTGAAGCAGAAGGCGAATATTGAGCCTTCATTGATGTTGAAGGTCTTTGTAACTTTAGGCCAGTGCCTGTGGATGATTGACTGTCCATCCTTTGTCCTCTTCAGGAACACTTCAATATTGAACCGTGGGTGTTGTATGAATACCTTCCTCGCCTCCTGACCATACAGGTGGTTTGAGAGGTAAGCATCAGTGAACTACTTTGGAAACGCCTGAAAACAAGGATGTGCATAAATATCCTCTATATTGGAAATGGGGCAAAGGAATAAAAAAGGCAAGGTATAATAGGTAGTACCATCCTGTAGTGAACTGATGTCTTCTTCATTTTGCAGACAAAGATCTAGTTGTTTTTTGTCGCTAATTTGTTTATCCTAACAATCTTTCTGAGTTTCTTGACTTGACTGATATTCATGGACAACTCATTTCCCCATATGCAAAAAGGGTTGAACAGTGGGTCAAAACCTCTGACAGTAGGACCTACATGTGCACGATCAAATTGTTAAAATCTAAATATTAGAATGGTTCATGCAATTGCACAATAATGTGCTATTAGACAACGGACCATGCACGTGCTAACCTCGATTGTAAACCTCAGTGATTCCCATTGTTTCCCTGTAACACATATAAGGTAGTTAGTCATCCGGTTAAGTAAGGGTTCGCATGCTATCAGTAAAATATGTTGGTGAAAAATAAGCACATTGCAGATTCATCAGATTAACTCAAGCCACATGGAAAACCCATTTATCCAAACCAAGAACGATTAAGAACTAGGAAATATAGCAATTGTATATGTTTCTCATGTATTAAGTGCATCCAAATTCGATTTATTCCTCACATGCACATCAATACAAAATTCTACCCATGACAATTGGACATCACAGTGTAGAATTGAACCAAGCAGTTAGCTAAACACCACAACAAATGAAACAAACATTAACTGAGCACCACATTACACAATATTATAACATACTCCTAAAAGAAGATCAGACAGTTAACCAAACCAAGCATGCTTAACAACTTGGAAATATAGCAACTGTATTTGTTTCTCATGTATTTAGTATAGCCAAATTCGATTTATTTCTCACATGGTATAAAATAACAGAATGCAGCCACAACAATTGAACATCGCATTGGAGAATTGAACCAAGCAGTTAACTAAACACCGCAACAAATGAACCAAATTTTAACTGAGCACTAAATTGCACAATATAACATACCCTGAAGAATTGAACATCACATTTGCAGAATTGAACCAAGCAGTTAACTGAACACCACATTGCACGACATATAGAACATATACACTATAGCAGAAGATTTCATGGTAAAAGTAGATAGCACAATTCACTAGAATTTGTTAAGGAAAGGCAGTAGCTAGCAAACGATGGCCTTGAGAAAACTCCATGAACTCTTGTTTAAAGTAGCCAACCGCTTCGCGATGTCGGCGCGCAAGGCGTCAACAGTGGCCTCGACGGCAAGGTGCTCCTCCAAGATCTGGGGGTCGGCACGAATGGCAACCATCGCGACCTCATCCGCGCGTGCGGCTGCGATTTGCTTCTCCGCTGCCAAATGCTCCTTGAGATCCTGGCTATACTGTGTGCACCATGGCTTAGGGGGCACTTATTTGGTGGAGGGGTCAGTGATTTGGGTGGAAGGTGTCGCGCTCGCGCCGGTGGTCGGGGCATGTGGGATGTGGAAGGAGGAGGAGGATGGGGGTCGGGTGTGGATTACCTGCCTGGATAGGCAAGGCCGAGCATCATGAAGGAGGGTCGCCGGCGAGGAGGCGGCGCTGCAAGCAAGGAGTGAAGGTTTCAACTTGGAAAGGAAGGCGAAAAGAGGGGAAATGTGGCTTTTGGTAAGGGGGAGGGCGGGCAGGTAGATATTTCCGCGGAAGCCAAAAATTTGCAATCGCTTCAGCGAAAAAACTGACGCGCAAAGTGTCATCAGACACGGTCCCTTATTCAGAACTGTGTATGATATGTGAACATTACAAACGATTCAGATAGCTTAACCCGTGTGTGTTGAGTTTGAACGTCAAAAAATTTGGTTCGAATTTCCTTGGTTACAGTGGTCATCCATGTCATTGCATAATTTGGGTACACAAAGGAGACTAACTTCTTAATCGAGCAAGTTCAGCAATTAAATAGAGCTAGCTGACCTAAACATTACTCTAACAAATTAAAGACCAGCGCTCTTAATTAAACAAAACAAAGGGTACTACTACGGCTGGTGCTCGTCGATCTCCGCCGCCTCCTCCATGTCCAGCTTGCGCCCGACGGTCTCCTGGGGAAGGGGCTCCATGGCATCAATTGCCCCATACTTGGCAAGCATCTCGCCATCCGCGTCCGCCATATCTTTGGCATAGGCCGCCACGAGCTGGGCTTGGGCGGCCGCGATCTGGGCTTTGGCGGGCTCCGTCATGGCAAGGTATGCCGTGCAGGAATGGACGGCTGCTCGAACTCTCTCGGCGATTGCTAGCTCTTCATTCGATTTGTGCGGTGACCGCCATGGGCTGGGCGTCGACGGCCTCGACATGGTAGTGGGCGGCCTCCATCAAGGCTAAGGCCGTCGTTGCGGAACGGACAGCTGTTGTGCCACTCTCGCCAGTGGCTGTCCCCGAGACAGATGCTGCTGCCGCCGCCTGAGAAGCAACATCGGCCGTTTGGTCTGCCTTGGCCGCCCGGATGCAGACTGCGGTCGCCCTCACGAAGCTTGTTAGCACGCGCCTGGCGGCTGCGGCCGCGCTCTCACCGGAGTGGGCCACCGAAGTTGCCCTCACGACGTGGGTCCACGTCCCCATCTTTCACCGGCGATGAATGAATAGTGAAATGATATTTGGGGAGTGAGCTAGTGTGCTTGACACGCAGGCTATGGACTGTAGCCGACACACCTTCTCGCGTAAGCCATAGGCGTACCATACACCGACGGTGCTCCAAGATATTTTGTGCTGCATCTCACACAGTTGGTGATAATAAACTGTGTGCGATCTACTTGATTTATCGTTTTGATTTGAATTATGTAATGTGGTCACAGCTACACAGGATGGTGTTTGAATTGTTAGAACTTTTATCTACAGTGAACATGCAACTATAGGTGTATTGTCAAAAAATTGGAATTATTCAGGGTTCGTTTGGACGTTTTTATACATTAACTTGGTTTTGTAGGTATTGCAGGTGCATAATTCAAATTTGAACTACATGCATATTCTCCAGTGCATATAAACTGGTTGAAAAATCAAATACGTGTCCTTGGTTGCATGCTTAGGTCCCATGCAAGAAATGAGAATGAATTTCAAACACCCTGCCACCGGTCGGCCGCAAACATTGAGATACCTAATTTTTAAATTCTAGTAAATCCAAAACTTGTTTGAAATTCATGAAACTTGGCATGCTATCATGGAGCGGCATCAACATGCCGTGGTAATTTTTTGTCCCATTTGGGGCAGGTTTGGGTATAAGCTTCTCACAACAAGCGTGATGGTTTCGGTAGGGAACGTGCCACCTTTGGGGATGAAACGATATCCGTTGCCTCTTATTTCTTTCAAAAAAATTTGAGTGTCAACATAGAACAACATGAGTATTGTGTTCAATTTTGGAATTTTTCGGGGTTCGTTTGGACATTTTTATACATTAACTGGGTTTTCCAAGCATTTTATGCGCATAATTCAAATTTGAACTACATGCACATTCTCCAGTGCATATAAACTGGTTGAAAAATCAAATATGTGTCACTGGTTGCATGCTTAGGTCCCATGCAAGAAATGGGAATGAATTTCACACACCACGCCACCAAATCACTCGACGCAAACATTGAGATACCTGGTTTTTAAATTCTAGTAAATCCAAAACTCGTCTTAAATTCATGAAACTTGGCATGCTATCATGGAGCGGCATCAACATGCCATGGTAAAAAATTTGTCCAGTTTGGGGCAGATTTGGGTATAAGCTTCTCATAATAAGCGTGATGGTTTCGGTAGGGAACGTGCCACCTTTTGGGACGAAACGATATCTATTGCCTCTTATTGCTTTCAAAAAATTTCAAGTGTCAACATAGAACAACAGGAGTGTTGTGTTCAATTTTGGAATTTTTTGGGGTTCACTTGGACATTTTTATACATTAACTGGGTTTTCCAGGCATTTTATGCGCATAATTCAAATTTGAACTACATGCACATTCTCAAGTGCATATAAACTGGTTGAAAAGTCAAATATGTGTCCTTGGTTGCATGCTTAGGTCCCATGCAAGAAATGGGAATGAATTTCAAACACCACCCACCGTCACTTTCCGCATAAACATTGAGATACCTGGTTTTCAAATTCTAGTAAATCCAAAACTCGTCTGGAATTCATGAAACTTGGCATGCTATCATGGAGCGGCATCAACATGCCGTGGTAAATTTTTTGTCCCATTTGGGGCAGGTTTGGGTATAAGCTTCTCACAAACCAGAGCTTCTCACAACAAGCGTGATGGTTTCAGTAGGGAACGTGCCACCTTTGGGGACGAAACGATATCCGTTGCCTCTTATTAATTTCAAAAAATTCGAGTGTCAACATAGAACAACAGGAGTGTTGTGTTCAATTTTGGAATTTTTCGGGGTTCGTTTGGACATTTTTATACATTAACTGGGTTTTCCAAGCATTTTATGCGCATAATTCAAATTTGAACTACATGCACATTCTCCAGTGCATATAAACTGGTTGAAAAATCAAATATGTGTCCTTGGTTGCATGCTTAGGTCCCATGCAAGAAATGGGAGCAATTTCACACCACCGCCACCGTCACTTTCGGCGACAAACATTGAGATACCTGGTTTTAAATTCTAGTAAATCCAAAACTCGTCTGAAATTCATGAAACTTGCCATGCTATCATGGAGCGGCATCAACATGCCGTGGTAAATTTTTTGTCCCATTTGGGGCAGGTTTGGGTATAAGCTTCTCACAAACCTTAGCTTCTCACGACAAGCGTGATGGTTTCCGTAGGGAACGTTCCACCTTTGGGGACGAAACGATATTCATTGCCTCTTATTGCTTCCAAAATCTTTCGAGTGTCAGCATAGAACAACAGGAGTGTTGTGTTCAATTTTGGAATTTTTCAGGGTTCGTTTGGACATTTTTATACATTAACTGGGTTTCCCAGGCATTTTATGCGCATAATTCAAATTTGAACTACATGCACGTTCTCCAGTGCATATAAACTGGTTGAAAAATCAAATTTGTGTCCTTCGGGGCATGCTTAGGTCCCATGCAAGAAATGAGAATGAATTTCAAACACCCTGCCACCGCCACTCGGTCGCAAACATTGAGATACATGGCTTTTAAATTCTAGTAAATCCAAAGCTCGTCTGAAATTCATGAAACTTGGCATGCTACCATGGAGCAGCATCAACATGCCGTGGTAATTTTTTTGTCCCATTTGGGGTAGGTTTGGGTATAAGCTTCTCACAAACCTTAACTTCTCACAACAAGCGTGATGGTTTCGGTAGGGAACATGCCACCTTTGGGGACGAAACGATATCTATTACCTCTTATTGCTTTCAAAAAATTTCTAGTGTCAACATAGAACAACAGGAGTGTTGTGTTTACTTTTGGATTTTTTCAGGGTTCGTTTGGACATTTTTATACATTAACTGGGTTTTCTAGGCATTTCATGTGCATAATTCAAATTTGAACTACATGCACAAGTTCCAGTGCATATAAATTGGTTGAAAAATCAAATTTGTGTCCTTCGGGGCATGCTTAGGTCCCATGCAAGAAATGGGAATGAATTTCAACCACCAGGGCACTGTTGATTGCCGGCAAAATGTTGAGATACTTTGTTTTTAAATTCTAGTAAATCCAAAACTCGTCTGAAATTCCTAAAACTTGGCATGCTATAATGGAATGGCACCCGACATGCTGTGGTATTTTTCATGTCCATTTTGAGAGAAGGCACACTCAAATAACAGCCAACAAAGGCATTTTGAAACAAATAGCTGCCACTGTAACATCTCAAACGTTTTGTATAATTTAAATTGTGTGCGTTCTGTTAACCATTCACGTGACGCCACGCCTCACTTTTTTAATGGCTAGGAGGTGCCGTGCGGACAGGTGCTTGAGTGCTGGACTAAAGGGAAGGCGTGCGAGCTGTACTCCAATGCAGAGGCTCAACGGGAAGCGTGCAAGCTGTAGGCCGCGCAGGCTCACCGGGAAGCGAGCCTTTTGACCTCCATGGCCGCCCGCCTTGCTCGCATCCTCTCCATTAATGGCGCCCAAGCTGCAGTTTAATTCGGGTTTTAAATATAAAACACTCATCGCAAACGTTTAGTTAGAACACCCATATGCAAACCGATAGCTTCCCCAGGAAGCCAAGGGAAAATGTGCCGACCAGGATTTGTGCAGCTCTTGACCGCAAACGTTTTAGATAGGACACTCGTATGCAAAGTGGGAGCTATGGTCTTCCCCCTTAAGTTGAGGGAAAATCCATAGCGCAGGATTTGTGCATCCCTTCAACGCAAACGGTTGTTCTGGATGACCCGTGTGCAACCACGTACAAACAATTTGGTAAGATTTGCATCTGTCATATTGGGTATGTTGCCATTTGTCAAACTGGAAAGATTTACATTTCTTGATCTAGTAACATTGTCAATCCTTGTAACACTGCGATTTTTCAAAATATGCAGCTAGAAATTACTAGCACTATCTAATTTTTGCAACTAAAAATTCAGTAATTAAGCATAGATTTCATTCATAGATTAAGCAGTCATTCTTAATTTATACAAACAGTTCAACTCGACAACTAAACCGACCAATCTTTTCCCCAATTGTTGCCAACCACGTTCTGAAATAGCTAGTTCAACTGTATATACTAGCTAATTTTAAGTACGTTGTATAGTTCGACCACACATCTATAGTCAGATGAACTGAACAAAATAACCCCTAAATACTACTACTACCACAGAGGGGCTTTTTGCTACTTCCGGTAGCCTCTCCTCTGCCGAGCGCGCTCAGTAAGAGAGGCAGAGGAGGAGGAGGAGCCTACCGATGATCCGGAGAAATGCTGTCTGATTGCTGCCGCTGCTGCACGTTCAGCGGCGCTTCGCCGGCTCGAGCATGCTGCCGCTCAGGCGATCCCTCTCGAAGCGGCCGGACTACTTGTAGATCTCCTAATTCCTCACCTCTGCGTCGGCGTGTGCTACGGCCCTGGCTGCGGTAAGGCTCTTTGCGTGCTCGACGAGGCGCTCCTCCTCCTCCCGCAGGAACTCGATGTAGCGCGCAAGGTCGCTGACGCACGTGCGGGTCTCCACCTCCGCCTCCCTCCTTCAGGCGGTGGTGGTGCAGCTGGTGATGATCCCGGCGGTCGACGGTGGGCTGGCGGCCATGGCGGCCGACAATGGGGTGGCGGCCACGACGGCCACCTCCTGCCTTTGGGCCGCGGCGGCGGAGAGGGAGATGGCCCTGGCTTTCGGCGGTGGTGTGGCGGCAACGGCGGCCGGCAACAGCTGCTGACGGGCAGCGGCGGCGGAGCGTGTGGTGGGTGTTCCGCGCACACCCAACAGGGACGCCACACAACTACACTACGCCGGGGACTGCGCCGCCGCCGCGGTGTAGCCTCCCAGCTGGAGCTGTCCTCTGATGACGGCTGAGTGGCTGAGCGACAACGACGTACCGGTGCCATTGGCGATTGTGGGACAAGCAGACAAGATAAGCTACAGGGAGGGAGGGGAAAATGCGACGCAGGACTCGCCGGCCGTGAGGGTTTTTATTGCAGGCCGGTAAGCATTGGGATTTTGGGGGATTTCACCGAGTCAGGCGGGAAGCTTGCGCGGGAACCTGCGAGGTTGCGCGGGAACAAGCTCACCGACGATTCATTGGTGCCACCGTTTGGGCAAAAGAACGCCCCTGCGCGCTGCGCAAGCTTGCGCTGTAAGCCGTCTGTGGCAGCGGGGTGACAAGACGTGCGAGAGGAGGACGAAAGGACACATACACATACGGTTAATAAAAAAAGTTTGTGATTTAATTACCTACTATACCCCCGTCCTGGTTTATAAGTAGGATTTAACTAATAAAATATGAATGCATGTCGCCAAAGATTATATCGTTGGAGTTGTATTTGAACATAGTTTCCAGCTATACAATTTTTGTAACATGCATTAACACTTTTTTGGTTAAATTTAAGGTTATATACCAGCAAGCGTTTGCCCGCAACACACACGGCTTATTCCATTACAAACAACTCGAATGGATCAACGTATGCCACGTATCACACACACAACTCCAATCCGATTTGTGCTTGATGTCTCCGACATCGCTCGCACATTTCGTCTTATTTGCCACGTATCACTGTGCCGGCCTCTGCTCGCGTCCCTCAGCAAGCTCTGTTCGCCGTTAGGCGCCGCAGCTCGCTCTGCTCGCGTCCGTTGGCACGCTCTGCTCGTGTCCGTCGGTGCGCTCGGCTTGTGGACAACTTTTCCTTGCGCGTTCAGCTGCTATATGCACATATATATGGTTGCTCGCCGTTGAGGCGACCGCAGAGCGCTCTGCTCGCGTCCCTCCACGCGCGCTTTGCAAGCTGTTGGGCGTGCGCACGATCACGTCGGGGGCCCCATATGCATGCGGTTGCACCGCACGCGTTTCCACGCGATGCAGTTACGTGCGGCACGATGGAGTTACACACTGCAAACTAGAACTGCCGTCAAGGGCCTGCCGATATTCCTAGCCGTACGGTTCCCCTTTAATTCCCGCAGCCATTATTACCTTAATCTCTTCAACCTTTCGATCGCGCCCCACAACACAACAAGCACACCCACGACGACACATAGAGAGGGGATGTCCAGCGGCGCTCCAATGGAGTTCGGCGAGCATAGAGTGGAGACCCACGTGAGGGAGACGGATCTCTCGGTGGTGTACACCATCGATCCGGCTGTGGTGGATGACTACATCAACAGTGTTGAGTAGTTGCTTGCTCGAGACAAGTACAAGGTGGTCGGCATCGACCTCCAGTACACCGCCGGTCGTCCCGGCATAGATCAGAAGGTTGTCGTTGCCTAGTTGTGCGTGCGCCATCATGTCCTCATCTACCACTACTGCATGGCCACAGAGCCTTGCGACCGTTTCAACAGGTTTGTCAAAAGCACCGACTACAAGTTCGCCACGGTGGAAACCAAAGACGATGTAAATGCGCTCAGTATTACGGGCTTGGCCTGCAAGAACCTTGTCGAAATCCGTGACCACTACAACATCTGGGGCAGCACGAAGAAGGACTCCCTGGTCGAACTCGCCTCGGCCATCGTCGACCCCTACTACGAAAAGATGAAGCAGGATGCCCAGAGAACAAGTCCCCTATCCGGGCACAGGGCCTTGATGCGGCAACTGGATGATCCTCACCTTAGGTTCGCGGCCAAGAGCGTGTACACATGCTATGAGATGCACAGGTGGATCATTAACATGAGGAAGTGCCTCGTTACCCAAATCGACGAGCCCGGATCGAGCCACAAGCAGAGCAAGGGTCACAAGAAGTAGATGATGATCAGATGATTGTTTATGCTAGTTAATCATGCATGTAATATATAGTTTAGTTTATTGGTGTGTGGAAATGTCATGTGTGTAGTAGCCACCTATGTAATTATGCATGTAATAGTTTACTTTGGTGTGTGCAAATGCCATGGTTGTAGTAGCCACCCACGTAAGTGGATGTTTAATTTGGTTATGCAAGCATGTCCTTATAAGTGTGTATATATATGTTGTTGTTCTGTATGCAATCCCATCGCACAACACACACGTCTTATTAGCCGCAACCGTCTATGTTATTATCGGTCTTCGCACACATTTCGATTCTGAGACCTGTTTGCAGCGTATCACACACATCTTGTTAAGTTGAACCGTTTACATTCTCATGTCTTAGCATAAGCGGTTCATCCGAGTGAACCGCATGCCGTATATCGCACACACCTTCATCTGGCTGACCGTTTCTTTTGTGTTGCCTAATCACAAAAAGTCATCCAAGTGAACCATATGCTGTATATCGCACACACCTCCATCTGGCTGCCCGTTTCTTTTGTTCCTCCTCATCACAAACAGTTAATCGAACTGAATCATATGCCCTAAATCGCACACACAACTAAAATTTGAACCATGTTTGATGGCTCTGCCATCGCAAACGTTTTGCACCTTTTTTGATGGTTTTTACGCCACTGTTTGCGATTATGGCATCGCACACAGTTTCGTCGAAGGGTCTCTGATCGTAGTGTCGCGTAAGCAGCATCCTGCAGTAGTGATGCATCTAGTGTATTAAGTTCATGGAGAAACAGAGTAATGCAATAAGAACGATGACATGATGTAGACAAGATCTATTTATGTAGAAATAGACCCCATCGTTTTATCCTTAGTAGCAACTATACATACGTGTCGGTTCCCCTTACATCCTTTGGGATCAAGCACCGTAAGATCAGACCCACTACAAAGCACCTCTTCCCATTGCAAGATAAATAGATCAAGTTGGCCAAACAAAACCCAAATATCGGAGAAGAAATACGAGGCTATAAGAAATCATGCATATAAGAGATCAAAGAAGACTCAAATAACTTTCAAGGATAAAAAAGATAGATCTGATCATAAACTCAAAGTTCATCCGATCCCAACAAACACACCGCAAGAAGAGTTACATCATATGGATCTCTAAGAGACCATTGTATTGATAATCAAAAGAGAGAGATGAAGCCATCTAGCTACTAACTACAGACCCGAAGGTCTACAAAGAACTACTCACGCATCATCGGAGAGGCACCAATGGAAGTGGTAAAACCCTCTGTGATGGTATTTAGATTGGATTTGGTGGTTCTGGACTCTGTAGCGGCTGGAATTGATTTTCGTCGACTCCCCTAGGGGTTCTAGAACATTGGGGTATTATAGAGCAAGGAGGTGGTCCGGGGGGCACCCGAGGTGGGCACAACCCACCAGGGCGCGCTTGGGCCTCCTGGCGCGCCCTGGTGGGTTGTGCTCCCCTCGGAGTGTTACGTCTGCAACGTATCTACTTTTCCTAATGATTTTCCTCTTTTTTTGGACTCTAATTTGCATGATTTGAATGAAACTAACCCCAGACCGACGTTGTTTTCAGAAGAACTACCATGGTGTTGTTTTTGTGCAGAAATAAAAGTTCTCGGAATGGAACAAAACTTTATGAGGATTTTTTATACAATAAAGGAGAATTTCTGGAGCCAAGAGCCACCGGAGGGAGGCACCTGGGTGGGCACAACCCACCAGGGCGCGCCTGCCCTCCCATGCGCGTCCAGGTGGGTTGTCCCCACCTGGTGGCCCCGCAGACCCTGAAACTAACGCTATAAAATCCTATTTTGACAGAAAAATCAGGGAGAAAGAATTATCGCGATCCATGAGACGGAGTCGCCGTCACCTCCTATTCTTCATCAGGAGGCCAGATCTGGAGTCCGTTTGGGGCTCCGGAGAGGGGGATCTTCGTTCTTCATCATCAGCAACCCTTCTCCAACGCCAATTCCATGATGCTCCCCACCTAGAGTGAGTAATTCCTTCATAGGCTCGCTGGTCGCTGAGGAGTTGGATGAGATTCATCATGTAATCGAGTTAGTTTTGTTAGGGCTTGATCCTTAGTATCCACTATGTTCTGAGATTGATGTTGCTATGACTTTTCCATGCTTAATGCTTGTCACTTTTGGCCCGGGTGCCATGAATTCAGATCTGAACCTTTTATGTTATCATCATTATATCCATATTCTAGATCCGATCTTGCAAGTTATAGTCACCTACTACGTGTTATGATCCGGCAACCCCGGAGTGACAATAGTCGGGACCACTCCCGGTGATGACCATAGTTTGAGGAGTTCATATATTCACTGTGTGTTAATGCTTTGTTCCGTTACTCTATTAAAAGGAGGCCTTAATATCCCTTAGTTTCCAATATGGACCCCGCTGCCACGGGAGAATATGACAAAAGATGTCATGCAAGTTCTTTCCATAAGCACGTATGATTATTTACGGAATGCACGCCTACATTATATTTATGAACTGGAGCTAGTGCCGTATCGCCCTAGGTTATGACTGTCACATGATGAATATCATCCAACAAATTACTGATCCAATGCCTACGAATTTATCTTATATTGTTTCTGCTAAGTTACTACTTCTATCATTACTGTTGCACTTACTACAAAACTACTGCTATCACTGTTACTGTTACCGTTACCATCACTGCTGCTACTATTATCAAAACTATCATATTACTTTGCTACCGATCATGTTGCTGCAAATAATTAATCTCCAGGTGTGGTTGTGAAAGTGCGTTATATCGACTATAGTGGGGGTGAATAGGCGATTTTTACAAATTCATCACCGAGGAATTTCAAAGTGAGGAAATTCCTAAGTCACGAACGATTAGCAGCGGAATAAGTACTCAGATGCAAACATAACAAAGCAGTAGCACAGTCATCATGATGAAATGAAAACAACCACAGAGTAAAGGTAGGGTAAACACATGATAAGCAGGCTGAAGACAAACTGACTGAAGAAATAGGATTGAGGAAATTGAGAAAGTTTTCAATCAATATCTTCAAACAGTAACGATCAGGTACAATAGTATATGAATGAGGAAATGGAAGGGTTGAGGAAATAGAACTGGTAGCTCAGTGAAGACAGTGATTTGGTAGACCAGTTCCAACTGCTGTGACAGTCGTACGTCTAGTTGGAGCGGCTGGTATTTAAACCTGAGGACACACAGTCCTCACATTATTCTCCTTTAGCTAAGGTCACACAGACCTCTCCCAATCACTCATGGTATGTCTTCAGGTGACTTCCAAACCTTCACAGACTCGGTCACTCAACGATCCACAATTTCCTCTTGGATGCTCTATACCATGACGCCTAACCATCTGTAGGATGCACAGTCCTCAAAGGTAACAAGCGTCGGTTCCACACATGAACAATCTCTTCAATGATGCTCAATCACTTTAGGTTTGTAGGTGTTTGGGTTTTCCTCACTAATGATTTTCGCTCAAAGTCCTCGGAGGATGGCATGCTCTCAATGACAAGTGTCAGTTTCTCTCAGAGCAGCCAACCAGGTAGTGGTTGTAGGGGGCGGCTATTTATAGCCTAGGGAGCAGCGTAACATGATAAGACATAAATGCCCTTCAATGATATGACCGTTAGGTGGGTAGATATTTTGGGACGGCTGGCGCGTAGCACAACAACGATCAGATATTTGAGTGTCAAACTCCTCAGGGCTATCATGTTCCTCACTGGTAGGCAATCCGCACTGGCGAATTCCTAACTCCTCAGCCAGAACAAATTCCTCAGAGAACAGAAGATCTTCATCTCTGTCACTGAAGAAATTGACTGAACTGTATGAGATTTCCAATGGCTTCCCTCGAAAGGATTGGTAGGTGTAGGATTTTGAGATGAGCATCACTTGGAAACTTTTCCTTAGTTTTACCTCGACCCCCTTTAACAGTACGGTGTTTCCTATGACTCAAGAAAGAGAAAACCGAAACTACGAAAACAAAAGTCTTCACGCTTCATATTCCTCGCATGAATATTAAGTCTTCACGGTCACACCAAATTCTTCACTTTCAAAGTCTCCAGAAAGCCAAAGTCTTCAGTTGAAGACATTCATTTTTAGGGGTCGACTTTCTCTGTAAATATCAAACTCCTCATAGACTTATAGACCTGTGTACACTCACAAACACATTAGTCCCTTAACCTATAAGTCTTCAATACACCAAAATCACTATGGGGCACTAGATGCACTTACAATCTCCCCCTTTTTGGTGATTGATGACAATATAGGTTAAGTTTTCAACGGGGATAAACATATGAAGTGTAAATACTGATATTGAGGAATTTGATTGCAAGATATAGAAGAACTCCCCTTGAAGATGTGCATATGTGAGGAATTTGCATTGAATAGCAATGCACTTTGTAGAGTAGAATCATGGAGATCTCCCCTGATATCTTGTAATTCATACACGCATTTAACATATGATATGAAGAATTTGAAACGCATGATGAAATATGGTGTCTGATGTAATTCAGCATGCGTGCATTAACATATATGAGGAAATAGCATGCAGAAAAACAGAGCAAAAGTATTAGACCACCATAGGACTTAAGTTTACAACTCGATCCAACAAATACTTCAGAAGAACGAGAGTTGTAACTTGACAAAAAAACGCCCATATATAGTCCCGCTTGAAGACTAACTCAAATTTCTCCCCCTTAGTTATCGAATGACCAAAAGGGACGAAAAATGAGGACTAACGCCCCTGAAGAATATTATCTAGATGTCGATGGAGGAGCGCTAGTGTTGTTGGGGTCGTCTGTTGATGTAGGTCCTGCCGCATTGTCGTTCAAATCTTCATTTTCACCAGTCTCACGTGATGAAGAATATGAGCTGGCCACCAAGTGAGGAACTTTGAACTTCTTGAATTTCTTCGAAAGTGGCTGAGACCAGTCAAAGTCCTGCTTGAAGCCCATCTTCTTGAGATCTTCATCACCATAGAGGTGAGACAATACAGCCCAGGTGCGATCAAAAACTTCATGCAGATAGTAATGGTTCTTCTTCACAGTGTTTTGCGTGGTTGTCATGCTATGAGGAGTTGGACCAAACTGACGTTTGACCCACTTGTGGTTGCGATCGACCTTCTGATCAAGATTGAGGAGAAGCTCACGATCAGTCATCACCCTTGGAGCAGTGGCTTGAGGATCTTGCTTTGAAGCATTAGCGGCAGAGTCATGAGTGACAGAGTCATCATTGGTGGAGTAGGATGTAGCTTTGCGAAACTGTCCATCCAATGGACGAGTGCCTTCATCAATAACAGCAGCCTTGCCCTTCTCATCAGCTGAGGAATTAGGCCATTTTAGGACCTCGATTGGGGGCAAGTAGCTGGCATAATTGAGAACGTCAGCCTTGTAGTTGATAGAAGACCTTGATCTGATGAATCTCATGATCCAGGGAGCCTAAGGCTTCAGTTCAAACGGTGACAGAGCTACATTGGCCAAAGTCCTCATGAAGAAATCGTGGTAGTTGATAGGAATACCATGTATGATGTTGAAAAGCAGATTCTTCATGATGCCAACAACCTCTTCTTCATCAGATGTGGCCCTTGATAGGACTGAGGGTTTTGGTCAATATTCTGTATACTGTCCTTGGCACATAGAGCAATTCGTTGACGAGGAATTTGGTCCTTGGAGCTTGGCCTAGCTTCAAAGGCTTCATCAGCACTTGCATCAGATGATCTGATAGTTCAGGGTCAGCATAGATGAGACTTGCACCTTCAACAGGAGGACTAACTGGGATGGCATGAAGTAATTCAGAGGCCGGAGCTTTATAGTGAGTGTTTTCTGTCATCTAGTCCAATACCCATGAATTCACATCTTCAACGTTGCCTTTGATATGTAACGTGGCATAGAACTAAAGAATGAGTTCTTCATTCCAGTCACAGATGTCGGTGCAGAAGTTGAGCAGCCCAGCGTCATGAAGAACACTGAGGACTGGGGTGAAGCAAAGTAGAGACTCTATGTCCACATGAGGAATTTGCTCATGGTCAAAGATTTTTTCCTTATCGAATAGCAGTGAAGAATAGAAGTTCATCTGGCTAGCAGTCCAAAAATGCTTGCGTCGAAGACGAGCAGAGTCGTAAGGATTGTAGTTAGTGAAGAAAATGTGCTCATTGAAGAAATCTTCAGCCTTAAACTTCTCCTTCTTGGATAAAGGATTCTGTGGCTTGGGCTTAGGATTCTCAATCGAAATCTTCACAGCCTCTTGAATCACAGACTCTGGAGCCACATGCTGAGGAATTTCAGGAACAAGGTCATCAACAACATCCTGGGTCTCCATTTCTTCAGCAACATTTACATCAGCACTAGTGGCTGGAACTTCTTCAGGAATAGTGAGAAGAGAAGCTTGATGTTCTTTAGAGCCCGTGTGAATTTCTTCAGTTTGAACCGGGGATTGAATAATTTGTTGCAAAGGGGTGTAAAGTGGTGAATTGGGGTGATGACTTTCCCAGTAGTCATCATTCAGAACTGGCTTGAACACCCAATGTCCAAATCTTCTTTTTCATCATCTAATTCTTCAACGCCGGCCTCTTCAGCCATGAACTGGGGCATGGGCGATGATACCAGTGGAGTTGAGGTGACGTTGTCCACTTCAATTTCTTCATCAACCTGCTCTGACGAAGCAGCAGAGGGTTCTTCTTCATCAGATTCACTTGGAATCACATAGTCCTCACCAAAGGGAACAATCTCCTTTGATGGCATGCTTGATAGAGGAACAACATCTATGGGATTTGCATAGGAGCTTGTCAAAGTCTTCATTTTCTTCGGAGCTAAAGACTCTGAGGAAGCATATGCTTTTCTTTTCTTCACAGCTGCTCGCTCTGCACTTTGGTTTTCTTCACTTCTGATGCAGAAGGAAGGGTAGGACATGTCGTCTGTGCAGGAGGAGCAGAGGAAATTGTTGCAGTTTCTTCAGGCGCAACTGATGCAGTTACCCTGGCTTGTTGCTCAGGCGCAACACTAGAGGTTGCCCTGGCAGTTTCTTCAGCGACTGGAATTTCTTCATCAGCCCTGGTGCTTTTAGAATCTTCAACAGCCTGATTGTCATCAGTTGTGCTTGCATGTTCTTCAGTTGGCTGTGCGGATGCTTCAGCCCGAGGAATTTGACGTTGCGTTGAGGCTGCAACATTTGACGTGAATCCCTTCGCCATTCTGACAAATCTGACCTTGGCTCCCAGCTAATCTGCACGGTATGTGTCAAATTCATCACTGAGTGGTTTGATCTCAGTTTGTATGGCCACAAGTTCATCAGTTGTCATTTTGACAACATTCTTTTTCAGAAATTTCTCCTTCTTGTATTGAGCTTTCTTCAATTGTCTGGCCTTCTCAAACTTCCATTTTTCTTCGCCCATGAAGGCTGTCAGCATATGACTTTGGCCAGGTGTTAGATTGAAATCAGGCATAGGAGTGTTGGGGTCCTTGTGCCAGAGATCAATGAAGTCGAGGATCAACTTGGGATCCAATAGAAGAGGCACATTGCTGCCTTTGGCTCTAGCGGCCCTTTGCTATTTGTCTCTGATAATTTCTGCTAGTTCCTGATCATCAGCTTCGTCTTCACTAGACGACACATGGAAGGCAACCTGCTTCTTGTGAGGACTTGGCCTAGTGCCTCGTCCAGCAGTGGCCTTTGCCTTCAGCAAAGTTGGGCCTATTGAGGACTGAGGAGGAGCTGAAGAACTCGCAGATGCTCCTGAAGGAATAGAGATACCAGTGGTCCTTTGTCAAGAGGCAAGATGCACAGGTGCCGAGGACTTTGCAGCAGTAGCTGAAGGTTTCGCAACAGGGGGAACTTGTTGGGATATGACTATTAGATATGACACGCCCAGGAGGGGCTTGGTTATACCTATGGCCGTTCATCAAGACAAGCCCATGACGATATTGAAGATGGCGGTTCATGAAACAGACTTACTAAGGGCCCAAAGCCCAGGAGGCATTTTAAGGCCTATAGGTGTAAACCGCCATATATGTATGACTTGTGTTGTAAGGCAAGGGTAATTAGCCATCGAGCCGGACACGTTGTTTATGAGCCGGCCGGGACTCCGTGAGCCGCTGGGCGTCAACCTGTGTATATAAAGGGACGACCCGGCGGCGGTTTAGGGCAAGAGAGAACAGATCGAAAGCTAGGTTAAGCGTATTCGCTCCCTGGTAAACGAAACATAAGCAATACCACCTCAAACAGGATTAGGCCTTTACCTTCACCGCAAGGGGCCAAACCAGTATAAACTCCTGTGTCCTTTGTCCCGTTTAAGCCCTTCAAGTTAACCTAGTGCGATGGCTCCACGACTAAGTCCTCACACTAGGACATCTGCCGTGACAATTCCATGACAGTTGGCACCCACCATGGGGCCAGCGCACGGTGGTTTCAAGTTCTTGAAGGGAAACTTTGAAGGGATCAAGGGATACGCTGTGGGCCGGATGACAAGCGTCGTCGCGGCAAGCTCTACATCGACGATGCAGGCTGGGGCCCCGAGGCCGGCTCAATTGAGTACGGGTACCGGGTCCCCTTCGGCGGAATCCATGTCTTCATCGGCAAAATAGGCGAACCAGGCCCTGAGCCGAACATCTACACCGACATCATCGAGACGGCTCAGCGTGCCAGACCCGCTCGAGTTCAGCCCGTCGTGAAACGTGCCTTCGTGGGATTTATCCATGGGGCAGAATTTGAGGAAAGATCCATGTCTGGCGGTGAGACGGCCATCTATTCTGACGGTGAGTCATCCACGGGCGAGACTACCTCTTTGTATCAACTGCAGGACGGCAGGCTTGGGGGTTGTTCCGATGGCGACAGTATTCCGGACCCCTATGAGCCGCCGAACTGGGTCGCAATCTTCATGGCCGATACACAGCCAACGCAGAACTCTACGACTGCAGCGGCGATGATTTCCGGGTCAGTAGCAGCAATAGCAGCCAGAGAAGGAGGCCCTGTGCGCCGACCGGCTCAGGTTTTGGCTGATTTGCTGGACAGTTTGACATCATTGTTAGCAGAAAATGTTAACCCGGCGAATCAAGATCAGCACAACGCGGAGTTTGCAAAATTACGTGACGAGATAGCGCAAGCCAAGGAAGACCTGGCAGCGGAGGACACGAGGATGACTGTGGAACGAGCCGCTTTGGATGCTCAGGCGCAACGAATCCAGGTTGATTCCTTCCGGCTCTCGTTGGATCATAACGCTTCAAATGAAGTTTTGAGGAGAAGGCACTAAAGTCATCTTCCTTCGGTTTACGAGGCGAGTAACCTTTTCAACACACCTGGTGCAGGGACCAGTGACCCGCCATGGGTAAACCGGTCGGTAGCCACACCTGGGACTAGAGCGTCGGCTCAACCACGCACGACAGACCCGCCCCGTCAGAATAATATCCCGCCACAACACGTGCCAACACCACCGGGTCATTACTCTAACCCTTTGGACAACATGATCAATGCGGCGTCGCGATTGGCGGCTCTCCCAGTTGAAGGCTAGTCTCCAGCTACGGTTGAAACGCGGAGGGCTAGAGAGCTTCTTCAGACAGCATTGGTTCAGAAGGAGGCTTACTCTTACAGTCGTGATAGGATCCATTCAACCCCTCGCCTAACCCGGAGTTATAGCAGACACATGGACTCCCCAACAGTGTCAAGCAGTGAGCAGCGTCGTAACCCGCCCCATGGACTTGACCCGCCTCATAATACTCAGGCCCTGATGGATCAGGATAGAGCTCGTTAGGAGGCTGAGCTGGCGGCTCAGTACACAACTCATCAACCATCTCCAGTTCATCCGGCAACTTAGTGGAGGCAGGCGTGACCTCTCGAAGCACGGGTGTACCAAGTTTTGTGTCGGCTCTACGTAATGAGCGTCTGCCCAAGGATTTTAAATGACCTCGTAAGGTGCCCAACTACACAGCCGACTTACCCCCTGAGGCGTGGATTGAGAGTTACGAGATGGCCATGGAGCTGCTAGAGGTTAGCGATGCCGCGTGTGCTAAATATTTCACCATGATGCTGGATGGGACGACCCGTACTTGGCTAAAGGGACTACCTGCCAATTCCATTGGATCGTGGGCTGAGTTGAAGGCCCGGTTCATCCAGAATTTCAAAGATACATGCAAACAGCCCATGTCGATTGTGGATTTAGATGCCTGTGCCCAAGAGGAGGGCGAGTCAACGACCCATTGGGTGCGCCGGCTCAGTAGTCCTCATGTTAGAGAAGAATTGCCGCCTTTTGCCTCTTAAGTAGAAGTTAGGGCGGCTCAAGCGCCACTGCAATGATATGGGGGAGCTGATGGCGGCTCTAATTAAATATGTCGACTCTGATAGTACCAAGGACCCCGAGTCTGATGATGAAAAGCCGGGAAAGGGAAAGAAGAGTGGCAACACCAAGGGCCAGCATCATAACCCGATGAGTCACGGGGCAACGGTAAATGCAAGGCTGATAATAGTTCAGATTTTGTGGCCACTACCAACACGCGGAACAATGGTCAGTGTCATAAAGGAAAGCCACCTCCCCGGGCAGGAGGGTCAGGTATAAATCTGGAGCAGCTGTTGAACCAGCCTTGCCCAAAGCATGGTTCGCGGGAAAGGCGATCTACGCACCTTTGGAAGGACTGCTGCATTATGAAGGAGTTCAAAAATTCAGATTTGTTCCAGAACAATAATGGGCCAGGCGGCGGCTCAGGTTCCGGTTCTCATGGCCTGGGTTACGATGGTGGCGGTTCTAATTCTGGTTTTTAGGGTCACCAAAGCAATCAAGGCAGTCAGGGCGGTTATCATCAACAGTCCAGTCAGATCGGCAACAACAATCTGGATATCAAAGTAACCCGAAGCAATTGAATAGTGGGCAGTACCACGTCTTCACCACAAGTTTATGCAAGCGGGATCAGAAGCTCCATAAAAGGGCTGTGAACGTCGTTGAGCCGGCAGTTCCCCATTGAGGAAGTCCTGGATTAGGGGGTCCTCGGACAGCCAGACTGTTGGACTATGAAGATACAAGATTGAAGACTTCGTCCCATGTCCAGATGGGACTCTCCTTAGTGTGGAAGGCAAGCTTGGCAATACGGATATGTAGATCTCCTCCCTTGTAACCGACTCTGTGTAACCCTATCCCCCTCCTTGTCTATATAAACCGGAGGGTTTAGTCCGTAGGACAACAACAATCATACCATAGGCTAGCTTCTAGGGTTTAGCCTCTACGATCTTGTGGTAGATCAAATTTTTTAATACTCATATCATCAAGATCAATCAAGCAGGAAGTAGGGTATTACCCCGTCGAGAGGCCCGAACACAGGTAAACATCGTGTCCCCGCCTCCTGTTACCATCCGCCTTAGGCGCACGATTCGGGACCCCCTACCGGGATCCGTCGGTTTGACACCGACATTGGTGCTTTCGTTGAGAGTTCCAGCGTGCCGTCACCGTAAGGCTTGATGGCTCCTTCAATCATCGGCAACGATGCGATCCAGTGAGTTTTCCTTCCGGACAGATCTTCATATTAAATCGGCTTTGTCTGCGGGCCAATTAAGCAGCCATCTAGAGCAGATCGAGAGCTCGCCCCTGGCCATCAGGCCAGGTTCGGAAACTTGAACTATACTGCCGACATTCGCGGAGACTTGATCTTCGACCGATTCGAACCCATGTCAGGTGCCCGCACAATCATGACGGGCATGACTTAACTCTGCTGTCGGACAATGTTCGGGTGATCTCGCCTGCAACTACTCCGGCCCTTAATCCGGAACAAATTGCGCCATCGGAGGACGGGTGGATAGACCCCACCACGGAGGCCGCACTCTCACTGGCGATAGAGCCGAATACTGACTTCACCTCCTATGACAGCCGTGTTGCCGAACCATTGGACTCGTCCCCGGCCACGGGCTCCGAGCCGCCTGTGTCCGTGCCCGTCAAATCCAATTGGGCACCGATCATGGAGTTTACCTCCGCGGATATCTTTCAGCACTCGCCTTTTGGCGACGTACTAAATTCGCTGAAGTCTCTCTCCCTGTCGGGAGAACCTTGGTCGAACGATGTCCGACTAGAATGGGATGTGGGCGATGAAGAACTTCGCTGCCCACCCACCACCCACTTAATAGCCACTGTCGACGATTTAACTGACATGCTCGACTTCGACTCCGAAGACATTGACGGTATGGACGACGATCCAGGAGACGAACATGAACCACTGCCCACAGGGCGCTGGACCGCCACCTCATCATATGATATATACATGGTGGATTCCCCCAAAGAAGGCGATGGCGATAAGACAACGGAGGATGACCCCTCGAAGAATCAACCCAAGCACCGACGTCAGCGGCGCCGCTCTAATTCTCGCCATAGCAAAAGTAGTGATGCTAGCACAAGAAACAATAACACTCTGGATAGTGCTGAAGACGATGACAATCCCCTCCAGCCAGATTTAGAGCAGGACGTTGAACAAGCTAGCCCTCCAGAACAGGCAGCAGACAGAGAAACGGAGGATGACAATTACATGCCTCTCTCCGAAGACGAGGTGAGCCTCAGAGATGAAGAATTTGTCATACCTGAGGATCCCGTTGAGCAGGAGCGCTTCAAGCGCCGGCTTATAGCCACATCAAACAGCCTAAAGAAAAAGCAACAACAGCTTCGAGCCGATCAAGATCTGCTAGCGTATAGATGGACCGAGGTCCTGGCAGCCGAGGAATATGAACTCGAGCGCCCAACCAAGAGTTATCCAAAATGCAGGTTGCTACCTCAACTCGAGGAGGAAGCATTGAAACCTACATCACCAGCGTATGATGCGGCTGATCGGCCACCTCGTGGCCGAGACAGAAAGGCATTACAGCCTGAAGTCCAGCCTGCACCCCGCCACCACTTAAACAAAAATACCAAGGCCCGGGGCAACACGCGGGACCTGCGAGAGGTATTGGAAAACAAGGCAAAACATGCAAGATCGATCTACGGATCACGGGGGAACACACCAAAGCGAGACGATGACCGTCACGCCGGATACACTAAAAGCAAATCCGGCCGGGCCGAAAATAGCAGACAAGACTCACATGAACTGCGTCGTGATATAGCCCGGCACAGAGGCACCGCACACCCCCTATGCTTCACTGATGAAGTAATGGATCACGAATTCCCAGAGGGTTTTAAACCCGTAAATATCGAATCATATGATGGTACAACAGATCCCGCGGTATGGATCGAGGATTTCCTCCTTCACATCCACATGGCTCGCGGTGATGATCTACATGCCATCAAGTACCTCACACTAAAACTCAAAGGACCAGCTCGGCATTGGCTGAATAGCTTGCCAGCAGACTCAATTGGCAGTTGGGAGGATTTGGAAGACGCATTCCTTGACAACTTCCAGGGCACTTACGTGCGACCACCGGATGCTGATGGCTTGAGCCATATAACTCAGCAGCCAGGAGAATCGGCCAGGCAATTCTGGACACGGTTCCTAACTAAGAAAAACCAAATTGTCGACTGTCCGGATGCAGAGGCCTTAGCGGCATTTAAGCATAACATCCATGACGAGTGGCTCGCCCGGCACCTCGGCCAGGAGAAGCCGGAGTCTATGGCAGCCCTCACGACACTTATGACCCGCTTTTGCGAGGGCGAAAATAGCTGGTTGGCTCGTAGTACCAATACAGCAAGCAAACCTGGCGTATCAGAAGCCAAGCATAGCAACGGCAAACCACGACGCAACAAACACAAGCGCCGCAAATATGGTAGAAACACCGAAAATACGGCAGTTAATTCCAAGTTCAGGGGCTCAAAGTCCAGTCAGCGGAAAGGGCCACCCAAAAATAAAAATCCGGGTCCATCCAGTCTGGACCGCATACTCGATCGCCAATGCCAAATTCATGGCACCCCAGAAACGCCAGCCACCCATACAAACAGAGAATGCTGGGTCTTCAAACAAGCCGGCAGGGCAGGCGCCAAGGACGAAGGAGGATCTCAAAGCGATGATAGCGACGAACAACCAAGATCACCGAACACGGGAGGACAAAAGAAATTTCCCCCGAATATTCAATCGGTGAATGTGGTCAATACCACCCAAATTACCAACTCGGACCGGATATGCACCCTTAGGGATGGCGACTCAATGGAACTAGTCGTCCCACAATATAAACTAGGGCCGGTCACCTTCAACCACACGGATCGTCCGGTTAACGCCAATCAGGGCAATCCAGTCGCACTAGTCCTCGACCCAATAATAGACAGGTTCCACCTCACTCGAGTCCTTATGGACGGAGGTAGCAGTCTAAATCTGCTTTACCAAGACACGATGCGCAAGATGGGCATCGATCATTCGGCGATCAAACCCACTAAAGCCACTTTCAGAGGCATTATTCCAGGTGTGGATGTTAGCTGTACAGGCTCCATCGCCCTTGAGGTAGTCTTCGGATCACCAGAAAATTACCGTACCGAAGAGTTAATCTTCGAAATCGTCCCTATCCGCAGTGATTATCAAGCACTGCTCGGACGAACCGTGTTCGCTCGATTCAACGCAGTGCCACATTATGCTTACCGTAATCTCAAGATGCCCGCTCCACGCGGCGTCATTACGGTTAATGGCAAGGCCGAACCTTCCCTCGGCACCAGCAAATACATCACTGCCTTAGCAGCAGAAACAACGAGCAGCACCTTGCAGCCGAACCTCGAGTCGACGTCCAGGCTCCCGGACACCGTCAAGGGATTATGAACTACTTCGTGGAAGGATAGCCCGGCCCGCCCAGAGTTCAACTAAACACTCCGGCGAAGGCCAGGACAGGCCGAACTCAGCGACTCAACCGCCCTCCGGCACGTAAAAATTTCTTAAATTTCCCTCGCAGGTTCACCTTTGCGCCGACCAGGACGGGCTACACGGAGGCATCTTGAACGCATAAGGGAATCCTTAGATAGTCCCCGCAGCTACCATCCGGCTATATTACGGATCCGCACTCAGCCTCTCCCCCTGGTCTCAGCAGGTTCTGTAATCATACTCTTTTTTATCACATTACTTGTACCCATACACATAGACGTACTATTCAAATACAACATGTATGACGTTTACCTACTGTTATTTCATATTGAAATCATTTTGTCAAGTGGCATCTGTACACAGCGATACGCCATAAAATATGCTAGGGGCTTTAGTTTACCCATAACACGGCAATATAGTCCGAACACCTTCATGGAAGTTCGGCACCCGAACCTATAGCATTATATGCATCAGCTCCGAATCATGTCTTGGGTCAATAGTTGGGTTTGCCCGGCTCCCATGTTTTGGTACCTTACGTTCCGTTCTATCGGCTAAGGTAGCACTGGGAGAACTACCGCAATTGTGTCCCGGTTCTTCCGGACGAGCACCTCAGTAGAGAAAGCCCAAAACTGACTGTCATGATACGGCGAGAGCTGGTCAGCTGTTTGAGAGGTCACAAAATCTTTAAGGATTTCTCCCGCATAATGACATAACCAATGCAGCGTGCGATGGATCGGTTTTTTCTCCGATCAGGAGCTTATAGAGCCCCTAGTATGGTCTTCCGAACACCAGGGGATGTGCCTACCATATTAAAGCTCCTATGGCTAAGTGAGAATGATAAAGCCCTATAGTCCGATTGCCTGGTTCGCTGTGCTGAGCACCTCCTTCGAAGGACCCAAAACTGGGATAAAGAGTGCTCAGGTTTATCCCGAACACCCCCGTACTTCTTACGTGGGGGCAGAAGCCGACGACTGGCCAACTCTCAGGTTTAACATATAAAACGGCCGCACAGGAGGGTAAACTTTTATATAACAGGCGACAAATAAATGACCTTGTTCAAACATTACAAATGACAACATGATTGGCATTCATGGGAATATAATGTCCTTGGTACATAGCTCCGCTGCAAGGTAGGATCCTTTCCGGACACTCTCATAATACAATTCAGGCTTGCGGTGCTCCATCCCCTCTGGCGGTCCTTCGGTCATCAACTTTTCAGCATCCATCTTCCCCCAGTGCACCTTTGAACGGGCGAAGGCCATTCGTGCACCTTCTATACAGACCGACCGCTTGATGACGTCAAGTCGAGGGCAAGCGCTTACAAGCTGCTTCACGAGCCCGAAGTAGCTGCTTGGAATCGGCTCGGTAGGCCACAACCTGACAAGTAGATCTTTCATGTCTAGTTCCGCTGCCTTATGCAGTTCGATCAGCTGTTTCAGTTGATCGGCAAAAGGCACTGGATAATTCGGCGCCAAATACTGCGACCAGAAGAGCTTCTCTGCGGTGTTCCTTTCTTCGGCTCGGTAGAATTGGGCGGCACCTGATATGCTGCGAGGTAGCTCAGCAAATACCCCTGAGAAATCCGGATTCAAAATTAGAAACATAGTTTTCCCCCCAAATACTTGCTCTACATGGAAAAGCCTTACCAGCCGCGATCTTTCTCGCCTCTTGGATCTCCTATAGGGTGCTTTGGGTTCCCCCAGGCATCGCTCGTGGCCTGATGCGCCTTGGTGAGTTCGGATTCTTTCTCCATTAAACTCTGCTCCAAGGTCTCGCATTTCCTCACGGCCTCTTGCAGCTCCTGCTCAGCTTTAATAACCTTGGCCTCGTGCTTCTCACGAAGAGCCTGCTCAGTGGCCGCCTTTTTCTCGGCCTCGGCCTCGGCCTTCTTAAAGGCCTCGACTTCAGTCATAATCCCTAGCACACATTTTGCAGCTTATTTCATACTGAAAATTTATTCGCAATAAACGCGAGCAAAGCTTGTGCATACCTTGTTTATCTCTCAACTGCATTCTCAATTGGAGAAGTTCTTCTATGGCCCGCTCCAGGCTTTGATTCAGTCCAGAGATCTCCGCAGTATGAGAGGCAGCAGCCGCTACAGACGCTTACTTGTAATAGACGAGAAATCAATATCATTCAATGAGTCTTCCTGCGATCATCAATCCGATCCCCTGTCCGGTTCTTTCTTTCACCGAACAGTGTATCAGGGGCTACTATCCATACTATGACACTCTTCGACAACTCAAAAAACATACCTCAAAGCCTCTTATAAGGCTGATACAGGCTTCGTTTAGTCCACTCTCAGTTGACTGAATCTTCTCAATCACCGCACCCATAAGGGCACGGTGTTCATCAACGATGGAGGCGTTTTTCAACACCACCACCAAAGCATCCGACACTTCTGGATGGACAGAGGTTGCCGATGGAACAGGTACGCCCCCTCCAGCCGAGGGAGGCTGCCTGCTGGATTCTGGAGCCGTATAGGTCTCTGGAATCGCATCCGGCTGGGAGCCGAACTCAGGATCGCCCCCACCGTCAGCTCTCATGGGAATCTTTTCCCCCACGTGTCCGTCCCCTGAGGTTTGGCCTCCAGGCGCCGCCTTCATGGTTTTTTCCTTTCCTCCTTGGCCAGGGTCCTTCTGGGACGAAGCCTCGGTGTTAGGCACCTGTTTGGAGGAAGTGTCCTTTGGGGGCGTCCCTCTCTCCATAGCATTTGAGCTTAGCAAGTCCTCTGATGAGGATTGTTTGGTACAGGACCTCGCCGGACTACAAGAAATATGGCTTAGGTTAAAATACTAAGCCACGATGAGTCCGGACGCCTAAAATGTACTTGGATTTTATATACTTACGAGTTCACCAGGGGCTGGGCCCTGGGATACCATGCCGGGCCGCTATCGGCGGCGGCAGTGGACTCCTCCGGAAGAGGAGCCTTTCCCCTTTTGGGCAGCTCGACCTCCAAGTGTACGGAGGCCGTCGTCTTCTTTCTTCCCCCCACAGGGGATTCATCTTCCTCCTCCTCCTCGTCCTCTTCGGAGGTGGAATGGGCATTGGAGCCTTCAGATATTGTGTCCGAAGTGCCGCGGCGACGAAGGCCGCCCCAGATCTTTTTGGCATCCTTCTCGGCCGTCTTCTCCGGCACCTTGTAAAGCGCCGAGACCAGCATCTTCGTCAGAAGTGGGATGGCCGGTTCTTCGGGCAGCGGGGCCGGACAATGGATGTGCTCCGCCTTCTTCGTCCAGCCCTAGGAGAGTTGTATAAAACACGTTAAGCGCTTCCTTTGGGTTACACGGATAGAAAAGTTTGATAACTTACCGAACTTGCCGGGCGGGACAGTTGGTACCCACGGTCCTCGACGGAGTCCGACCATGATTTGTGGGACTTGAAAAGCACCTTCCAAATGTTCTTATGCGAGGAGCTGAAAAGCTCTCGCAAGGTTTGGTGCCTGGCCGGATCAAATTCCCATAAATTGCAAGTCCAGTGCTGACAAGGCAAGATCCGGCGAACTAACATCACCTGGACCACATTGACAAGTTCAATGTTTTTGTCTCCCGTATCCTCAACGCGCGTCTGGAGCACCGACAATTCGTCGGACGAGGACCAGTCCAGGCCTTTCTTGACCCAGGATGTAAGCCGCAGGGGGGCGCCAGATCGGAACTCGGGATAAACGGCCCATTCCGTGCCACACGGCTCAGTGATATAAAACCACTGCTGTTGCCACTCCCTGACAGAATCATTAAAGGTTCCCGTTTTCCATATGACGTTGGGCATCTTGCTCACCATAGCGCCCCCGCACCCGGCGTGCTCGCCGCCCACCACCTTGGGCTTCACATTGAAAATCTTCAGCCATAAACCGAAGTTCGGTGAAATACGGAGAAAAGCCTCGCACACGACAATGAATGTCGAGATGTTGATAAAGGAATTAGGGGACAGATCGTGAAGATCGATCCCATGATAATACATGATGCCGCGAACACAACCCTCTCGTGGGGTTCCGGAGTTGGGACGATCTGTCCCGTCGTCGGGAGACGGTGGCTGATTTTCTTGGCCAGGTACCCGGCCTCCCAAAGCTTTTTGATGTCCTTCTCTCGGACGGTAGAGGCCATCCATTTGCCTCCTGCTCCGGATCTGGACATCTTCGGAGGACCTTTTGTGGGCAGAGAAGACGAACGCTTGGGCGCTGGAGCTTGAGCAGAAGGGAATGAAACGGGAAGTAGAAAGCGTGGGTGCGAAAGGGGGTCCTTATCCCCTTATAAAGGCAGCAGAGATTCTGCACCTCCCCACTTGCCTGGTAAAACCTCTTATTCCCCAAGCACCGTAATTGATGGCGCGGTTGGGTTACCCACACCCGTATTGATGAGAATCCCGTGATAAGGGGACACGATCTCTGCTTCGCCAAGACGTGCCAAGGAAGCCGCCTCGCGATATGTGTAGCGGCTGGTTGTGAAAAACGGTTCGAATAATGACCGGGCCGTGGTGTGATGTCATGTGGCAAAATGCATCAGCAGATTAGATTTGTGGAAATATTATTCTCTCTGCGGTAGTATGTGGAACTTGTTTTGCAGAGCCGAACACTATCCTTGGGTTCGAAATCTTCTATGGAGTATTCGGAGGAGGAACCCGCCTTGCAATGCCGAAGACAATCTACGCGCCGGACTCATCGTCATTGAAGCCTGGTTCAGGGGCTACTGAGGGAGTCCTGGATTAGGGGGTCCTCGGACAGCCGGACTATATCCTTTGGCCGGACTGTTGGACTATGAAGATACAAGATTGAAGACTTCGACCCGTGTCCGGATGGGACTCTCCTTGGCGTGTAAGGCAAGCTTGGCAATACGTATATGTAGATCTCCTCCCTTGTAACTGAGTCTGTGTAACCCTAGCCCCCTCTGGTGTCTATATAAATCGGAGGGTTTAGTCCGTAGGACAACAACAATCATACCATAGTCTAGCTTCTAGGGTTTAGCCTCTACGATCTCGTGGTAGATCAACTCTTGTAATACTCATATCATGAAGATCAATCAAGAAGGAAGTAGGGTATTACCTCCGTCGAGAGGGCCCGAACCTGGGTAAACATCGTGTCCCCCGCCTCTTGTTACCATCCGCATTAGACGCACAGTTCGGGACCCCCTACCCGAGATCCGCCGGTTTTGACACCGACACCCATTACTTGCGATGGTCTGAGCAGCCCATTGTGTGGAGTTGTGAGGATCACCCGCCCCGGGTTGACAATCTGGTTCACTTGGCTTTGGTGGTAGCACCTCAGCTTGGAGGATATAAATTCACTAAGGTACTCATGGATGGAGGTAGCAGCATCAATATCCTTTATTACGAAACCTTCCGTCGCATGGGGTTGACTGATAAAAACCTTAAGCCGTCAAAACACTGTCTTTCACGGCATGGTGCCTGGTAAGTCGGCATACCCGGTTGGTAAAATAGCTCTGGAGGTTGCATTTGGGGATGATTATGATTCCAGGTCTGAGACGTTGACCTTTGAAGTAGTGAAGATCAAGAGCCCTTATCATGCTCTGTTTGGACGACCAACTTATGCTAAGTTCATGGCAAGGCCTTATTACGTCTCTCTGTAGCTCAAAATGCCGGGTCACAAGCGGACCTTCACGGTGCATGGAAGCCGGAAGATAGCTTTGGAGTGTGAATAAGGTGACGCGGCTTACGCTGAGTCGATCTGCGGAACAGAGGAGTTGAAGTTCTATAAAGACAATGTTGACCCGGCAGATATGACATCTTTGAAAAAGCCAACCACGGAGCATGACCCGGTCTTGAAGTTTAAGTCGGCAGACGACACCAAGCTGATTGAGTTTGTTCCTGGTGATTCATCCAAGTAGTTCAGCATCAGTGCTAATCTAGATCCGAAATAGGAAAGCGCCCTCATCGAATTCATCCGTGAGAACCGGGACATCTTTGCATGGAAACCTTCTGACATGCCGGGTGTACCGAGAGAACTCGCTGAGCACACTCTTAATATTGATCCAAAGTTTAAGCTGGTCAAGCAGTTTCTTCGTTGTTTTAATGAAGAGAGGCGCAATGCCATTGGTGAAGAAGTGGCCCGGCTCTTGGCGGCTGGGTTCATTTTTGAAGTGTTTCATCCTGAGTGGTTGGCTAACCCGATGCTGGTGCTTAAGAAGAACGACACTTGGCGTATGTGTGTGGACTACACGGATTTAAACAAGGCTTTTCCGGCTAATCCTTTCGCTCTCCCTCGTATCGACCAAATTATTGATGCTACGGCGGGCTGTGAGCGTTTGAGTTTTTTGGATGCTTATTCTGGATATCATCAGATCAAGATGGCGGTGAAGGACCAGGAGAAGACAGCTTTTATCACTCCCTTTGGAGCCTTCTGCTATGTGTCTATGCCGTTTGGGCTCAAAAGTGCCCAGGCCACTTACCAACGATGTGTGCAAAACTGCCTTCATAATCAAATCGGGCGTAATGTTCATGCTTATGTGGATGACACTGTGGTGAAATCCAGAAAGAAGGAGACCTTGATTGATGATTTGAAGGAGACTTTTAACAATATCCGGGTTTATAAGATGATGCTTAACCCAGCCAAGTGTGTTTTTGGTGTACCAGCTGGTAAGCTTTTGGGTTTTCTGGTTTCCAACAGAGGCATTGAAGCTAACCCAAAGAAGATCAAGGCCATCACTTCTTTGGCTAAGCCGGCGTGTGTCAATGATGTTCAACGTCTGGCAGGTCGTATTGCGGCCTTAAGCCGGTTCATAAGACGGCTGGGTGAAAAGGCTATACCGCTGTACTAGATGACGAAGAAAATAGATCACTTCGTCTGGAGTGATGCTGCTAATCAAGCATTTGAGGACTTGAAGAAACAGTTGGCTGAGCCACCCGTTCTTGCTGCTCCCATCGATAAAGAGCCTTTGCTGTTATATGTGGCTGCCAATAGCTGAGTTGTTAGTGTTGCCATTGTAGTAGAAAGGAAGGAAGCATGCAAGGAATATCCGGTTCAGAGGTCGGTTTACTACATCAGTAAGGTGCTTATTAAGTCCAAGCAGCGGTATCCACACTGGCAGAAACTTGTATATTGGGTGTTTAAGCTTAAGCAGTATTTTTTGGGTCATCCCATCACTGTGGTTAGTTCTTTTACTTTAGGAGATATTATTCAAAACAGAGAAGCCACAGGTCGGGTAGCCAAGTGGGCCATTGAGCCTAGACCTCATGGTTTGAAGTATATGCCTCGCACGGCCATCAAGTCTGAAGCGCTTGTGGATTTCAGCAATGACTGGACAGAGCTGCAGATGCCTGAAGAGAAGCCGGATAATACATATTGGACGATTCACTTTGATGGGTCCAGGCAATTGGAGGGCTCGGGGCTGATGTTTCCCTGTACTAACAATGCAGCTGGGTATGAAGCCTTGCTCCATGGTCTTCGGATGGCTAACGAGATGAATTTAAGCCGGGTGAGATGTTTCGGCGACTCAGACTTAGTGGCTCAGCAAGTTTCAGGCAAATGGGATTCTAAGGATCCACTCATGGCGGCTTACCGCCGCGAGGTTGATGCTATTGATGGGTACTTTAAGGGTTATCAAGTGGAACATGTTGATTGCAGGAAAAATGAGGCGGCTGATGCCTTAAGCCGGTTAGGATCCCAGCGTAAGCTGGTGCCGCCTAACACTTTCCTGGATATTCTGCATAACCCTTCTGTCAAGTTGCCAACAAAGGAGGATCTCGCTATTCCTGACCCGGAGGCACAATTGGTGGCGGCTCTTCATGCTATTCCTGATTGGACAGTGCCTTATTTGGCTTATATGACCCGGGGCGATTTACCTGAAGATGAAACTTTAGCCAGGCAGATAACCCGGCGGTCTAAGTTGATGACAATTGTCAATGGAGAGCTACATCATTGCAGTGTCACAGGGGCGTTTCAATGTTGTGTTTCTCCAGAAGAGGGCCGTGAGATTCTTCATGAGATTCATGAAGGAGATTGTGGTCATCATGTCAGCTCTAAATCTCTCGTGGCTAAAGCCTTTCTCATGGGTTTTATTGGCTGACGGCTCACGCTGATGTGGACGATCCGGTCAGTAAATGTGATGGTTCTCAGAAATTTTCATGACGAGCTCATGTGCCGGCTCAAGAATTGAGGATGATTCCAATTACTTGGCCGTTTGCAGTCTAGGGGCTTGGTATGATTGGGCCTTTCAAAAGGTCCAAAGATAAAAAGACACACCTCTTGGTGGCAGTTGACAAATTTACAAAGTGGGTTGAGGCAGAGCCGGTCAGTAAACGTGATGCGGCGACGACGGTTCAATTCATCAAAAAAGTGATTTTATGTTTTGGTTTTCCCCATAGTATCATAACTAATAATGGCACTAATCTATCCAAGGGTGCTATGAAAGAATTTTATCAACATGAGCATATCAGGCTTGATGTATCATCAGTGGCTCACCCCCAGTCTAATGGTCAAGCCGAGAGAGCTAATCAGGAGATCCTGAGAGGCATCAAGCCCCGGCTTATGGTTCCCCTACATAGGACGCCGGGTTGTTGGGTGGAGGAGTTACCCTCAGTGTTATGGAGTATCAGTACCACCCCCAACAGATCCACAGGCTACACGCCTTTCTTCATGGTTTAGGAGCAGAGGCGGTTCTCCCTAGTGACATCCGTCATGATTCTCCTCGTGTGGCGGCTTATGTTGAAGCTGATAATGAAAGAACACATCAAGATGCACTTGAATTATTGAATGAGGAGCGTGACCTTGCAGCGGCTCGTTCGGTGATTTAGCAGCAAGATCTGCGCCGTTATCATAGCCGCCGGGTTAAAACCAGAACTTTTCAAGAAGGTGACCTGGTGCTCCGGCTTATCTAGGATCAAACTGGTATGCACAAGCTATCCCCACCTTGGGAAGGACCGTTTGTGGTCAGCAAAAATCTGAACAATGGATCGTACTACCTTGTCGACATTCGAGAACACAAGGATTCACGTAAGTTGACTGGAGACCCACCGGTCGTGGAATATTGCTCATCTTCAGCCTTACTATACTTGAGCCACCGGCTCTTACAATGTACATATTTTGACAATGTATATATTATGATGATTATAATAAAGCCGGTATCCCTGATGAAGCAGGGCCTCTGTCGTTTCATTCCTAAGAGTAATGAGTCTTCGTCATTTCCAATGGTCACTTGGGGGCTTCCTGTTCAAACATAGGTGTATTCACCAAAGAGAACATAGCGTTACTACCCTCTTGATCCGGCGCAACACCATTCTTATAAATCACTTGGGGGCTTCCTGTTCAAACATAGGTGTATTCACCAAAGAGAACATAGTGTTACTACCCTCTTGATTACCTTGATAATTCGGCTACCAAGCCAACATGAAAATTTCATAAGAGCACAACTCTTATTACCTCGATAATTCGGCTATCAAGCCAATATGATAATGTCATAAGAGCACAACTCTGATTACCTTGGTATTTCTGCTATCAAGCCAGTATTATCACTTCATATGAGCATAGCTCTGACCTCCTTGGCAGGTTAATGGCCGGGTTACACAGACCAAAGAGAGTCTGTTGCAGAACACAGCTCAAACATAGGTCTATGGTGAATCGGCAACATATGATAACATTAAGTACTTGGGAGTATTATCTTCTAAGTTTTGGGTCATCACCCTAACTGCTTTGGCATGGTGATCCAGCAGTATTCAATCACATACCACAGTGTATGATATTATATATATATATATATATATATATATATATATATATATATATATATATATATATTTACTCATGGTTAAACTAGCCCAGTTATGACCTATTTTAGTTGCCAGTGGTTTATATAGGGTATCATGACCCACCCGGCGGTAAACCACCGGGGCTCTTGTGATTTACTTGTGTGCATGATAATGATAAAACTCCTCTGCATATATTGATGTTATCATAAGTGTCAAAAGATAGCTTTTCAAATGGCGGGTCAAGCATTGTTGCACAAGACTAAAACGTGCACGATGGCACGGCAGATCAAAAGTTTTGCTAGCTTATTACATGACTCAATGAGCCCAAAGGATCAAGTGTGTTCATAAGTTCAAATATTTGAGCCGCCCAGCGGATCAATCTTCTTGGTCTCGATGACTTGAAGCTTCTAGATCATCCTTCTCCAGTTCTTCGTCCTCCGCCGTCTGGAAGTTGGGTGATGACCACTCAATGCCACACAAAGCTTGGAATTCAGCTTCATCATCTATAAGGTTGGACGGATCAACTTCAGGGGCAAAAGTATGCTTACGGGTTGGGGGAATCAGATCCATCACTTTAGAAGCTGGTGTGGACATCTTCTGGTTTTCTGCATCATAAGCCGGCTGATATTTTGAGAGAGTTGTTTCATCAGCAATCAGAGTCGCCAGAGGGCGTATCTCTTTAACACAAGCAGCAAAGTCTTTCTGGTCAAAAGAAGTGCCATCCTCTTTCAAGCTTGGGTACCTGTGGCTATCTCAGCCGGGTGTAGTTCTGGTAGCCATGCCTTAGCACGGCTCAAGGCCGTCACTGCACCAGCTCTTGCACAAGACTGATTTATCTCTTGAATCCTCGCAGGCAGAATTGACAATTTCTTCAAGACGTCACTCAGAAGATTGGGTCCTTGATTTGTTGGATACATCGTGGCTAGCGTGCGCTGAGTTCCGGTATATAGCTGTTCAACAAGCGTATATACGGCTTTAAGTTTCACCAGCATGTCTTGACTAAGATTGCTGCTCCTTGGTAACAATTGTGGAATGGTCAGTGGCGGTTTATGATATAAAAAGAAGAGATTCAATTTTGATGCTGACGAGGCGGCTCACCAAAGATAGAAGAAACCATCTGGGATAAATGGTGTTTTAAACCGGTCAGCTCAGCTGTCACCTCTTGAAGAGCCGCCTCCGCCTTTTCAGCCCGTTGCGTTCAAGCAGTTTTTTCTTCAGCCCAGGCATTCTTTTCAGCCTCAAAATCGATCTTTAGCTTCTCCGTTTTAGCCACACTAAATTGGAATTTTGAATCGGCTTTCTGGGTCTCAGATTCTTGATTCTTTAACCGGGTCTTGGCATCATCCAGTTGTGATTGGAGTTGAGCAGGGGCGTTCTATACAAGCACAGATTTGCAAACACATTTATATCCGGGTATAAAAATATAAGTCCCAAGCCTTTTGCAAGAAACAACACTTGGCACTTGGGGGCTAATGCATGCCAAAACAACAATTCTTCCTACAACGGATTATCTGGTTAAGTCCCAAGCATTTTGCAATCAAGAGTACTTAGCACTTGGGGGCTAATGCATATTTGCTCGTGTTTTATTAACTACTTTATGATGACCCAGTTGTGCTACAGAAAACCACAGCCGGCTCATGGGGGCTACGCAAGTGAATTTTGATCTTTAATCAGTGATCAGTACCGGTTCATTCATGCTGATTAAACCGGCCCATGGGGGCTACGGATACAATATTGGTCATTAAAATCCGGTTTAAATGCCGAAAGTGAAAGATGACTTTTGAAGGATTTTTTATCAAATAATCATCGCTATTCTAAGTCTACAGCCTATTCTATTCTATTATACACAGTAGACTTGGGGGCTGATAGGATATGCATAACTTATTAAAAGCCGGAATTCATACCTCATATTTCTGGTGCATCTGTTTCACCATGTCCATCTCAAGATCTCAGCTGGTATGAACTTGGTTGAGATAACCAGAGAATACTTCATTCACGCTCATTTGAGAGTAATCAGCAATGTCAAATCTCACTTTCCGCCTTTCAACGAACTCGTCTTTGGTAGAGTGCTTGGCCAAGATGGTAGGCTGTCCCGGCACTCTGAAGCTGGTGCCAGTAATTATAACATCTTCACCATGTTCTTCTGGCGGTTTAAGTGGGCTCGAGGATTCAGTGTTCAACGGCTTGATATCTGTATGTTCATGGGAGAGCTCAGGAATTTCTGGAGGGGCCTCATGAGCAGGTTCTTCTGGTTGTTTTTCAGAAGCGTCTGATGCTTGGACTTGTTGCTTCGACTCATGGACTTTAGGATCTGTAGCCGGCTTGGGCACTCTTGCCTTCTTATTAGGCTTTGCTTGACCACTGCATGGTTTATGACAAGTCAGTATAAGTATAAGAGTATAAAAAGGTTGAAGATACAAAGTAATTGTTGTTACCCAGGGGCAGTTTTGAAAGGCGACAGCTGGGTTTGTGATGAGTCGCCAGAAGAAGAGCGGGAATCCACCTGATCATTTGAATCAAAGAAATTAAATGGCTGACAAATGTGACCCGCCAGTGGGTAAAAAGATTTTAAATTTAGAAGGACCTCGTTTTGGCATTTTCACGGAATTGGAGTATTCGGTAAGCCGGAGGATAATTCTTCAGCTCCGGTGGTCCGAGTCTGTCGCCGGTTCACGTGCTGCTGTCGCTTGAAAAGAAAGTGAGGATCCAAATGAGCTAAGTGGTGTGAAAAGCTTACTTTTCGGGTTACCCGTCGAAATTTCTGTCTTGGCAAAGGCTCTGAGTCGGAGGAAATAATCATTACCTCTTCTTCAACTGCTTGGCTGTGTCATCCTGATAATAATCATTGTCAATAAGATAATTGAAAAAGGAGCCAAGGGAGTCAAGGACTACCTCCGACTCAGAAATGTCGTTCAGTTCAAACATACTAGAAGCACTTGGTTTCTTCCTATTTTTCTTGGCAGTTTTATTGGCGGCTTTCTTGGCAGCCCTGGCCTTTTTGGCAGCTTCATGATCATATTGCTTTTTCCAAAAATCAGATTTAGCCTGTGAAAGTCGTCAGAGTTGAGTTAAGAGAATATTTGATTAATGAGGTAAAAGTAAGAGATTTAGAAACTCACATCTAGTGGCGGGTTAAGTTTGCAGAAAGGGTTCAGACCCACTTTGCTGCAGTCTTCCAATTCCTCATTCAGCAGTGTCTTTGTCATTTCAGTGATTGCTTCATTAGTTAAACACACGGTGCTATGGCATAGTGGATCTTTTACACCGCCCTGTAAGTACACATTAAGCCGGGTCAGCGACTTAAGGGTATGATCCGCCAAGAAACCCAGGACCGAACCAAATCAATGCCAGTTAACCCGTTTCCAAGCAGAGTTTTGACATTTGCAATGGTGGGGGCAAGCTTTGCACGTTCAACAGTGGTGAGCTTTTTGGGAAGATGATGCTTTGGGTCAAGACACTGGACACGATAACCCGGCAGTGGATTCTCATCAGCCGGAGGGGTATCTTTGCAATAAAACCATGTCTGGTTCCAATCTTTGGGGTGACTCGGCAAGCAAGCATGGGGAAGATAGCACCTCTTCTTCGTTGAATCGATATCCCACCGAGTTCCAAGTTGGGTCCATTCGTAAACTCGTTTTGGCGATTCAAGTAAAAATATTCTCTAAAGAGTTCCACACTGGGCTCCTCTTGAAGGTATACCTCACAGAAAACCTGGAAGTTGCAGATGTTTGACACGGAGTTGGGTCCAATGTCTTGAGGATGAAGCTAAAAGAAGTGTAGAATATCTCGGAAAAATTTAGAACCGGGCGGTGAGATGCCCCGATTCATAGGATCAGTAAAAACAATGACTTTGTCATCTTTGGGCTGAGGTCTTTCTTCGGCCAGATTGGGGGCGCGATAATGCATGCCATTTTTTGCTGGTAGAAAGCCGATCTTGACGAAGTCTTTGAGCTTGTTCTCAGTGACAAAATGGAGGGAACCCAATTACATGAAGTGACTGTCTTCGGCGGCATTATGAAGAAAAAGCCTAAAAGAAAGAAAACATTGCCGGTTTAAGTTAAACCGGAAGTAAAGCACTACATCATATATTCAGAGTGGCGACTTAGATGGGGCCTAATGATATATGGATAATTATAAACCGGTGATATTAGCCGGTGATTTAAGCCGCCATGACAACAATGATATTAAAGATCTGTCATTAGAGAATTCTACTAAGTATTGAAGCAAACAGGTTTCACAGATTACTACTAGGATTTTAGATCTGCGACAGTTCGGATAATGGAAAATATTTCTGACCTAAATTACAGTACTCGAGCAGTTCATATGTCCAGTTTGGTTTTTTCTTGCGTGAAGGAGGTGGTTTATTAACAAAAACAAGTATCACGACTACCGCCGTGCAGGAGGAGTGCTAATTCTGAATCAAAGTTACAAACTACAGCAAAGAACAAGGATGAACTCTGAAAAACTTCGAGAAACCCTAATGGAGATCTACAGCGGAGAAAGAGGCGCTTACTGATTCCACCTAGCAGAGGAGAGGCGTCGTGTTGTTCTCTGGTCACGTTCAGGTTGATGCAGCGGTCGAGGTTGAGGACGACGATGAGTTTCGCGGCGGCGGCAATGTTCAGACGCGCAGATGCATCGCGGAGAGAGGAAGAAAGGTGAGAAGGAGAGAGGGGGAAATGGAAAAGGGCTACCTGACCCTATTTATAAGGAGAAGGGTAACAGCAAGCGCGAGAAATGAGGAGGCCAAAGAATGATTATCTAGCTGGTCCAACGCCTCGATTTTCGGGATGGTTATTAAAGACAAGGATCTGTTAAGATATGTTGGGTATTGTGCGAAATTAGTGGCAGATGACGTCATGGCGGGTTTCTGTAATTCCAGGAAATGACGTCATGGCGGTTTACAGTATCTAACAAGAACAAGCGAAGAAAGGTTTTTCCTAAATGTTGAAGATTGACATGAACATGTTCAAATCAATCTGGGGCCTAATGTTGGGGATATGACTATTAGATATGACCCGCCCAGGAGGGGCCAGGTTATACCTATGGCGGTTCATCAAGACAAGCCCATGACGATATTGAAAATGGCGGTTCATGAAACAGACTTACTAAGGGCCCAAAGCCCAGGAGGCGTTTTAAGGCCTATAGGTGTAAACTTCCATATATGTATGACTTGTGTTGTAAGGCAAGGGTAATTAGTCACCGAGCCGGACACGTTGTTTATGAGCCGGTCGGGACTCCGTGAGCCGCTGGGCGTAAACCTGTGTATATAAAGGGCCGACCCGGCGGCGGTTTAGGGCAAGAGAGAACAGATCGAAAGCTAGGTTAAGCGTATTCGCTCCCTGATAATTGAAACATAAGCAATACCACCTCAAACTGGATTAGGCCTTTACCTTCACCGCAAGGGGCCGAACCAGTATAAACTCCTATGTCCTTTGTCCCGTTTAACCCCTTCAAGTTAACCTATGGCTCCATGACTAAGTCCTCACACTAGGACATTTGCCGTGATAATTGCATGACAGAATTGGAGCTGCTTGAGGAATATGCCATGAGGGCTTTGATGAGCTTGGCCATGAGGGCATTGCTGAGGAACTGAGCTTGTGCGCAGGCTTCTTGGGCATAGCCTTCTTGGGCTTGCTAGCAGAGGCCACAACAGTGGTAGCAGCAGAATCTTCATTGAATTTCTTCACTGCCTCTTTGGCCATTTTGGCCAGCTTAGCTTGCCGCTTAGCCCACTCCTTGGGAAATTCCTCACCTCTTCTAATTCTAGAGGGATCAGCAACTTGGCCTGGTGCCAATGGAGGTCTTGGTCATGGAGGGTGTACTGCGAATTTCTTCATATACTTGGGAGTCACATATTTGTACTCCCTCCATTCTCTGGCCCATATCCTCTCTATCCTCTGTATGCGCACCTTGCGCTGATTTTTGTTCTCCTTGCCATGTTTGGATTCATCTGGAGTGCAATATTCCTCATAGATGTCATCTGGGATCTCAAAAGCAGTGTTTGGTTCTGGTCTCTTTCCTCCCTTCTGAGGTCTTTTGCCATCAGCCATTTTCTTCAGCTGAGGATTTTGAACAATGGAATTCTCTGACGAGGTATGAAATTTGTCTTCGAGGAACGCTGAAAATGAGTTAAGTTGATGAGAACCTAGAGATTCAGCAGTGGACATGTGTACCTGTGAACAGAGTATATGTGCGAAGAATTTGGAAAGGTCATATGCGTTCTCAGATTTTTTTGCAAAAGGACAAGTTTGAGGAATTTGACCAGGAATGTCTTGAGGAATTTCACTAAGCGGTCTTTGACTTAGGTTCCAGAGTTGTATAGATTGGAAATCCACACAATTGAGGAATCTTAAGGAAAACGTTGCTTACAGAAAAAAATCAAGAACAGATGCAACTGTGGTGTTTAAGAGTGTGGAAGTTGAAGAATAAACACCTTCTGAAGATTTTGTAGAAATCATCAGAATCAACAAGGGCAGTAAAAATAAGTTTTATTTACCCTTGACGAAGAACACGATGAACTGGGAGTTGTAGATGGGAAGTTCGTCCGTTCAGATCTTCCACGCCCTAACTTGGCGGCGGAAGACAGCTACAGCGGTGGCAGAGTGAAGATTTCCGCAGCCGGCGCGAGTATGACGGCCACGAGTTCGAGGTAGTGAAGCTCTTCCTCGCTGGCGATGATGGAAGTAGCGGCGGCGCTAGGTCTGAAAGCTCGAGCGAGGGGAGTGAGGTTGAGTGCGGTAAATTTGGTCTAAGGAGGGTGAGGGTTATTTATAGCCGAGGTGAAAAACCGCTCGTCCGAGGAAAATGGACGAACATGCCCCTGACCTTTCTCATCCTAGCGACAAGTGTCACCCACGTACAGTGAGGTGGAGATCGTGGGTGAATAGGATAATCATATCGTGGGATGTGGAACTGTTTGAGCGGCAAAAGCCGAAAATTCAGATAAGAATATTTTAAAGTTTTGTTCGCTAATTCTTCAGCTGACAAGGACACAGTGAAGATTTTGAACGAGTTTCAAATAGGACGCACATGAAGAATTTGTGAACAGACTGGGTTGAGTTTAGCATAGAGGGGACGGGTCCGATCACATTCACTTAGCAGAAAAGTTAACTTGAAGAATTTGCAATAAGTGAATGCTGTAGAGGACTGAAAACAAATATATATGTTTGGGACACCTAGGTGCCTGGGCACCTTGCCTCCTAGCCATTGGATTTATGACATTACCGTTGATTCACGTACTAGTGGGTAAACCCGTTAATGAATATATATGGTAGTAATAAAAATTTATGGTAAGCATGCATGCGTGCATGGCAACCATTAATGGTTTCAATACTAATTGATAGTCATCAATGCATTAAAGTTTCAGATTTTAGTGCATGTACGTGTACTAAATTATATTTGTACATGTATGTGTGTGGAAAACTAGCAGTCTAAGGTATATAGAAAACGCTTCAAACGTCATGTGTATGTATACATATACATGTATTAATATTTAAATTGGAATTTATGACAGTTTATTTTGATTTTTACAATTTTTTTGCAAAGATAGCAGAGCTATTATAATGTAGCGACCCGACCTCAGACGGTCAAGCCTCGTGTTCTTGTGCCATCCACGGATCAAGATATCTTTGGCTTTACACAGTACATCAATGTATATATCAAAGTGCAATCACATGTATAATTAACGTAAAACTGATATATACCTCATAATACTCAGCGGAAACAATCAAACGGGTGTGGAGTCCCATCAACGCCATCGGCAGGTTGAGTGTAGACCGTAACCCTGTATCGTAACTCTTACTCGTCGAGGAAATATCTGCAACATGATACGTTGCAGCCGTGTAGGTCAGTACATTGAATGTACCGGCAAGATCACAAACATGAGAAAACAGATGATAAAACTATACTATATGCAATATGGCTTTATGGCTCTGTATCTGAGTTTTTTTGTTTGCGTAAAAGCTGGTTTTATTTTCCCTACATCAAAGAATAAATGAGGTCTGTACTATGGAGTTTTCTATCATGACATGGTTCCGCCAACCGATGTCTCATAGCCCAAAATCATCATAAGTTGCCCACAATTAAGTTATCAATCCGGTGTTGAGAGTTCCGAGATAGATCCAAGTCCAGATGCTCAAATTGTCCGTAGAATCGGGACACGGCTAATCGATTAGGTTTAAACCCTCCGCAGAGGTTTGTACACTTTACCCGCAAGATTCGATCCTCTATTTACGTTCTCGCACTTCGTGGTGTTTGAGAACAAGATGACCGAAACATGGTCTTCGAAGAGTTCCTCGACCACCGTCCGTACTCATCCCATCCTACCGTAGTTCTACATCTGCTAGTACCGTCCCAGCCAGAGTCACTACTAAGGTCAACCAAGCGAGCCCATAATGACTTGCGGTTGCGGGTAAGCTTCGGGCATGAAGTATTCTTCCGTCTCTTTGAGTCTGGGTGAAGCTTTCCGCAAGATGTCATGGCGCTTCTCCATGCATCCCGCCAACCACTGGTTTCTCCAGGTGCCCGTCAACAAATCCTTCACCCAAAGAGTGTGTATTGAATTCTGTCTCGAGTCTTGAAGTCTTGAGGCCTTGAAGATGCAGTCCTTGCAGATTCCATCTTGGAGTTGTCGTCATTGACGTAGAATCCTCCATTCTCACACCACTCCCGAGTACTCATACCAACCCCGTCTACTATAGCGTAGCATTTAAATAAATAACGTCCCGGGCTTGGTAACAGGGTGATGGGTTCCTACCTCATGCATACTACTCAACTACAAGGATTCAATAACACTCTTGAGGGTGGTTGCAAAGATGTCACTAAATGCAATAAATCATAGGTATGAAAGCATGGTCAAAGTGAACTTGCCTTGCTTGACGATTCTTGAAAACTAAGGATTCGTAGTAGCAAGCTTTGCACTCCGGAAACTCTACCGAGGCAAACAATAACTATAATAAGCATATAGCATGAGATCACTTAACATAGCAACATAGTAACATAACACACCAAACAAACAATTCAAAACCCAAAGGGTAAACTCAAAGAAAAACCAACTCAAGTTTTTCCTACTTCAAGCAACAACTAAAAATAGTTTTATATAACAAAAATTTTCTCAACATAACCTAATCATGAGTTTATGTTAACTTAACAGAAAAGAATGCATCATGCAACTAGGTGCAAAAAGAATCAATTTAAAAGCTATTGTATAACTCCTATTAGGCCTAATTCAATTTCTATTAAGAAAAATAAAATAAAACTTTTATTTATTATAAATAAAAGTTCATCCTATTAAGTGACAGAAACTATCCTAGAATAATCACTCACATGTTAAAAATAAATTTATTTACTAATTAAAATAATAGGAAAACAGTAGCTAGTTAATTAATTAGGATTAACAAGATTCTGCTTAAAACTAATTTTTTTATTAATCCTAAAATACCCAAATTAATTCCTATGGTTAGGTAATGTCAAAATAAAGTTGGGACAAAAAATAATCATCCAAAAATAATTTTTCTAGCTCATGTTATAACAGATTTACTATTCTGACTAAAACTAAAATAAAGCAATTTAATTTAATTTTAACATAGCTAAATATATTTTCTACAGAAACTATAGAAAATTTGCAAACCAACAAAAAAAGAATCACTCAAAAATATTAAACAGAATAAAAGATATGAATTTTTCAAAACAGGAACTATTCTGTTAAAACAGAAAATGAAAGAAAAAGGGCCTAATGGGCCTAACTAACGCACTGAGCGTAATATAGCTAATTGGGCCCTAGGGTTAAATTGAATCGGGCCGGGCAAAAAAATAAAAACCTAACTTAAAAACTAACCGGACTAAACCGGTCGAACCGGGCGGTTTTTATTAAAAACGCGTACCCCTTCGGGGGTCTAATCTACACCGTAGGTTGCGCATCGGACGGGGGAGGGGATTCCGGCGGCTTACCGGAGCTCGACGGCGGGGCGGGTGGTGGGAGAGTGCCGACGGCTCCGGTCGTCGGGAGGTGGCGGAGTGGCTCGGCGAAAGTGCAGACGAGCTCGAGGAGGCGCTGGTGGAGTCGGGCGAGCTCGGGAGGGGCTAGGGCGGCGACGACGACGCAAATGGCGGCGACGGGGTTCAGACCCGGCGACGCGTGAGAGAGAGGAGGGCTCCGCGCGAGGTAAGGGGAATGGGGTGCGGGGCCCGGCTTATATAGGCGGGGCCTCGTCGGGGCAAAGGAGGTGATCGGGAGGATCGGATCCGGATCTCATGGATCCGCGATGGCATGTGGCGTGGCGTGGGGCGGGGTTGAAGACGGGCGGGGCCACCTGCCGAGAGAGAGGGAGGGGGTGGTGCGGTCGGGCGACCGCCCCAAAGGGTTTCGAGCGAGGGAGGTGAGGCGGCTCATTCGGCCTCATTGGGCTGGCCTCTGGCCGCCTGGTGGGCAGTCTGAGGCGAGGTTTTGCCACTGGGCGGGTTGGGGGACTGGTGGCGCTGGGGGTTTCTTTTTAAATTTTATTTTTTAATAAAACAAAACAGAGATAAAACATAATCTATAAATATTTTATATAGGACATATATATACCGAAATGATCAGGGGAATATTCCCTATCATTTGAACATTTTTCCAAAGGCAAAATCCAAACTTTATAAAAATTCATCTTTCTCAAATTCAAATAAAATTCATATTTGAATCCAAAACTTTTGGCATTGTTTTCTTCTGACATATTTGGAGTGTCATGTTACTCCTCTCATACTTTTTCTCAAGTAGTTGTCAGGCATAGTTTTGAAATGAATTTCACTTGCCAAAATTTGAATTCAAATACCAAAACTCAATTTTTTGAAAGGGGGTTTCAAGGCACTTTCAAATGACTTTCAATTTGATACTTTTAACTTCCAACTCATATTTCATATAATTGAAGAAGTCATTTTATCTTCCTCATGAAAATCATTGAGTTGCATAAAGCTTTGAATTTGAAATATTCTCAAATGAAATTCAAATCTTTTCAAAACCCTTTTCATTTCAAATGGAAGAAGTCATTTCATCTTCCTCTAGGGGTTTTGGTGTTGGAATGGAATTGAATTTATTGAGATCCAAAAAGGGCAAAGAGGATAGTTTTGGGAAAGTCATTTTATTCCCTCTCATCCAAATTTTCAAAAGTTTCAAATTCCACTCAGTTTCACTCAATCAATCAAACAAACAATCAGACAACAAGCATAGTTATTTATTTAATATAACATTCCAAAATTTAGAATTTTGGGATGTTACAAACCTACCACACTTAAAATGAATCTCGCCTCGAGATTCGAAGGGGCTAGCAAGAAAAGGTTAGGGGTTGGGGGTCTTCTAGCAGATCCGTCGGTCGGAATGGTCTAGTGTGCTACCACACTTAAAAGCAAGGTTATAGTTCCAATAAACTCAGATACTTCTTCTGGAGTGTCGACAATGTATGTCTCTTCACATATCCTACAATAGCTTCTTCACCAAAGCTCTTCTGTCAGAAGCATAGAGTTTTCCTCAGAATCTTGGGTTGGTTCGTCAAAGTTGAAGTTCGTCCGAGACTGGATCTTCGTAGCTGATAGGTCTGTGTCCATTCTAGACAAATATCGTAATACTCATGGTGGTCTACCATTAATGGTTTCTCCTGCAGAAAACGGGTCTCGGTTGAACTTCACCGTATAACCCACGATTGGCAGTTTGCTGTAGAAGGGTTCCATCGTACTACCATTCTATGGTTTTATGGCTTATCGTGTCGACACTCTTCTAAGGTTTTCAAGGCTCTCGATTTTTCATCAACATATGATAGTTCATGATAGAAGTCTTCGTATGGGGCCAATCCATCCTGCATTTGAATCATTACCACATACGTAAATATCGAATCACGTATTCTAACACTTGGGCATACTCACAAGCATTGCAGATTTTCTCTTGTTGACGAACTGAGTTCGTATAAATCCATGGTTTCTGCAAGCCAAACAAAACATCTATCGTTACTTCACCACTCTCAGGTTTTTGCGTAACCTCGTATGCTGATGGGATCACTGATTCTTCCAAATTTCTTACTTCATCAAGTTTACATCTGTTCCTTATCAAAATCCTGGCCCTGTGGGTTATGGCCCACTTCAACACTAGTGCATCTTTAACTCATCCTTGGAGTAACTCTCTTACACCTCCTGTGAATCCAATAGTACTCTGTTTCTTCATACCATCATATCAAGAACAAAACTCCAACTTATTTTGTCCAGCTCCCTTCTATGGACCGTCGTGAATAACACATTTGTTTCTTCATTGATCTTGTGGCTTTACAGAGTACTATGAACAAAAGAATGCATAAGTTTATCCATAAAATCTCATTATTCTCATATCAATCTTTCATTACATCCTTAACCTTTTTCGTAAATCCAAATTCCAAAAGGTACTTTGTTACAAATGCTGCCACCCACATGGTTTGGTATGGCGGACATTACTTCCAACTTTATTTATTTATCCTCCTCGAGGATTCTTGATCCATCGGAAGTGTGCGACATGAGTCTTGAAATCTTCAATCTTCTTTTTCATCATGGTGGTCTTGAGCTTCACCTTCATCATCTCTCGCATGCACTTCGCTTAGGTATTCCTGAGTATAACGGAGTCTTGCTTCAAGTATTTTCTCGATCCGGCGATGGCTTCCATGGCTGCTTCACTAACAACATCGAAGAAAGTTGCTTGTGGCACACGTGAAATGAAAAGTACTGCCCCATCATCTTTGGGCAAACTCCTTTCAAATGGTGGAGGTGTACCTCCACATACCAAAGTTCCACTCCATCTTGCATGAAAGGGTAGCCTTTGTAGACCTGCATCTCCTTCAAGGTGAATATGCTTCATCATGTCCTTCAGATCTTGGGTAATCATGATCACTTGTCGTGGTCATGATTGTTTCCGGACCTTTAAGGAAAGACTCAGAAGGGTCGTCATCTGCAGCTAGAAACAGAAATGATGCTCGAATAAGGTACTTATCTCCTGGGGCACACATTCATATCATCCAAACAGAACTTCAAACTCAATTTCCAATTTCCTGTTTATGCATCACAACTCACCTTCTTCCATGTTCATCAAGAATATTACTTTCCAAGATAAAATATGACAACTCCTTAAAGCTTTTCAGCATGTGACAGTACAACTTTATTGAGTCATGAACTATTACAATCTCAGAGTAATCTATTACATAACTCAACTCATTGAGCTCATGAAAATGAAATTGCTTTCTACTACTCCTATTATCCACATCAAAATTCCAACTACTCAACTCCAGCTTTCATCTTGTCGGGACATTTAATAGCATAATGTCCTGCCTCCTTGCAGCGAAAACAAATGACTTCCGACATGTCTCGGGGCTTCTTTGTGATTATGCGGGCTCCTTGGATTCTTGGCTTGTTTTCTGGACATTTACTAGCGTAATGACCTAAATCCTTGCACCTGTAACAAGTGATATGACTTAGGTCCTTCTCTGCAAAAATTGCGTTGTTCTCGGGTTGCCTTCTTTTCTCTTCCTGAATTTCTCTCAGAATGATCGAGTTTCTATTTCCGAGGGTCAAACTTCACTTCTGTCGGAAATATCCGGATACTCTTTTCTTCCCTTGGTGCAATACTGCGAAAAATGTCCTTCTTCTCCACATGAATAGCAGGCATTGGAGTAAACTCTGTTGAGGCCTTCTCCATCAAGGTCTTCAACACTTTCATTCATAACTTCTCGGAGAGCTTGTTTCATTCCTTCTTTCTGTTCCTGAATAGTTTGTTGCACCATGGGGTAAATGTGACACTGAGTCGGGTAGTGGGTGGTTCCTTCACACAAGAAACAAGTCACCTGACTAGTTGGGCATTCCTCAGCTGGGTGTTTCTCCTCACAATGAAAGCATCCATCCTTGTGTTCCTCCTGGGTGTGTCCTATTTCTCCGCAAATCTTGCAGGCACAAGGTTTATTTCTTGGTGTATCATGGTGCTTCCGGATAAGACGTGATCTCAACAGGGTCTTCTTGAATTCCTCCCAAGTTCTTGCTCCATTAAATCCTGTATGGCTTGATGCATGTTCCACAGTGTTGCAGCACTTTCACGAAAAATCAAGAAGCGATTGAACCTCATACTTCCTTGAAACCAAATTGTTCTCAAGTGATTTACCATGTTCGCATCCATAGCTCGCCTCGGGCTGAGTCTTCGGTCCAGAGAATATCAGTCCAACTTCTTTCATCATCTATGGGGTTCAAAAGTTTTGGGATGAGATATGAGGGAGGTGGGGAGGGATATACACACAATACAACCAATAGTTTTTTTTTTGAAGAAACAGGTTTTTATTTTGGGGCTGTCGGAAAACATCAAACAAATGACAGCTCACAAACCATCGCATCTAACGTAGGTGTATAACAGGGGTTTGGTCTTCTAAAGGTCAAATAATTCTTCAGATCCTTCAAGTCTTCGGAGTCTTCAACTGTTGTAGCTTCTAATGGAGAAATCCTCTTTTTTCTGAAGGGATCATCAGTTCTCCGATATCAAATCCTTCTTGGAGCGTCTTCAGTTGATCCTTCAAAAGGGAAAAGGGGTATATTCTAACTATTTGAGGTGAGAGGGTCTACTTGATAAAATCAGAAAAGACGAGAAGTAAAGGATGCTTTTGAAAATAAAGTTTTAGAGATTTCCTGTCCTAGGGCTTTCCGATTTCTAGGTCACGCCCTACAGTCAACATGTGCTCGATACCATTTACAGTAGCGACCCGACCTCGACAGTCAAGCCTACGTGTTCTTTGTGCCATCCACGGATCAAGTATCTTTGGCACACACAGTACATCAATGTATATATCAAAGTGCAATCACATGTATAATTAACGAAACTGATATATACCTCATAATACTCGTGAAACAATCAAGCGGGTGTGGAGTCCCATCAACGCCATCGGCAGTTGAGTGTAGACCGTAACTCTGTATCGTAACTCTTACTCGTCGAGGAAATATACGCAACATGATACGTTGCAGCCGTGTAGGTCATTACATTGAATGTACGGCAAGATCACAAACATGAGAAACAGATGATAAAACTATACTATATGCAATATGGCTTTATGGCTCAGATTCGAGTTTTTTGTTTGCGTAAAAGCTGGTTTTATTTTCCTACATCAAAGAATAAATGAGGTCTGTACTATGGAGTTTTCTATCATGACATGGTTCCGCCAACCGATGTCTCATAGCCCAAAATCATCATAAGTTGCCCACAATTAAGTTATCAATCCGGTGTTGAGAGTTCCGAGATAGATCCAAGTCCAGATGCTCAAATTGTCCGTGAATCGGGACACGGCTAATCGATTAGGTTTAAACCCTCTGCAGAGGTTTGTACACTTTACCCGCAAGATTCGATCCCTCTATTTACGTTCTCGCACTTCGAGGTGTTTGAGAACAAGATGACCAAACATGGTCTTCTCAAGAGTTCCTCGACCACCGTCGGTACTCATCCCATCCTACCGTAGTTCTACATCTGCTAGTACCGTCCCAGCCGAGTCACTACTAAGGTCAACCAAGCCAGAGCCCATAATGACTTGCGGTTGCACGGTAAGCTTCAGGGCATGAAGTATTCTTCCGTCTCTTTGAGTGCAGGTGAAGCTTTCCGCAAGATGTCATGGCACTTCTCCATGCATCCGGCCAACCACTGGTTTCTCCAGGTGCCCGTCAACAAATCCTTCACCCAAGAGTGTGTATTGAATTCTGTCTCGAGTCTTGAAGTCTTGAGGCCTTGAAGATGCAGATCCTTGCAGATTCCATCTTGGAGTTGTCGTCATTGGCGTAGAATCCTCCATTCTCACACCACTCCGAGTACTCATACCAACCCGTCTACTATAGCGTAGCATTTAAATAAATAACGTCCCGGGCTTGGTAACAGGGTGATGGGTTCCTACCTCATGCATACTACTCAACTACAAGGATTCAATAACACTACTGAGGGGTGGTTGCAAAGATGTCACTAAATGCAATAAATCATAGGTATGAAAGCATGGTCAAAGTGAACTTGCCTTGCTGACGATTCTTCGAAAACTAAGGATTCGTAGTAGCAAGCTTTGCACTCCGGAAACTCTACCGAGGCAAACAATAACTATAATAAGCATATAGCATGAGTTCACTTAACATAGCAACATAGTAACATAACACACCAAACAAACAATTCAAAACCCAAAGGGTAAACTCAAAGAAAAACCAACTCAAGTTTTTCCTACTTCAAGCAACAACTAAAAATAGTTTTATATAACAAAAATTTTCTCAACATAACCTAATCATGAGTTTATGTTAACTTAACAGAAAAGAATGCATCATGCAACTAGGTGCAAAAGAATCAATTTAAAAGCTATTGTATAACTCCTATTAGGCCTAATTCAATTTCTATTAAGAAAATAAAATAAAACTTTTATTTATTATAAATAAAAGTTCATCCTATTAAGTGACAGAAACTATCCTAGAATAATCACTCACATGTTAAAAATAAATTTATTTACTAATTAAAATAATAGGAAAACAGTAGCTAGTTAATTAATTAGGATTAACAAGATTCTGCTTAAAACTAATTTTTTATTAATCCTAAAATACCCAAATTAATTCCTATGGTTAGGTAATGTCAAAATAAAGTTGGGACAAAAGAATCATCCAAAATAATTTTTCTAGCTCATGTTATAACAGATTTACTATTCTGACTAAAACTAAAATAAAGCAATTTAATTTAATTTTAACATAGCTAAATATATTTTCTACAGAAACTATAGAAAATTTGCAAACCAACAAAAAAAGAATCACTCAAAAATATTAAACAGAATAAAAGATATGAATTTTTCAAAACAGGAACTATTCTGTTAAAATAGAAAATAAAAGAAAAATGGCCTAATGGGCCTAACTAACGCACTGAGCGTAATATAGCTAATTGGGCCCTAGGGTTAAATTGAATCGGGCCGAGCAAAAAAATAAAAACCTAACTTAAAAACTAATCGGACTAAACCGGTCGAACCGGGCGGTTTTATTAAACGCAGTACCCCTTGAGGTCTAATCTACACCGTAGGTTTCTTGTCAGACGGGGAGGGATTCCGCGGCTTACCGGAGCTCGGCGGCCGGCGGCGGGCGGTGGCGAGTGTGCTTGGCGGCTCCGGTCGTCGGGGAGGGCGGCGGAGTGGCTCAGGGGAAGTGACGAGCTCGGGAGGCGCTGGTGGAGTCAGGGCGAGCTCGGGAGGGCTAGGGCGGCGACGGCGACGCAAATGGTGTGGCGGGGTTCGGGCTCCGCGCAGCGTGAGAGAGAGAGGAGGGCTCCGCGAGGGGTAAGGGGGAATGGGGTGCGGGGCCCGGCTTACATAAGCGGGGGCCTCGTCAGGGCAAGGAGGTGATCGGGAGGATCGGATCCGGATCTCATGAGATCCGCGATCGGGCGGCGTGGCGTGGCGTGGGGCGGGGGTTGAAGGCGGGGCCGGGGCCACCTGCCAGAGAGAGAGGGAGGGGGGTGGTGCGGTCGGGCGATCGGCCCCAAAGGGTTTCGGGCGAGGGGGAGGTGAGGCCGGCTCGCTAGCGTCGCTGGGCTGGCCTCTGGGCACCTGGTGGGCAGTCTTGAGGCGAGGCTTGGCCCAGCTGGGCGGGGCTGGTGGCGCACAGGGGGGTGGGGTTCTTTTTAAATTTTTATTTTTTTAATAAAACAAAAAAAGAGATAAAACATAATCTATAAATATTTTATATAGGACATATATATACCAAAATGATCAGGGAATATTCCCTATCATTTGAACATTTTTCCAAAGGCAAAATCCAAACTTTATAAAAATTCATCTTTCTCAAATTCAAATAAAATTCAGATTTGAATCCAAAACTTTTGGCATTGTTTTCTTCTGACATATTTGGAGTGTCATGTTACTCCTCTCATACTTTTTCTCAAGTAGTTGTGAGGCATAGTTTTGAAATGAATTCCACTTGCCAAAATTTGAATTCAAATACCAAAACTCAATTTTATTCCCTCTCATCCAAATTTTCAAAAGTTTCAAATTCCACTCAGTTTCACTCAATCAATCAAACAAACAATCAGACAACAAGCATAGTTATTTATTTAATATAACATTCCAAAATTTAGAATTTTGGGATGTTACATATAATCCTCGAGTATCATGCGTCAAATACATCTCTATCGATTATGTTGTATAGAAATTCATATTTACAGGAATGTAACATATCATCCGTCGAGGTATTTAATTTACGAACATGTATCCACCTATTAAAAGTTAGTGTCATTTGTGGGTATATACCAATAAATTTCACTTCGAGGTATGCACATACTGAGAAATATTTTCATTATTCATTTTTTTGGGACTTGAGTATGCACCAAATTATATCACTGTTGGTTATTCAACCTCCATTTCATTTAGGATACCCGAGATATATCTATAATCTTTATTAGGTATCATACCTTGGTATGTGTATATTTTGAGTAGAAACAATACCTCGGGTTTATGTATATTTTCATTAGGTATAATACTTTCGGTATGCATTTTCATTAGATATAATTGCCCCGGGTATGTGTATATTTTCATTAACAATATCTTGAGTATGCACTTTTTCGCGGGCCTGAGTATGCACTTACAAATATATTGGACTATTTTGCACGTATCTAGTACAAATTAGAATAAATCATAGGGTATATAAAGAACCAAGTACGAGCGTTCATACTATTTTTAATGTGACAAGTCGAATTTGTTTAAGGAAACAAATTATTCCAGGGAATCAATAGCTTCTAGTTTTTTGGAAACCAATCTGCAATAAATGGCAATGGAGGTAATCGCATGCAAGTAGAGAAAGGAAAGAAGATTATTTGGAAGGTTCTAGTGATTATTTCCAAATACAAAACACTTAACGGGTTGGATCCGAATGAGGTGCCCAGGCACCTAGGTGCCCCATATAATTTACCTATATATATATATATATATATATATATATATATATATATATATATATATATATATATATATATATATATATATATATATATATATATATATATATATATATATATATATATATATATATATATATATATATATACATCTGGCTATTCTGTTACATGTAACGGAATATTATTCTGTTACCCTACTTGACCTGACGATTTCAGGCGGTTGTACTGATTAAGTTCGAACGTTTGAACTGATACTTTCATTTCTGTTTAACAGATCGTTTTCTTTAGTTCAATTTTTTTTGCAATTTTTTGGTCAAAACGGGGCGTGTAATATATCGTTGGAAAGCTCTTGACAACTATATTTTGAGTATATTGAATGTTTTTGCAAAATCATTATAGTTTAAGAACAGTTTTGAAAAAACCGTTTTTTTCAAAACCGAAAACGCGAATCGTATTTTGGACTCAATTTTAAAACGGTTTGTCGGAATTGAGGATATAAGATGGAGTTGGAAATCTAGTGAAAATCCGCATCTTACATATATCTAATGTTTTTTCTAATTCTATATGATTTAAAAGTAATTTGGAAAACGGTGAAATTCTGGGCGAAACGTATTTTTGCGATTTTTTGCAAACGGTTTGTCGGATTGATGCAAATGATACGGCTTTGGAAAGCTATGGAAAATGCGCAACTTTTTCGTATTGAAATGTTTTTCTAATTCCTTACGGTTTAAAAATAAATTTAAATACGGTCAAATTTGATTTCAAGCGCGATTTTTTTTGACAGTTTGTCGAAATGAAGTAAATAATATATGGTTGGAAAGATATCAAAAATACGAAACTTATTCATGTTGAACGTTTTCTCAAATTCGCAACCGTTGAAGAGTAATTTGGATTACGGTGTGACTCATCCTGCTGTTTTTCTGTTAGAAAAAACAGAGTACCTGTACTGATCTACGTGTGTGTTTGTACTGATGTATTCTTTAAAAAGTAATTTTGAAAGATTCCGAAAAGAAGAGTACTTGAACTGATGTTTCATGGGTTTGTACTAAGCATGTTTTTCACTAACAAGACTTTGCTCGTAAGTTTTCAACGGTTTATTGTATCGTTGCCCCTGTACTTGCATGGTTTATATCATCGAACAGAATGATAATTTTTTCAAAAAGAAAATTTTTTTATTCTTTTTTTAACTAAACATTTTTTTACAGTGATGTTCTAGACTTTTCTTATTTTTACGACTTGTACTTTTTTCCATTTGAATTGCATGGGGTTTCTTTTTGCTTGAACTTTTACAAGTTGAATTTCTGTCATTTTATTTTATTTCGAACGAACCACCATTTTTAACTTGTACTGATCAATATTTTTAATTCAACCATTTTTCCTTTGTGAACGGACCTGCTGTTTTCCTGTCTGGAAAATTGAGTACTCGTACTAATATATGTGTCTGTTTGTACTGAGATGTTTTTGGTAGAGTAATTTTGAATGGTTCTAAAACAAGAGTACTTGTACTGATGGTTGCATCGATTTGTACTAAATGTGTTTTCACTAACTAGACTTTTGCTTTGTTTTTTGGGTAATGTTTTTCTCATAAGTTTTCAATGGTTCACTGTATCATAGTCCCCGAACTCGCATGGTTTATATCGCTGAACTGAATGCTATGTTTTTCCAAAATATGGGCGCCTGTTGGACTGATCTCGTTGTCCCATCTGAACGAATCAGTTGCAGAACTTGGACATCGGACTGATCTCGTTGTCCCATCTGGACGGATCAGTTGCAGAACTTGGACATCCAAACTTGGACATCCAACGTCACAGAATACCAAAAGCTAACCATCTTTTATTTTACAAACTATCATTGTTTTTAATTTGTACTGATCAATATTTTTTATTCAAACCATTTTTTTATTCTTGCACGCACAGCAAGTTGTTCATGTATAACTTCTTTGAAGAAGTAGCAACCATCTCATCATATACAGAGTTTTTTTAACACATACAATACATGCACATGAATAACATATACACCACACCGACTGCACATTTTCATACCTGAATGACATATTCACCACACCGACTGCACATTTTCTCGCTATTAGAAGCCTCTTCAGATTTAATGGTTTGTACTAGGCATAACAAATTAACCAAAAGCCGAACTACGAAGGTTCAAGTTCTTGAATTACAGACCAAAAACCAAGCAAACAAAGGATAAATAGAGGATTGCCAGGGTCTAAGAGAGATCAATTGCAATACATTTTCACTCCATGTTTCACTCAGTAATAACATGACTGAATAAGAAGTTCAAAACTGGAGCAGTAGCACTTTCACTCCAATTTTCCTTTCGGTATCGTTGGACACAAGCTCCTTGAGGAAGCCTGCATGGTCAGTAGCACGTTGGTCCTGCAATTGTGTCGACGTGGAGAAGGAGCCTCATGGTCAGCCCGCAACAGGGTAACTTCTCTGCACTACAACAAATCAAAAGCAGTAAATGCACACATTTTGGACATACAAGCATAATGGAAATTTGCAGAAATAACATGGTGTATCCTGATACAAAGTACTGATGCTTTGGGAATTTTCGAGCAGGGAAGAGAATTGCAGGCAGCTCAAGTATCAAGAGCAGAAGAGCATGGGTTCACCGGGGAATGAGGTAGACAGACGACAGTGGTTGGCCTAGTGCCCGGCTCGCCGACAGGCTTCAGTTCGGGCTGGATTCATCAAAGATGTCAAGCTTATAAGCACTGCAAGAAAAACTAAGATGGAGAGAATACACTGAGCACCATGTCTAAATCTCAGGTTAGAGGTTGGTCCAATAAAATTATGAGGTCAGTGCTTCCATAGAAGTAACAAGATGCAAGCTTAGTTTTTAGGTTACAAATTTGTAAATACTAGTACTGCTACCAGCATTTTACAAATACTAGCGAACTTGAACTTGTGGTCTATCAAGATCTGAACTGATTGTGTTACAAGCACAAACACAAAATCTAATGAAGCTTGCATAAGTACCAACTTTTCAACGGTTCATTTCAAAATTCAACAATTCAATTTTCAATAGATCAAACTAAGGAAAGTCAACTGACCGAAGGGGTGGCCAACGACCACAGTTGCTCATGGTGTGCACGACAATGTCCAACAACCTCTATCCTGGCTCATTGTGGAACGACGTGCTGGGCATAATCCATGGCCTGGCATATGAGATGCAAAAAAGAGTTAGAGAGGACTTAAGCTAATTTTTTATAGCTGATGATGTAGCATTACAAAAAATAATATACTTTAGCCCATAAATGCAAAGTACCCTGAACTTTTCCGGAGCTTTTTGTTGAACTGAAGCATGCTCTGGAGCATGACGAGATCGAGCGGATTGGGCTCACATCTCGCACAAATAACAAACACAGAGCACACAACATGCATGACCGCACAACATCAGACGCAATTCCTGAACTTGCAACACAATAGCAGCAGTGAATATTCTTTTATTACCTTGTTTGTAGCAGTAGCATCAAGCACACTAGGTAACATCTAGGAGCCAACAGGAGGTGCACCAACAGCTAGTGGCAGCAAGTTCCGGTCGTCCTGGATGCGGCTGGAAAAGAGAAGTAGATGAAGGGCGAGGTCATCCTAGTTTCAAAGATATCAAACAGCAAAGTACTGATCAAAATCAATCATTGTTCATATCTCCAAATCTAGTGCAAAAAATTATAAGTTACTGTGTCAACAAGCGATGTTGATTTACTCCAAAACACAAAATTTGTGAAGAGAACATCCATCACACACTTTTGGTCTGCACAACAATGTTCCTAGAACTGTCCACGTTCAGAATTGAAAGAAATTTATGTTTTATAGTGACGAAATGACCATCAAGCATGGCACGAGGAGCTTGGATGGAGAAGCGAGGAAGAGCTGGACTGGTGTGTGTCCTATACCTGGACAGGGACGGGAAGGGTGACACCGGAGGACTACGGCGTCGGTGTCAACAGAGTTACCCTACTGGATACAGCGCGTGGCCTCTCCAAGGGCGTGAGGCGTCGGGGGATGCCAAAGTTAACAAAGGTAATTCCTAAATATATATCAAAGTGAGTACTGGACAAGAAGTGCAAATTTGTAGCAGCACACAGATTGAACTTACATAATTTTGAAACGTGTACTGATGATATTTTTGCGCACGCACCCAACTATTTTGTGTTTTTTCATGGACGAGCTTTTAATTTTTATTTTCAGTACTTCTCGAAAATGAATATCTGAACCACCAGAATGGGGTGTGGTAACCAAAATTCAGAAGAGTACAAACTCAATAAGGCACCATACTGAAATAAGTCGCGGTTGGTACCAGGGGTGTCAGTTTTGTGCTTGACATGTAAGATGATCTGCAAACACACACAAAGGTGAAATTGAAAATTTTGGTTTTTTATGTATAACCATACAAAAACATCTATGAATTTCACTCTTCAAAATGGGTTCAAACACCACTTCTAAGCAATACATCCCAGCTAGCGTCCATTCATCCAGCCCTCTCTGTTTCATCACTTGACACGAGCAAGCACGTACCTTGGCCTGGACATCTTGTACAGGTGAACGGACAGGGGTGGTGACTGTGAATGGCCAGGTCGCTCCTGCGGCGGAGCCCCGCCGGTAGGAGATGGCGCGGTGGTGTGGGAGCCAGGGTAGATGGGGCGCTGCGGCTGCCCGGGACAGTGCTCTGAACTGAAATTCATTTTTTTTTTCAATAAGTGTATGAGTGCATGCTATTCTGAACCAAGAGCAGGTTCTCATATGTACTCTTTTGTTAGAGGATTAATGTCAATGATGCATCGCTTTTGAAGCTTCTTTACGCATGAAAGCTAATTAAAAATTCTACAATACTTTTAATGGAAGAACAATAGAGGAGGGAGATGACCTGGAGCAGAGTTTGTAGGCGACGATCTAGTTCATCCATGAAGATTCTGTCCCATGGTGAGAGGTGAATCTGCAGGGTGTCTTTGGCAAGCCATCACCGAGATGGTAGGGCCTCGCCGGCCTCTCACCTGAGGAGGTGCTTGACAGCCTGGCCCGTGTGCGCGGCAAGGGGGAGGAGAGACTCCAATGCTCGTCACCGTCGAACTGAACCCCACACCTCTATTGAACTGCTGAAATATTTTAGTACTGTGTTAGATCTGATTGCAAAACTAGTACCTGAAAATCTCATCTCCAAATATGCATGTCAATCTTCACAGTTGGAAGTAATCTGAGCTATCTCAAAACATCGAACTGAAACATACATGCATGAACGAAACCGGTACAAGCAATACAAACAATCAATATGAGGTGGAATCTCTAGATGAATAAGAACAAAGTTAAAATAAGATTTTTTTGAACTGAACTAAAATAATAAATTGTACTGAACACCTAAAGAGCGTGTTCTTTTTCACATCTTCCCAACTACTCAATTAGCGTAACACGGTAATGCATTTTAATAGCGTATAAACCGAGAGAGATTGCCGTGAGAGTGTCGTAAACACATGCAGAGGACTACCATCAGCTCTCAACTTGGACGGCTGCCAGCAACCTTTGTGGACCAACCGGTGGTGGTGTGGCCCAACCAGAGCAGGTCGGTGGCTACGCGATGCGTTGTCGGGATGATGCATAAGAATTAAACTGAACGAATTTTAGATATTGAATTGAACTGAAAGAATAAACTGGACATCACCCGTACATTAGCTTTTATTTGACAACATAGAAACATAAGATGCACTATGTTTGGGGAAGGAGGCAGCGCTGTGGGGAGGCAACGACAGCTTTTCCTGATGTACCATGCTTTCTATTTCAATGCTCACACTAGCCAGGTGAGTAGAAGTTGTCCCATGATTTGTTATGCAAGGGGGAAACACATAATCTTTTTATAGCTTTACTTTCTTTGGGAGGAAGTGGAAGAAGGATTAACTAATATTTGTTCTTGGCACAGTAAATATATTTGAACCTAGACGATTTAACTGGTTGAACTGAGGCAGTTAAACTGATTAGCACATCTAGGTATAAGGAGACGATTTAACTAGTTGAACTGAGACAGATTAGCACCACTAATACAATATTATACTATAAAAATGACTCCCATTCCAATAGCTCAACAAGCATCAAATTATTCCTCAAACTTCCAGTCCTGGAACATAATCAGTATTTGTTCTAACAAACAATTAACATGCACAGCAGGAATGATGTATCTCTTTAATGAGTGAATTGCCTCGAACAAACACTAATTTTGATTTGGAGCGGACTACATTAACATATGGGCAAAACCGTTGTTTTTTCTCTAGCCAATCGAACTATCACCATAATTATAGAAGAACTGATGCAATACGTACATATGGAAGATTTTTACCTTTTCAGCCAGCATTTTCATCGAACAGGTGTTGTGCACCCAAGAATCAGAGTGAAATGAGCCTAGGCAGAGAGCATCTGAGAGAGGGATAGAGAAGATGGCGACATTGCGGCCAGCAACTGCTGCTCCTCGTCTTAGAGGGTGAGAGAAAGGACAGCGAGCACGCCACGACGGAGCACGCACGACCATGTCGTCATCGTCGTCATGGAGAAGTAGGACTGCTAGCGGATGGGAGCGGGGCGAGGACGTGGGTCGGCTCGAGAAGGAGGATGGGGGCGAGCTCCATCGATGATGACCGGTGTAGAGGGAGGTGATTCGGTCGGGGCGGCTGAACAGAGGTGTCCCGACGGCGGGATGAGACGGGGAGGGAGCCACTGGCGAGGCGGCAGCAGGACAGGCAGGAGCCTGGTGAGGCGCTGGCGGAGGAGGAAGGTTCCTGGACACTGGGGTAGAGGGAGGTGGCGACGCTGAGGTGGAGGAAGGCGGCGGTGTGCGGGGAGAGAGGCGGCCATGGCGCTCGGGTGGAGAAAGGCGTCAGCGCGCGGGAAGGGAGGCGGCAACGCGCGAGGAGGGAGGCGGCGGTCGTGCTGGGGTGGAGGAAGGTGGCAGCGCGTGGGGCGGGATGCGGCGGTGGGCGGTGCCAAGAGGAGGAAGAGGAGCGGGACCGGTGACACACTTGGTCCGGAGGAGCAAGAAGAGCAGGGTCGCCGGCGCTCTTGGTCGGTTGAAAATGAGGAGAAGTGCGACGACGGGTATGGGGAATCGGAGATTTGGAAGGAGGTGGATTCTGCTGTCGTGCCCATGCTTGGCGTCATGGGCTCCCTCGCTCGGCTGCCGCCGCCGCCTCGCTCGCCTCACGACTGCCTCCCATGAAGGAGGCGGTAGGTTGGGGCGGTCGGGAGATTCTCTTGGTATCTTGCGTCGCGCCCTTTAAGGACCGAGGGGTAATAGAATATTATTCATTACGGTAACAAAATAGTCATGTATATATATATATATATATATATATATATATATATATATATATATATATATATATATATAGAGAGAGAGAGAGAGAGAGAGAGAGAGAGAGACGGTCTATTTGGCTAATATTAGCAGAATAACTATTCTCGCACACCATTTCAAGACTTTGCACGCTGAACGCAAGTGCACGTTATTCTTTGAACCAAGTGTGCTGCAAAGACTACACGAAAGTGAACTTCGCCGGAAAAACTGCACTCGTTATTTTTTCGGTACTATTTTCGCTCTAATTTTTTAACCGTTTATCCGAATGAGGTGTGTAATATACCGTTGAAAAGCTATGGATTAGGCACAACTTCGACATGTTGAACACTTTTCGAGATTCCACACGGTTTAAGAGCAGTTTTGAAAATTGTGTGGCGGATGACGAGTGGCAGCGAGCGTTTTTTCGCGTTTTTTTTCTAATCCGCTTGTCGGAATGAAGCAAATAATACGCCGTTGGATATATGTAGTTGAGGCGCATCTTTTTCATATATAAATATTTCTCTAATTCGTTACGGTTTAAGAGCAGTTTCAAATTTACTAAATCGCGGAATTCTGTTTTTCAAGTTTTTTAAAATTTTCGGTACTGTTTTCGCTCCAGTTTTTGAACCGTTTATCGAAACGAGGCGTGTGATACGCTGTTGAAAGCTACGAAAGAGGCGCAACTTTCATATGTTGAAATATTTTTTAGATTCCTTACGGTTTTAAGTTAATTTTGAAAATCGTGCGGCAGATGACGAGTGGCTGCGGCCGTTTTTCGTGAATTTTTGGCAAACCGCTGGTCGGAATGATTCAAACGATACACCGTTGGAAAGATATCAACGATACGCAACTCTTTCATGTAGAACACTCTCTCTAATTCTTTACGGTTTAAGAGGAATTTCGAATTTACCGAAATGCGGACACTCTGTTTTCGCGACACCCAAATCGACGGGTACTTCATCCATTGAAAACCGCGACCGCATCGGATTTAAAAACCGCACTACATCAGACGTGTTAGAGAACTGCATGATTTATTTTATTCAAACGTAATTTTTTTAAGGACGAGAAAGTAGAGTGCACTTCACATCGGGTGTAAATGAACCACAACACTATCAAGAAGTGAACCGCATTACTTTTTATGGCTTTCGTAACAATTTTTTGCACCTACGGGATGAACAACATCATATGGCCGACCGCACTGCTCCAGGCACCTCATCGAACGGGCATGCGAGCTGCATAATTTCTTTTTTGCATTTTCATGTTGGGGGCAAGTAAACGACATCACTGTTAAAAGTGAACCACATTCGAGGGCCAAAAGCACTGCAGCGTTGCATTTGATATAGTGAACAATGGAAGAGTTTTATTATAGTGAACCATGTGGGAAACAAAGTGAGCTTCAAAACATATACTATATCTTTTCATTATTTTTACACAGCCATACACACAAACTCCACAATCTCACAAGCCGAACAGCTGCACCTGCAAACTACACCATGCCACTGAACTCTATATTCAAATAAAATAGGCTACTTGTGCTCGATGAGATGAAACTTTTTCTATAAAAATAAAGAAAAAATGCCGCCGCGCCACCAAACTGTAATCACGCTGCAATTAATCAATCTCCATGTGCACCTAATCGTTCAGTGGGATCACCGTGCTTTCGTCATGGGATCCGTGCACCGCACATCCAAAGGAAAAAACACTCCAATGATCCGCACAAGACGGGCGAAGTTGCATCGCACCTTGCGCCACCGCGAGCTGCACTAGCACGGCAGCCACCGGACTATCATGTGGTGGCGAGGCAAGGCAGGCCGCGGAAGATCTGGTCGTGGGAGGGGTGGATATGGTCGCGCGACAAATGCATGCCGAGAATTGCACGCACATCGAGCTCGCACCACACAGCACACCGCGTGAACTGCGTGGGGGCTCAAGTGTTCCGGTCGGGCGCAGATCACGGTCGAGCCGCGGAAGTCGCCCGGCAGACACCGGACGGGGATTCGCTGAACGGCGGCCGTTCCTCTCCCACGGCGACTATAGAAGAAAGGAGGAGGCATTGTGGCTCGAGAGAAGGAAGGCCATGCCGATTCCAGTTGTTGAAAAGCACGCCGTGGGCTGGTGGAGGCCGGATCCGCGGTTGAAGGCGCAGAGGGGCCGGATCGGGTGGTAGAAGCAGCGTTGGGGGCTGGTGGTGGCCGGATGCGGTGGGCGGAGGCGAGGGCCCAGATCCATCGCCGGGAGGCGCGCCGGGCGGTTGCCAGCCCGGATCCGCCGCCGGGAGGTGGTTGCGAGGGCCATGGCGGATCACGGTGAGGTGGCGCCCTGCGGCCTCGGACCACGGCTGCCGCAGCGGCTGCCAACCGTCAAGCGCGAGGTTCGGACGATCAGAGATGCAGGCGAGGATGCGCGGGCAGCCTGCCGATCCCGGTGACCCAAGGGCCGGAGGCGCCGTGGATGAATGGGTCAACGGCAGCTGCTGCTCGATCCCGCTCGCTATGGCACAGCAGGCCAACTCGCTTGGATCTGTCGTCGGGACAAGGAGGCGAGGATGGAAGTGGTTTCGGGCGGAGTGGGGCACCACGGCAGCGCGCTAGTTCTTGACCCGACCTAGGGAGGGAGGAAGGTGGTCGAGGAGGTGCGCCGGAGTTGGTGGGCATCGGGCGACAGAGGGAGGAGGAGGAGGCGTCTTTGGAATTGGTGGGCATAGGGGTGATAGAGGAGGTCGGAGGAGGCGCCCCGGAGTTGGTGGGTTGGTGGGGCACCGTGGGGCAGGGAGGTGGTGGCACGCCGGAGGGGTGGGGTGGCGGCGCGCCGCGGGAGTGGGGAGCGGTGCAGCGCCGGAGGGGTGGGGTTGGTGGGCGCCGGGGGTGGTCGTGGTGGGGAAGGTGGGCAACCAGGGTTGGGGTTGGCCTAATGCAGTTTTCTAGTGTTATTGTGCGGTCCGGGTAGGTGGATTGAGTAGCACGGAAGTGTTAGCAGAATAAGCGTTTTGGGTGTGCAGAATAAACTCTTAAGGGTGTTATCATAATAGACCCACCGTATGTGTGTATATATATATATATATATATATATATATATATATATATATATATATATATATATATATATATATATATAGTCAATGAAGAACAAGGTCGGAAAGAGTGAAGACATTGCAAAGTTGAAGAATTTGAACAACTGAGGTATTTCAAAACAGAAGAAAAACTCAAATTGAAGAATTTCAACTTTTGTTGGTGGCATGACACACCGTATAAGAATGATGATTTCAGACGCCGCGTACAATTGTCGTAGGGCTCTGAGAATCAATTTCTTCGTTAATTTCTTCACACTTAGAGGGTTAGTCTTCATTGATTGAAGAAAAACGTTACTTCGTGTGTTGCACATCTAAGTCATCAATTTTGCATAAGTGTTAAGATGTGTGTCCTTTTCAAAGGACATTCGGAGATTCTAAGTGAAAGTGCGTTATATCGACTAGAGGGGGGTGAATAGGCGATTTTTATAAATTCTTCACTGAGGAATTTGCCGGTGAGGAAATTCCTTAGCGAAGAACTACTTGCAACGGAATAAGTACTCAAAAGTGAACATAATAGAATGCAAGCATAGTCATCATGATGAAGTGAAGACAAGCACAGAGTACAGAAAGCGTAAGCACAGGATAACACAGGATGAAGACAAGCGATCAAGAAACTGAATCGAGGAAATTGAGAAAGTCTTCATCAAAGTCTTCAAACACAGATATGACAAGCACACAACACAGTAATGAGGAAATAAAAGAGTTGAGGAAATAGAACCAGTTGGCTTGGTGAAGACAATGATTTGGTAGACCAGTTCCAACTGCTGTCTCGGTTGTACATCTGGTTGGAGCGGCTAGGTATTTAAACCTGAGGACACACAGCCCCGGACACACAGTCCTCACCGTATTCTCCTTGAGCTAAGGTCACACAGACCTCGCCCAATCACTCGTGGTAAGTCTTTAGGTGACTTCCGAACCTTCACAAACTCGGTAACTCGACGATCCACAATTCCTCTTGGTTGCTCTAGACCATGACGTCTAACCGTCTGGAAGAAGCACAGTCTTCAAAGGTAACAAGCATCGGATCCATGCAGGATCAATCTCTTCGGTGATGCTCAATCACTTTCGGTTTGTAGGTGTTTGGGTTTGGGTTTTCCTCACTTGATGATTATCGCTCAAAGTCCTCGGAGGATGGGATGCTCTCAAATGACAAGTGTCAGTTTCTCTCGGAGCAGCCAACCAGCTAGTGGTTGTAGGGGGCGGCTATTTATAGCCTAGGGAGCAGCCCGACATGATAAGACATAAATGCCCTTCAATGATATGACCATTAGGTGGATAAGATATTTTGGGACAGCTGGCGCATAGCACAGCAACGGTCGGAAATTTGAGGTTCAAATTCCTTAGGGCTATCATGTTCCTCACTGTGTAGGCGATCCAAGACTGGCGAATTCCTAACTCCTCGGCCGAATAAATTCTCAGAGACGAGAAGAGCTTCGTCTCTCACATCAAGAATATGGTGAACTGTATGAGATTTCCAATGGCTTCACTCAAGGGATTCAGTAGGTGTAGGATTTTGAGTTGAGCATCACATGGAAATTTTTCCTTAGTATTTCCTCGACCCCTTTAACAAAGACGGTGTTTCCTATGACTCAAGAAAGAGAAAATGAAACTACGAAAACAAAAGTCTTCACGCTTCATGTTCCTCAAATGAATACCAAGTCTTCAAGGTCACACCAATTTCTTCACTTTCAAAGTCTTGAAATCCAAAGTCTTCAATCGAAGAACTTCATTTTTAGGGTCGACTTTCTCTCAGTAAATATCAAACTCCTCATAGACTTATAGACCTGTGTACACTCACAAACGATTAGTCCCTTAACCTATAAGTCTTTAATACACCAAAATCACTAAGGGCACTAGATGCACTTACAATCTCCCCTTTTCTTGTCGATGACAATATAGGTTAATTTTTCAACGGGATAAACATATGAAGTCTAAATACGATATTGAGGAATTTGATTGCAAGATATAGAAGAACTCCCCCTGAAGATGTGCATAGTGAGGAATTGCTTTTGAAGCAATGCACACTTGAAGAGTTGAATCTTGGAGATCTCCCCCTATATCTTGTAATTCATACACGCATTTGACATATAATATGAAGAATTTGAAATGCATGATGAAATATGGTGACTGATGTAATTCAGCATGCGTGCAATAACATTAACGAGGAATAAGCATGCAGAAGAACACAGAAAAAGTATCAGGTCACCATAGAGTTTAAGTTTACAACTCGTTCCAGCAAAGTCATCAGAAGAACGAGAGTTGTAACTTAGGAAAAAAACGCCCATATAATAGACCTGCTTGAAGACTAACTCAAATTTCCCCCCCTTTGTCATCGAATGACCAAAAGGATCGAAAATGAGGACTAATGCCCCTGAAGAAATACAAGAAGGTCAAGGTTCCTTCCTTGGTGGCCAGCTCCTATTCTTCATCGAGCGACACCGACGAGCATGAAGACTTGATGACTTCTTGACACTGCGTAACATCAACACGACCCCAACAACGCTGGCGCTCCTTCATCAACTTGATATTCTTCAGGGGCGTATTCCTCATTTTCGATCCTTTTGGTCATTCGATGACAAAGGGGGAGAAATTTGAGTTAGTCTTCAAGCGGGTCAATTATATGGGCATTTTTTTCCTAAGTTACAACTCTTGTTCTTCTGATGACTTTGCTGGATCGAGTTGTAAACTTAAACTCTATGGTGACCTGATACTTTTGGCTGATGTAATTCAGCATGCGTGCAATAACATTAACGAGGAATAAGCATGCAGAAGAACACAACAAAAGTATCAGGTCACCATAGAGTTTAAGTTTACAACTCGATCTAGCAAAGTCATCAGAAGAACGAGAGTTGTAACTTAGGAAAAAAACGCCCATATAATAGACCCACTTGAAGACTAACTCAAATTTCTCCCCCTTTGTCATCGAATGACCAAAAGGATCGAAAATGAGGACTAACGCCCCTGAAGAATATCAAGTTGATGAAGGAGCGCCAACGTTCTTGGGGTCGTGTGTTAATGTTGGGCCTGCCGCAATGTCGTCCAAGTCTTCATGCTCGTCGGTGTCGCGCGATGAAGAATAGGAGCTGGCCACCAAGGAAGGAACCTTGACCTTCTTGTATTTCTTCGGTGGAGGTGCAGACCAGTCAAAGTCTTCCTTGAGACACATTTTCTTCAGATTTTCTATGCTATAGACATGAGACAGAACAACCCAGGTACGGTTGAAGGTTTCATGGAGGTAGTAGTGGTTTTTCTTCACTGCATTGTGGGTAGCAGTCATGTTGTGAAGAATTGAACCAAACTGACGCTTGACCCATTTATGATTGCGATCAACCTTTTGATGAAGACTGAGGAGAAGCTCACGATCAGTCATCACCCTGGGTGCTGTGCCTTGAGGATTTTGCTTGGTTGTGTTGGTGGCAGAGTCATGGGCGGCAGAGTCATGGGTGGCAGAGTCGTCATTGGTTGAGTAGGATGCAGCCTTGCGAAATTGACCATCCAATGGACGAATGCCTTCATCTATAACAGCAGCGGCCTTGCCCTTGTCATCAGCTGAGGAAAATGTCTGTTTGAGGACTTCAATTGGAGGCAAGTAGCTGCAATGGTTCAGTGTATCAGCTTTGTAGTTGAGTGAAGACCTTGTTCTGATGGATCTCATAATCCAGGGCGACATTGGCCAAAGTCCTCAAGAAGAAATCATGGAAGTTGACGGGAACGCCATGAATGATATTGAAAAGTAGATTCTTCATGATGCCAACGACTTCTTCTTCATTCGAGTCGTGGCCCTTGATTGGACTCAATGTCTTCGTCAAAATGCGATAGACGACCGAGGCACATCTGATAATTCCTTCACGAGGAATTTGGTTCGTGGGGCCTGACCTGGCTTCAATGGCTTCATCAGTACTTACATGTAGTGATCTGTAAGCTCAGGTTCATTGTAGACGCAACGAGCAGCTTCAAGGGGAGGACTGAGTGGTAAGGCACGATGCAATTCAGTAGCTGGTGCCTTGTAGTGAGTATTTTCAGACATGCAGTCCAACACCCATGAATTCACATCTTCAGAATCTTCGGTGATGTGCAGCGTCGCATAAAATTGAAGAATGAGTTCTTCATTCCAATCACTGATGTCAGTGTAGAAATTTAACAGTCCATCATCATGAAGAACACTGAGGACTGGCACGAAGCACGACAGAGATTCCATATCCACGTGAGGAATGTGCGCATGATCAAAGACTTTGTCTTTGTTGAACAGCACTGAGGAATAGAAATTTGCCTGGCTGGCACTCCAGAAACGCCTCTTCCTAATGCGAGCAGAGTCATAGGGGTTGTAGTAAGTGAAGAATACATGCTCGCCGAAGAAATCATCAGCCTTGAATTTTTGCTTCCTGGAGAATGGATCCTTTGGCTTGGGTAGAGGAGTGTTAGTGGGTTGCATCACAACCTCAGGAATCGCAATCTCAGGTTCTTTAGGCTCAGGAATTTCTGGTTCCTCTTTAGTGGCAGTCTGCGTCTTCAGATGTTCAGCAGCAGCAGTTTCTTTAGCACTAGTGGCTGGAATTTCTTCACGTACAGACGAGGTGGGGTGAGTTTCTTCAGAGCCCATTTGAACAGTTTGTGCAGGGGACTGAGGAATTTGCTGTAAAGGTGTGAACAATGGAGAGTTGGGATGCCGACTTTCCCAAAAATCATCATTCATCAATGGAGTAGTACTCCCAATGTCCACGTCAGAATTGTGTTCATCTAATTCTTCAACGCCGGCCTCTTTAGCTGTGAACTGAGGCATAGGCAAGGAAACAACTAGTGTTGAAGGGATTTCATCCACTTCAATTTCTTCATCCATCTGCTCTGTCGAAGCAGCAGAAGGATTTTTTTAATCAAATCCGCTAGGGATCACATATTCTTCATCAAAAGGGACGATTTCCTTTGATGGCATGGTGGAAACAGGAACAACATCGGCATGGTGGAAACAGGAACAACATCAATTGGATTTTCAAATGAGTTGGTCAATTTCTTCATCTTCTTCGGAGCTGAAGAATCTGATGAAGCTGATTCTTTCCTTTTCTTCACAGTTGCACGCTCTGCAGCCTTGGTCTTCTTCACATCTGATGTAGATGGAAGGACTGGAGTTGGTGCAGGAGGAGCAGAGGAATGTGGTTGATTTTCTTCAGGCACAACTGATGCAGTTGCCCTGACCTCTTCATTTTCTTCAGGCGCACCACTAGTGGATGCCCTGGCAGTTTCTTCAGCGGCTGGAATGCAGTCATCAGCCCTGGAACTCGCATTTTCTTCAGCAACCTGAAATTCATCAGCGGTGCTGGCATGTTCTTCAGTTGGCTGAGCAGATGCTTCAGCCTGAGGAATTTCCTGTTGCGTTGGAGCTGCAACACTGGTGGTGAACTTCTTAGTCAGTTTAACAAACCTGACCTTGGCTCCTTGCAAATCAGCATAGTAAGCGTTGAAATCATCACCGAGGACTTTGATTTCAGACTGGATTTTCCCAAGATCATCAGTTGTCAGAGAGAAAACGTTGTTCTTCAGGAATTTTTCCTTCCTGTACTGTGCTTTCTTGATCTGCCTGGCCTTCTCATATTTCCATTTTTCTTCTTGGATGAAGGCAGTCAGCATATGATTTTGACCAGGAGTCAGCTTGAAGTCAGGCATAGGAGTATTTGGGTCCTTGTGCCAGAGATCGATGTAGTCGAGGATCAATTTTGGATCCAAAAGTAGAGGCACATTTGTGCCCTAGGCTCTAGCGGCTCTAACTTGCCTACCTCTGATGATTTCAGCAAGTTCTTCATCATCAGCTTCGTCTTCTTCAGACGACACTTGAAAGGCGACCTACTTCTTCTGAGGACTAGGGCGAGGACCTCGTCCAGCAGTGGCCTTTGTCTTCAGCAGAGAGGGTCCCGTTGAAGAATTGGGTGCAGCTAAGGAACTAGCTGAGACTCCTGAGGCAATGGTGATGCCTGTAGTCCTTTGGCACGTGGCAATATGCACAGGTGCCGAGGACTTTATAGGAGCAGCTGAGGACATTGGAGGAGCTGAGGATTTTGGAGAAGTAGGAGCAGCATGAGGAATTGGCCTTGAGGGCTTTGAAGATTCTGGCCGTGAGGGCATTTCTGAGGAACTTGGCCTTGAGGGCACTGAAGGTGAAGCACTTGGCTTACGTGCAGGCTTATTTTCCATAGATTTCTTCGACTTGACAGAGGCCTCAGTGGTAGCAGCAGCAGAGTCTTCATTGAATTTCCTCACTGCTTCTTTTGCCTGTTTGGCCAACTTGGCCTGGTTCTTGGCCCATTCTTCAGGAAAGTCCTCACCGTGCTTGATGCTGGTGGGATCCGCTTCTTGGCCAGGTGCCAATGGAGGTCTTGAGCATGGAGGGGTAACAACGAATTTCTTCATGTATTTGGGAGTAACATATATGTACTCCCTCCACTCTCTAGCCCATCTCCTCTCTATCTTCTGAATGCGCACCTTGCGCTGATTTTTATCTTCCTCAGGAGGTGTGCAGTACCCAGCATAGATATCATCAGGGATCTCAAACGCTGTGTTGACCTCAGGCCTCTTACCTCCTTTCTGTGGCTTCTTTCCATCAACCATTTTCTTCAGTTGAGGAATTTGAACAATTGAATTCTCTGAAGAAGTATGCAACTTTTCTTCGAGGAACGCTGCAAATGAGTTAAGTTGATGAGAACCTAGAGATTCAGCAGCGGACATGAGTACCCGTGAACAGAGTATAGTTGCGAGGAATTTGGAGAGGTCATATGCGTTCTCAGAAGGTTTTGTAAAAAGAACAAGTTTGAGGAATTTGACCAGACGAGTCTTGAAGAATTTCACTGAGCGTTTTTAGTCTTAGGTTCCAGAGTTGTACAGATCAGAAATCCGCACAATTGAGGAATCTTGAAGAGAAATTTGCAGCTTAGAGAAATGAATCAAGAACAGATGACATGTGAGGTGTTTAGGTGTGAGGATTTGAAGAAAAAAACACCTTTGAAGATTTTGTAGAAATCATTTGAATCAAAGAGGGTAGTAAAAGTAACTTTTAATTACCCTGGACGAAGAACACGATGAACTGTGAGGTGGAGAAGTGAAGTTCGTCTGTGCAGATCTTCCACGCCCTAACTCGGCGGAGGAAGACGGCTACGGCGACGACGGAGTGAAGATTTCCACGGCCAGCGCGAGTACGACGGTGACGAGGTCGAGGCGTGAAGCTCTTCCTCACCGGCGACGATGGAGTAGTGGCGGCGCTAGGGTTTGAGAAGCTCGAGCTGGAGAAGGAGGTCGAGCGAAGTAAAGGAAAGGGAGAGGGGGTATTTATAGCCACGGTGAAAAACTGTTCGCACAAAGAATTTGGACGAATGTGCCCCTGACCCTTCTCATTCGCATGACATGTGTCACCCCCGTACTAAGAAGTGGAGATCATGTTAGATCGTGGGTGAATAGATAAGTATATCGTGGGATGCGGAACGGTTTGAGCGGCAAAGCCAAAAATTTGGATAAGATCAGTATTAACGTTACATTCGCAAATTCTTCAGCTGACAAGGACACAGTGAAGATTTTGATCGAGTTTCAAATAGAATGCACATGAAGAATTTGTGAATAGATTGGGTTGAGTTTAGCATAGAGGGGGAAGGGTCCGATCACATTCACTTAGCAGAAAAACCAACTTGAAGAATTAGCCATAAGTGAATGCTGTAGAGGACATAAACCCATATATATATATATATATATAACCAATGAAGAAAAACAACGGAAACAGTGGAAACAATGCAAAGTTGAAGAATATGAACAACTGAGGAATTTCAAGAAACTGAGGAAAAACTCAAATTGAATATTTTCAACTTTGGTGGTGGCGTGTCCCACCATATAAGAATCATGATTTCAGACACCGCGTACAATTGTCGTAGGGTTCTGAGAATCAAATTCTTCGTTAATTTATTCACACTTAGAGTGTTATTCTTCATTGATTGAAGAAAAATGTTTCTTCATGTGTTGCACATCTAAGTCATCAATTTTGCATAAGTTTTAGGATGAGTGTCCTTTTCAGAGAACATTCGAAGATTCTAGGATATTTAGCTCACACCGCAACTTGCTAAATCTCTTCTCATCCAAGGGCTTTGTGAAGATATTGGCTAGCTGTTCTTCAGTCTTCACATGCTCAATAGAAATGTCGCCCTTCAACACATGATCGCGAAGAAAATGATGATGAATCTGAATGTGCTTTGTCTTCGAGTGCTGAACAGGGTTGTGAGCAATCTTAATGGCACTCTCATTATCACAGATGAGAGGCACATTCTTCACGTTGATGCCGTAGTCCTTGAGACTTTGCTTCATCCATAGCAGTTGAGCACAGCAAGAACCAGCAGCAATGTACTCAGCTTCAGCAGTAGACAGTGATACATAGTTCTGTTTCTTCAAGGACCAACATACCAAAGATCGTCCGAGGAAATGACGTGTACCAGATGTTGACTTGCGGTCCACATGATCACCAGCATAGTTAGAGTCAGAATATCCAATGAGATCAAAAGTCGAGCCCTTGGGGTACCATAATCCAAGTGTTGGTGTGTGAGCTAGATATCCAAGAATATGCTTCACAGCCTTATGGTGCGATTCCTTCGGTGTAGCTTGAAATCGGGCACACATGCAAACACTAAGCATTATATCTTGCCTAGATGCACATAAGTACAATAAAGAACCAATCATGGAGCGGTATACCTTATGATCGAAGTCAATACCTTTTTCATCAGTGCACAGATGGCTATTTGTGGCCATTGGAATTTTGACGCCTTTGCAATCTTGCATGCCGAATTTCCTCAGTACATCCTTGAGGTATTTCTCCTGAGATATGAATAAGCCATTGCGTTGTTGACGAATTTGAAGACCTAAGAAGAATTTTAACTCTCCCATCATAGACATTTGATATTCTTCACTCATCATATAGGCAAATTCATCACGATAACGTTGGTCAGTACAACCAAAGATAATATCATCAACATATATTTGGCACACAAACAGTTCATCATCATAAGATTTAGTGAAAATAGTAGGATCAAGTGAACCGGGTTTGAAGCCTTTCTTCATGAGGAATTCCTTCAAAGTATCATACCACGCCCGAGGGGCCTGCTTGAGGCCACAGAGGGCCTTGTTGAGTCTGAAGACTTTGTCATGATTCTTTGGATCTTCAAAACCTGGGGGTTGAGGAACATATACTTCTTCCTCAAGCTTACCATTGAGGAATGCACTCTTCACATCCATTTGATATAAAGTGATATCATGATGGTTAGCATAAGCAAGTAATATGCGAATAGCCTCAAGTCTAGCAACAGGTGCAAAAGTTTCATCGAAATCAATTCCTTAAACCTGTGTGTAGCCTTGAGCTACAAGCCGTGCCTTATTCCTCACCACAAGGCCATTTTCATCTTGCTTGTTGCGGTAGATCCACTTTGTGCTAATGATATTGTGCTTACGAGGATCTGGACGTTTGACCAGTTCCGAGACGTTGTTAAGCTAGAACTAATGTAATTCTTCTTGCATGGCCTGAATCCACTCAGACTCCAGAATGCTTCATCTACCTTAGTGGGCTCTGTGATAGAGACAAAAGCATAGTGCCCACAAAAGTTAGATAAATGTGAGGCTTTTGAGCATGTGAGAGGACCTGGTGCTTCAATGTCATCGATGATCTTTTCAACTTGCACTTCTTTTGCAATGCGAGGATGAGCTGGTTGTCGTCGAGGAATTTGATCAGCATTTTCTTCAGCATTTTCTTCAGGTGCATTAGCTCGACATTCTTCACGTTCTGCAATGAATTCTTCAGCAAATTCTTCGGTAGGAATGACATCCTCAGTAGCCTTGAACTTGATAGTTTCCTCAGGTGCTGGTTCATCTATCACAGAAGGTAGGTTCTCTCTTTGCAAGCCATTAGTTTCATTGAACCGCACATCTACAGTTTCAACAACCTTGTGAAGAACGTTGTTGAAGACTCTGTAGGTGTGCGAGTCCTTTCCGTAACCAAGCATAAAACCTTCATGTGCTTTAGGCGCAAATTTTGAGTTGTGATGAGGATCTCTAATCCAGCATTTAGCACAGAAGACTTTGAAATAACTCACATTGGGTTTCTTGTCAGTGAGGAGTTCATAGGCAGTCTTCTTGAATAATTTGTGAAGATATACTCTGTTGATGATGTGGCACGCAGTATCAACTGCATCAATCCAAAAACGACAAGGCGTTTTGTATTCATCAAGCATAGTGCGAGCCATCTCGGCAAGAGTCCTGTTCTTGCGCTCCACGACGCCATTCTGTTGAGGAGTATACGGAGCAGATAACTCATGAGTAATACCAAGTTCATCAAGATAGTCATCAAGACCAGAATTCTTGAACTCCGTTCCATTGTCACTTCTGATGTGCTTGATCTTCACACCAAAGTTGGTTGAAGCCCTCGAGGAAAATCGTTTGAAGACTTCCTGCACTTCATAATTGTAAGTAACAAGGTGTACCCATGTGTATCGAGGGTAATCATCAACAATAACAAAGCCATATTGAGATGCTTCATTTGAAACGACAGAATAGTGATTAGGACCGAAGAGATCCATGTGAAGCAATTCAAATGGTCGAGTAGTGGTCATGATAGTCTTCGCTGAATGCTTAGCCTTTGTCATCTTCCCAGCTTCATAGGCTCCGCATAGGTGCTCCTTGAGGAACATGACATTCTCAATGCCAATGACATGCTTGCATGACCAAGTCGTCGATGCCATAGCCAGCCTTCTGAAGCTTTTGCGAGTAGGCACACGGCCGGTTGCGGTCCTGTAGAGAAATCAACAATATACAAGTCTCCTCTCCTAAAGCCTTCGAAGACTTTGGAATTATCAGCTTCCATAAGCACAACACAACGATACTTGCCAAAGACAACAACCATATCAAGATCGCAAAGCATTGAGACATGAGGTTGTATACTAAGGACTCGACAAGCATGACTTTGTCCATGTGTCGATCCTTTGTGATCGCAACCTTACCTAGACCCAATACCTGACTTTTGCCTTTGTCTGCGAAGATGATATGCTTCAGATGCGATGGTGATAAGGGAGCATCCATCAATAGATTCTTGTCACCAGTCATGTGATTTGTACATCCACTATCGAGGACCCACTCAGTGGCTTTGGGTTGATCATCCTGCAGATGAATTAGTGCAACTTACGAACTCATATACTTCATCAGTGAAGAATATGATATCAAATTCATCAGATGAATTTCATCAAGTAGTAAGACAGATGTAGCAGTATGAGGACGTGAGAAATGAAAGTTCATTTCTTCATGATTAGCCTGCGTCCTTTCAGGCACTTTTCAGGTCTCCAGCAAATTCTTCAGACGTTTACGCACGTCTGGAGACCTAACCCTAGACAAGAGATTAGTTCTTTTTCTTCACCACCCACATCTGAAGGGATGGCAAAGAGTTCATCACCCTGCGAGCTCCATACGATAAAGGTGGCATAGAAGCCAATCCATTTCGTTTCACATAAGAGGAGTTAGGGTAAGCATATGAATAAGCAGAGAAATTCTTCGAGGACTTATGAACATAATGATTAGAAGAATAATTCTCATATTCATAGCCCTTAGCTCTTCCCTGCGAAACAGAGTTGTTAGCACGATGATATTCATATGAGGACTTTGATCCTTTTGAGGAATTTGATCTACGTGAGGAAGTTGGTCCGTATGAGGACTTGGATCCATATGAAGAATTTGGTCCATATGAAGAATTTGATCTGGGGTTCCTATTATTCGCAGGTGGTGTCATGAGGACATTCACCTGAACACTTTCAAGGCACCTTTTGGGAACCCAGATTTTCTTCATATGGGAACCGTTCCTGCAGTTAGTGCCAACATATCTAGAAAATACTTCACCATTCTGATTTTTGAACAGTTTATAGTTTGAGTCAAATGACTCATCAGAAGAATGAGAAGATTCACATGTAAAACCAGATAGATTAGATGGATCAACTGGACGTCCGTTTGCAGCAACCCATGAGGTTTTGGGGTACTGCTCAGGCTTCCAATATGTACCATCAGCATTGAGTTTCCTCTCAAAGGAAATACCCTCTTTCCTAGGGTTCCTGTTGAGGATCTGCTTTTTAAGCACATCACAAAGAGTCTGATGCCCTTTGAGGCTTTTGTACATGCCTGTCACATACAATTCCTTCAGCCCTGCATTGTCAGTGATACTAGCAATGTCCTCAGATGAGGAATTAGTGATAGCAGAGGCAGGTGAAGAGTCTGTAACATTAGAAGCATTTGAACATTCAGATGAAGAATTAGCAGATTCATGTTCAATGCATTTCAAACATGGAGGAACAAATTCTTCCTGAGCAGCGCTGATTTGTTGAGCTAGTAATGAATCGCGCTCCTTCTGATGATCTTCATAACACACTCTTAGCTTCTCAAGATCTTGCTTTCTTTGAAGAAATTCATAAGAAAGCTTCTCATGATCAGATAAGAGAGTGTTATGATGACCTTGAAGGTTGTCAAACCTGGTCTGAAGTCTCTGAAGATTTTTAGTCAAGGTTTTAGTGCGATCCATTTCTTCACCTAACATATCATCACTTTTGTCTAGCATGTTTTGAACCTTTTCAAAATCCCTTTGTTGTTTCACAGCAATCTTAGCAAGTTTAGACTAGCTGGGCTTAAGATTTTCATCAGATTCATTCTCACTTGATTCAGAGGAGGTATATTTGAGTACCTTGGCACCCTTTGCCATGAAGCAATAGGTGGGAGGGTAGTCATCATTGCCTTCATCAACCTTGTTGGTGAAGCCATTTTCTTCAGAGTTGAAGATAGACTTGCTGACGAATGCAGTAGCGAGAGCTAGACTCGCTACTCCAGACTCGGATTCCTCAGATGCCTCGTCTTCCTCTTGTTCCTCAGATTCAGCTTCAGAGTCCATTTCCTTGCCAATGAATGCCCGAGCCTTCTTGGAGCTACTCTTCTTGTGAGATGAAGACTTTGAGGATCTTGATGATGAAGATTTTGTGGATTTCTTCTTTTTCTTTGCATCATCAGAACTGTAATCCTTGTATTTCTTCTTCTTTGATTCCTTTTCCCACTGAGGACAATCTTGAATGTAGTGTCCAGGTTTCTTGCATTTGTGACAAAGCCTCTTCTTGTAGTCTTTGGATGAGGAATCATTACTCCTTGAGGGTCTTTCAAAGCGACCACGCCTTGAGAATTTCTCGAGTTACTTCACAAGCGGTGCTAGTTCATGGCTCGATTCTTCAGATCACCAAGGCTGCTGCGAGTCTTCATCTTCGAGACTCGAAACTGCCTTGGCCTTGAGCACGTGATCTGCCATAGCTCGAACCATAGAGATCCTCTTTTAAGCAAGCTAGAACTCATGAGTATTTAGCCTCTCGAGGATATCAGCGGGATCAAGTGACTTGTAATCAGCTCGTTCTTGTATCATCAATGCCAGAGTATCAAATGAGGAATCAAGCGATCTCAACAATTTCTTCACCACCTCATGGTCGATGATGTCAGTGGCACCAAGCGCTTGAAACTCATTTGAGATGTCAGTGAGGCGATCGAAGGTTTTGAACATTTTCATTGTCGATTCTTTGGAAGCGGTTGAAGAGATTGCGAAGAACATCAACTCGAGAGTCACGCTGAGTTGAAACTCCTTCATTCACTTTGAACAGCCTATCCCAGATAAGCTTAGCAGTTTCCAAAGCACTCAGTCTTCAATACTGTCCTTTGCTCAGATGGCCACATATGATATTCTTCGCTTGAGAATCAAGTTGCTTGAATCTCTTCACATCGGTAGCGTTCAGTGAGGGTGAGACAGATGGAACACCATTTTCCAGAACATACCAGAGATCGTTATCAATTGCCTCAAGATGCATTCACATCTTATCTTCCAGTAGGGGTAGTCCGTCCCATCGAAGGTAGGACACCCAGCAGAGACCTTGATCATACTGCGGACGACATAACTAAAACTCCAAAGGTTAAACAAAATCACACGAACAAGGGAGTACCTTGCTCGATACAAATTGAAAGTGTGTTATATCGACTAGAGGGGGTGAATAGGCGATTTTATGAATTCTTCATCGAGGAATTTGCGGTGAGGAAATTCCTTAGCGAAGAACTACTTGCAGCGGAATAAGTACTCAAAAGTAAACATAACAGAATGCAAGCATAGTCATCATGATGAAATGAAGACAAGCACAGAGTACAGAAAGCGTAAGCACAGGATAACACAGGATGAAGACAAACAGACTGAAGAAATTGAACTGAGGAAATTGAGAAAGTCTTCAGTCAAAGTCTTCAAACACAGATATGACAAGCACACAACACAGTAATGAGGAAATGAAAGAGTTGAGGAAATAGAACCAGTTGGCTTGGTGAAGACAATGATTTGGTAGACCAGTTCCAACTGCTGTCTCAGTTGTACATCTGGTTGGAGCGGCTAGGTATTTAAGCCTGAGGACACATAGTCCTGGACACATAGTCCTCACCGTATTCTCCTTGAGCTAAGGTCACACAGACCTCGCCCAATCACTCGTGGTAAGTCTTCAGGTGACTTCCGAACCTTCACAAACTCGGTCACTCGGCGATCCACAATTCCTCTTGGATACTCTAGACCATGACGCCTAACCGTCTGGAAGAAGCACAGTCTTCAAAGGTAACAAGCGTCAGATCCATGCAGGATCAATCTCTTCAGTGATGCTCAATCACTTTGGGTTTGTAGGTGTTTGGGCTTGGGTTTTCCTCACTTGATGATTTTCGCTCAAAGTCCTCGGAGGATGGGATGCTCTCAAATGACAAGTGTCAGTTTCTCTCGGAGCAGCCAACCAGCTAGTGGTTGTAGGGGGCGGCTATTTATAACCTAGGGAGCAGCCCGGCATGATAATACATAAATGCCCTTCAATGATATGACCATTAGGTGGATAAGATATTTTGGGACAGCTGGCGCGTAGCACAACAACGGTCAGAAAATTGAGGTTCAAATTCCTCAGGGCTATCATATTCCTCACTGTGTAGGCGATCCGCACTGGTGAATTTCTAACTCCTCAGTCAGAACAAATTCCTCAGAGACCAGAAGAGCTTCGTCTCTGTCACTGAAGAATATGACTGAACTGTATGAGATTTCCAATGGCTTCACTCGAAGGGATTGGTAGGTGTAGGATTTTGAGTTGAGCATCACATGGAATTTTTTCCTTAGTATTTCCTCGACCCCCTTTAACAGTACGGTGTTTCCTATGACTCAAGAAAGAGAGAATGAAACTATGAAAACAAAAGTCTTCACGCTTCATGTTCCTCAAATGAATACCAAGTCTTCAAGGTCACACCAATTTCTTCACTTTCAAAGTCTTCAGAAATCCAAAGTCTTCAGTCGAAGAACTTCATTTTTAGGGGTCGACTTTCTCTGTAAATATCAAACTCCTCATAGACTTATAGACCTGTGTACACTCACAAACGCATTAGTCCCTTAACCTATAAGTCTTCAATACACCAAAATCACTATGGGGCACTAGATGCACTTACACTAAGATATTTAGCTCACACCACAACTTGCTAAATCTCTTCTCATCCAAGGGCTTTGTGAAGATATCGGCTAGCGGTTCTTCAGTCTTCACGTTCTCGATAGAGATGTCGCCCTTCAACACATGATCTCGAAGAAAATGATGACGAATCAGGATGTGCTTTGTCTTCGAGTGCTGAACTGGGTTATGAGCAATCTTGATGGCACTCTCATTGTCACAGTAGAGTGGCACATTCTTCACATTGATGTCGTAGTCCTTGAGGGTCTGCTTCATCCATAGCAATTGAGCACAGCACGAACCAGCAACAATGTACTCAGCTTCAGCAGAAGAGATTGATACGTCATTCTGTTTCTTCGAGGACGAACATACCAAGGACCGTGTGAGGAAATGGCATGTGCCCGATGTTGACTTGCGGTCCACACGATCACCGGCATAGTCAGAGTCAGAATATCCAATGAGATCAAAAAACGAGCCCTTGGGATACCATAATCCAAGTGTTGGAGTGTGAGCTAGATATCGAAGAATATGCTTCACAGCCTTATGGTGTGATTCCTTTAGTGTAGCTTGGAATCGGGCACACATGCAAACACTAAGCATAATACCTAGCATAGATGCACATAAATACAATAAAGAGCCAATCATGGAGCGGTATACCTTTTGATCAAATTCAATACCATTTTCATCAGTGCATAGTTGGCCATTTGTGGGCATAGGGATTTTGACGCCTTTGCAATCTTGCATGCTGAATTCCTCAATACATCCTTGAGGTATTTCTCCTAAGATATGAAGATGTCATTGCACTGTTGACGAATTTGAAGACCTAAGAAGAATTTCAATTCTCCCATCATAGACATTTGATATTCCTCACTCATCATATAGGCAAATTCGTCACTGTAACGTTGGTTAGTACAACCAAAGATAATATCATCAACATATACTTGGCACACGAATAACTCATCATCATAGGTTTTGGTGAAAAGAGTTGGGTCAAGTGACCCGAGTTTGAAGCCTTTCTTCATGAGTAATTCCTTCAAGGTATCATACCACGCCCGAGGGGCCTGCTTAAGGCCATAGAGGGCCTTGTTGAGTCTGAAGACTTTGTCAGGATGCTTTGGGTCTTCAAAAGCTGGGGGTTGAGCAATATATACTTCTTCCTCAAGCTTACCATTGAGGAATGCACTTTTGACATCCATTTGATATAATATGATATTATGATGGTTAGCATAAGCAAGCAATATGCGAATTTCCTCAAGTCTAGCAAAAGGTGCAAAAGCTTCATCAAAATCAGTTCCTTCAACCTGTGTGTTGCCTTGAGCTACAAGGCGTGCCTTATTCTTCACCACAAGGCCATTTTCACCTTGCTTCTTGTGGTAGATCCATTTGGTGTCGATGATATTCTGCATGCGAGGGTCTGGTCGCTTGAAAAGTTCCCAAACATTGTTGAGCTCGAACTGATGTAAAATCCTCTTGCATCGCTTGAATCCACTCAGGCTCCAGAAATGTCTCATATACTTTGGTGGGCTCTGTGATAGAGACAAAAGTGAAGTGCCCACAAAAGTTAGACAAATGTGAAGACTTTGAGCGGGTGAGAGGACCTGGTGCATTGATGTTGCTGATGATTTTCTCGATCTGCACTTCATTTGCAACGCGGGGATGAGCGGGTTGACGACGTTGAGTTGCCTCAGCATTTTCTTCAGAGACATTTTATTCAGGTGCACCAGCATGAGATTCTTCATGATTTGGAATGACTTCTTCAGCAGATTCTTTGGTAGGAGTGACGTCCTCAGTAGACTTGAACTTAATGGATTCCTCAGGAGAAGGTTCATCTAGCACAGGAGGTAGGTGCTCTCTTTGCGAGCCATTAGTTTCATTGAACCGCGCATCTACAGTTTCAACAACCTTGTGATGAGCGGTGTTGAAGACTCTGTCGGTGTGCGAGTCCTTTCCGTAACCAAGCATAAAACCTTCATGTGCTTTCGGTGCAAATTTAGAATTGTGATGAGGATCTCTAATCCAACATTTAGCACCGAAGACTTTGAAACAACTCACATTGGGTTTCTTGTCAGTGAGGAGTTCATATGAGGTCTTTTTGAAGAATTTGTGAAGATATACCCTGCTGATGATGTGGCATGCAGTATCAATTGCCTCAGGCCAGAAATGATGAGGCGTCTTGTATTCAACAATCATAGTGCGAGCCATCTCAACAAGAGTCATGTTCTTGCGCTCCATGATGCCATTCTGCTGAGGAGTATAAGGAGCAGATAACTCGTGAGTAATACCAAGTTCATCAAGATAGTCATTAAGACCAGTATTCTTGAACTCGGTCTCATTGTCACTTCTGATGTGTTTGATCTTCACACCAAAGTTGGTTGAAGCCCTCGAGGAAAATCGTTTGAAGACTTCCTGCACTTCAGTTTTGTAAGTGATGATATGCACCCATGTGTAACGAGAATTGTCATCAACAATAACAAAGCCATATAAAGATGCAACATTGGTGAATGTGGCATAATGAGTAGGGGGCGGCTATTGGTTGTAGGGGGCGGCTATTTATAGCCTAGGTAGCAGCCCGACATGATAAGACATAAATGCCCTTCAATGATATGACCTTTAGGTGGATAAGATATTTTGGGACAGCTGGCGCGCAACACGGCAACGGTCGGAAAATTGAGGTTCAAATTCCTCTGGGCTATCATGTTCCTCACTGTGTAGGCAATTTGCACTGGCAAATTCCTAACTCCTCAGTCAGAACAAATTCCTCAGAGACCGTAAGAGCTTCGTCTCATCCATCAAGAATATGACTGAACTGTATGAGATTTCAATGGCTTCACTCAAGGGATTGGTAGGTGTAGGATTTTGAGTTGAGCATCACATGGAATTTTTTTCCTTAGTATTTCCTCGAGCCCCTTTAACAGTACGGTGTTTCCTATGACTCAAGAAAGAGAAAATGAAACTACGAAAACAAAAGTCTTATCGCTTCATGTTCCTCAAATGAATACCAAGTCTTCAAGGTCACACCAATTTCTTCACTTTCAAAGTCTTGTAAAGTCTTGAATATCAAGTCTTGATCGAAGAACTTCATCTTTAGGGGTCGACTTTCTCTGTAAATATCAAACTCCTCATAGACTTATAGACCTGTGTACACTCACAAACGCATTGGTCCCTTAACCTATAAGTCTTCAATACACCAAAATCACCATGGGGCACTAGATGCACTTACAATCTCCCCCTTTTTGGTGATTGATGACAATATAAGTTAAGTTTTCAACGGGGATAAACATATGAAGTGTAAATACTGATATTGAGGATTTTGACTGCAAGATATAGAAGAACTCCCCCTGAAGATGTGCATAGTCAGGAATTTGCTTTTGAGGCAATGCACACTTGAAGAGTTGAACCATGGAGATCTCCCCCCATATCTTGTAATTCATACACGCATTTGACATATAATATGAAGAATTTGAAATGCATGATGAAATATGGTGACTGATGTAATTCAGCATGCGTGTATTAACATATAACGAGTAATAAGCATGCAGAGGAACACATCAAAAGTATCAGAGCACCATCGGGTTTAAGATTATAACTCGATCCAATAAAGTTTCAGAAGAGCGAGAGTTGTAACTTAGCAAAAAAACGCCCATATAATAGACCCGCTTGAAGACTAACTCAAATTTCTCCCCCTTTGTCATCGAATGACCAAAAGGATCGAAACTGAGGACTAACGCCCCTGAAGTTAATCAAGTTGATGAAGGAGCGCCAGCGTTGTCGGGGTCGGTTGTTGAAGTAGAGCATGCCGCAGTGTCGTCCAAGTCTTCATTTTCATCAGTGTCGCGCGATGAAGAATAGGAGCTGGCCACCAAGGAAGGAACCTTGAACTTCTTGTATTTCTTCGGTGGAGGTGCAGACCAGTCAAATTCTTCCTTGAGACCCATTTTCTTCAGATCTTCTTCGCTGTAGACATGAGACAAAACAGCCCAGGTACGGTTGAAGGTTTCATGGAGGTAGTATTGGTTTTTATTCACTGCATTGTGTGTTGAGGTCATGTTGTGAAGAATTGAACCAAACTGACGCTTGACCCATTTATGATTGCGATCATCTTTCTGATGAAGACTGAGGAGTAACTCACGATCAGTCATCACCCTGGGTGCTGTGGCTTGAGGATTTTGCTTGGCAGAGTTGTTGGCGGCAGAGTCATGTGTGGCAGAGTCATGTGTGGCAGAGTCATGTGTGGCAGAGTCATCATTGGTCGAATAGGATGTAGCCTTGCGAAATTGACCATCCAATGGACGAATGCCTTCATCTATCACTGCAGTTGCCTTGCCTTTGTCATCAGCTGAGGAATATGTCCATTTGAGGACTTCAATAGGAGGCAAGTAGCTGAAGTGGTTCAGAGTGTCAGCCTTGTAATTGAGTGAAGACCTTGTCCTGATGAATCTCATAATCCATGGTGCATAAGGCTTCAGCTCAAATGGTGACATAACAATATTTGCCAGAGTCCTCATGAAGAAATCATGGAAGTTGACGGGAACGCCATGAATGATATTGAAAAGCATATTCTTCATGATGCCAACGACTTCTTCATCATTTGAGTCGTGGCCTTTGATAGGACTCATCGTCTTCGTCAGAATGCGATAGACAGTCCGAGGAACTTACAGTAATTCCTTGACGAGGAATTTGGTTCGAGGGGCCTGCCCTGGCTTCAAAGGCTTCATCAGCACTTGCATGTAATGATTTGTAAGCTCAGGTTCACTGTAGACGCAACGAGCACCGTCAAGGGGAGGACTGAGTGGGAGGGCACGAAGCAATTCAGTTGCTGGTGCCTTGTAGTGAGTATTTTCTAACATCCAGTCCAACACCCATGAGTTCACATCTTCAGAATCTTCTGTGATGTGTAGCGTCGCATAGAACTGACGAATGAGTTCTTCATTCCAATCACATATGTCAGTGCAGAAGTTTAACAATCCAGCGTCCTGAAGAACACTGAGGACTGGCTCGAAGCCCGACAAAGATTCCATGTCCACATGAGGAATGTGTGCGTGATCGAAGACTTTGTCTTTGTTGAACAACACAGAGGAATAGAAATTGGCTTGACTAGCAGTCCAGAAACGCCTCTTCCTTATGCGAGCAGAGTCATCTGGGTTGTAATCAGTGAAGAATACATGCTCGCTAAAGAAATCTTCAGCCTTGAACTTTTGCTTGCATGAGAATGGATCCTTTGGCTTTGGCAGTGGAGTGTCAGTGAGTTGCATCACGACCTCAGGAATCGCAATCTCAAGTTCTTCATGCTGAGGAATTTCTGGTTCCTCTTCAGTGGCAGTCTGCGTTCTCATGTGATCATCAGCAGCAGGTTCTTCAGCACTAGTGGCTGGAATTTCTTCATGCACAGTCGATGTGGGGTGAGTTTCTTCAGAGCCCATTTGAACGGTTGGTGCAGGGGACTGAGGTATTTGTTGTAGTGGGGTGAAGAGTGGAGAATTGGGGTGCTGACTTTCCCAAAAGTCATCATTCATCACTGGCGTAGTGCACCCAATATCCACGTCTTCATCTACAATTTTATCAACGCCAGCCTCTTTAGCTGTGAACTGAGGCATTGGCGAGGAAACAGCTGGTGTTGAAGGGATCACATCCACTTCAATTTCTTCATCAATCTGCTCTGACGAAGCAGCAGAATGATTTTCGTCATCAGATCCGCTAGGGATCACATATTCTTCACCAAAAGGAACAAGGTCCTTTGATGGCATGGTTGAGATCGGAACATCATCAATGGTATTTTCAAACGAGCTGGTCATAGGCTTCATTTTCTTCGGAGCTGAAGAATCTGAAGCAGCTGATGCTTTCCTTTTCTTCACTGCAGCTCGCTCTACAGCCTTGGTCTTCTTCACATCTGATGCAGATGGAAGCATAGGAGTTGGTGTAGGCGCAGGAGGAGCTGAGGAATCTGATTGAATTTCCTCAGGCGCAACTGATGTAGTTGCCCTGACTTCTTCATTTTCTTCAGGCGCACCACTAGTGGATGCCCTGGCAATTTCTTCAGCGGCTGGTATGGAGTCATCAGCCCTGGAACTAACATTTTCTTCAGCAGCCTGAAAGTCATCAGTGGTGCTGGCATTTTCTTCAGTAGGCTGAGCAGAAGCTACAACCTGAGGAACTTCTTGTTGCGTTGGAGCTGCAACATTGGTGAACTTCTTAGTCAGTTTATCAAACCTGACTTTGGCTCCTTGCCAATCAGCATAATAAGCATCGAAGTCATCGCTGAGGGCTTTTATTTCAGACTGGATCTTTGTAAACTCATCAGTCATCAAAGAGATAACGGATTTCCTCAAGAACTTCTCTTTCCTGTACAGAGCCTTCTTGATCTGCCTGGCCTTCTCAAATTTCCATTTTTCTTCAGAGATGAAATGGGTCAGCATGTGACTTTGGCCAGGAGTCAATTCGAAATTAGGCATAGGAGTGTTTGGGTCCTTGTGCCAGAGATCAATGTAATCGAGGATCAACTTAGGATCCAATAGCAGTGGCACAGGTGTGCCTTTGGCTCTATGACCCGTTCTTGTTTGTCTCGATGATTTACGCAAGTTCATCATCATCGCCTTCATCGCCGATGGCACTTGGAAGGCAACCTATTTCTTCTTAGGACTTGGCCGAGGACCTCGCCCGGCCGTTGCCTTTGTCTTCAAAGCAGAGTGGGGCTCGATGAAGAATTTGGTGCAGTGAGGAACTTCTTTGAGACACCAGAGGCAATAGAGATGCTGCAGTCCTTTGGCACGTGGCGGATGCTGCAGTCTTGAGGACTTTGCCGGAGCAGCTGAGGACTATGGAGGAGCAGGAGCAGCATGAGGAATTGGCCGTGAGGGCTTTGCAGAGGAACTTGGCCGTGAGGGCACTGTTGGTGAAGCACTTGGCTTGTGCGCGGGCTTCTTCGCCATTGATTTCCTAGGCTTGACAGAGACCTCAGTGGCAGCAGCAGCAGAGTCTTCATTGAATTTCCTCACTGCTTCTTTGGCTTGTCTAGCCAACTTAGCTTGGCGCTTGGCCCATTCTTCAGGAAAATCCTCACCACGCTTGATGCTGGTGGTGTCAGCTTCTTGGCCAGGTGCCAATGGAGCTCTTGGGCATGGAGGATTAAGTGCGAATTTCTTCATATACCTTGGAGTAACATACCTGTACTCCCTCCATTCTCTTGCCCATCTCCTTTCAATCCTCTGTATGCGCACCTTGCGCTGATTTTTGTTCTCCTTTCCGAACTTGGCCTCATCAGGTGTGCAGTAGTCTTTGTAAATGTCCTCAGGGATTTCAAAAGCAGTCATGAACTCAGGTTTCTTTCCTCTTTCTGCGGCTTCTTACCGTCTGCAATATTCTTCATATGAGGAATTTGAACAATCGAATTCTCTGAAGAAGTATGCAACTTTTCTTCGAGGAACGCTGCAAATGAGTTAAGTTGATGAGAACCTAGTGATTCAGCAGCAGACATGAGTACCTATGAACAGAGTATAGTTGCGAGGAATTTGGAGAGGTCATATACGTTCTCAGAAGGTTTTTCAAAAAGAACAAGTTTCAGAAATTTGACCAGATGAGCCTTGAAGAATTTCACTAAGCGTTCTTTGTCTTAGGTTCCAGAGTTGTATAGACTGAAGATCCACACAATTAAGGAATCTTGAAGAAAAAAGATGCTTAGAGAAATGAATTAAGAACAGATGACTTGTGAGGTGTTTTGTGTGTGAGGATTTGAAGAATAAAACACCTTTGAAGATTTTGTAGAGAAAAAATGAATCAAAGAGGGCAGTAAAAGTTACTTTTAATTACCACGACGAACTGTGAGGTGTAGATTTGCGCTCGTCAGTTCAGATCTTCCACGCCCTAACTCGGCGGAGGAAGACAGCTACGGCGGCGGCGGAGTGAAGATTTCCGCGGCCGGCGCGAGTACGATGGCGACGAGGTTGAGGCAGTGAAGCTCTTTCTCACCGGCGACGATGGAGTAGCGGCGGCGCTAGTGTTTGAGAAGCTCGAGCGGGAGAGAGAGGTCGAGCGAAGTAAAGGAAGTGAGGAAGCGGGAGAGAGAGAACGAAGAGATGCAAAACTCCACTTCAGAAGAATACGGAGAATTAATTGCACTTCGAGATGCGAGAAGAAAAGATACTTGAACTCCGCCAACAAAATCTTGATGAACTCTTGAGGAATGAATTGAATACTGATGATCCACCGTGAAGAACTCCGGTGATAAAAAGGATGATGAGATAGAAGGAAGGATGAAATAATAAGATGAGCCTTGCGATGATTTAGATGGGGGTTCCGACGAAATGGCTGAGGAAATTGAACTCCGGAAAAGAAAAGATGAAAACACTTGGAAGTAGAATTTATTCCTCAAGAACAAACTCCGAAGGAAGGGATTAATCACTTGGATGAAATAAGAATAATATTTATTGTATGCTTATCCTTCATCAAATTAAATTGATGACAACCAATGGATTTGTGCAAACTACTTATTCTTCTTGAAAAAGAATTGAGAAGTGACATATCGCAAACTTGAGAAGGACTTCATGAATCACCGGTAGGTTGAAAAGAACGAAAGGATTAAAATGATAAACAAAGAAAAGAATCTTGAACGAACCACCGTTAGAAATGAAAATGAACGAAGAGAAGAGAACGAATCGCCGGAAAGAATTAGAAACCACGAAGATACTTGAGGGAAAATTAGAGACAAGAGAATGAAGAGATCGCGAACTGATTGACGAATGCTTGAACGAAGCACCGGAAGAATATTGAGACGAACGAAGGGGCACGAATATGGAATAATTGGAGAACGAATTTGAAAACTTGGAACGAAGAAATCTTCCAAAAATATGGCCTCCGGATGATCGGAACAAAAAAGCAACTCCTGAAATACTCCGGATGGATGAAAAGAATTTGCATGACTGGAAACAACTAGATAGGATAACATCGAGCTAGCACCATGAATCTCCGGGGGAACGGACAAGATTTAGAGGAAAAATTCTCTTCAATCTTCAAATGATGAGGAGAAACACCACCAAAATTAATGAGATACTCCGGAAGAAAGAAAAACAGAGAGGTTGAGCCAACAATGAAATGATTTGAAATTGATCTTGGAAAGGCATCTGACTGATGAAATTCATTCTTACGTCAGACTCCAAAAAGAATTGAGAATAACTCCGGGGGAATTAGAAGAGTCAGGTAAGATCCTGGGAAAAGACCTGTGGGTTAAGGCCCACTAAAGAGAAAACACCGTTGGAAAGGGATGTTGAACAGATATATGATGCACCGGAACAATTAAATATTTGAATGAGGTGATAACCTCGAATTAATTCAAACACAGACAAATCTCCTGAGATGTCCTCCGAACTCCGGAATGATAAACTGGCGAGAGGCGAACAAGCAGGGAAAACACTTTAACCAAGGAAAAGAATGTGATCAACTCGAAAAACTTGAATTGAGTGCACCGGAAAAAGAAAGGGACGAAGAATGACGAACGAGACGAGAATTCACCGGTTGAAATAATTGAGGGAAGACTGACGAGACTCCACACGAATGAAATAGATGGTCGGGAGAGAGGCAAACTCCGGGAAGAAAAGGGTGGGAGGGCGGGAAAACACAGGCAACTTGGAAGGGGAAATCGACGAATATCTTGAAGAGAAAACACCGGTTGAAAACATTGAGGAGAGAGAGCAAAAAAAACTTCACACGAGTAGGATGGATACTCGATTACGGACTCCGGTTCCGAGAAGAAGAAAACAACTGAGGATTGAACTCAAAGATGAAGAGGCTCGAGTCAACTTGACGAGAAATGCATCGGACAAAAGAGCTGAGGAACAACTACCGGAAAACCAACTGCGTGATCCTAAAGAAAATTTGAAGGGGAAGAGAAGTAATTCAAAACACCTACGTCAAGATTCCTAACCAGAGCGACGAAGGGACTGAGGAGTAAAAAGAATTCCTACTCTCCGATATAACTAGACTCCGAAAATAGTTTTCTTCTAGACTCAACTGCGGCCAAACTACACGATCAATCAAGGGGGCTCCTAAGGTCGGTCGAGGCTCTGATACCAACTTGTCATGCCCAATATGCGACCCTATCCAAAAGGAACTCGACGGTCCCACCAAGGATAGACCCGCATATTGAAACGCTTTTGCAAGGTGGATATCATTACATCAACATTACATAATAGTGGGATACATACATAAGGCACAAATGCCACAAGAATACATCAACATCATATACAAGATCAACATCCGACTACGGATGAAACATAAACAGAAATTCAAACGACATCCACCCTGCTAGCCCAGGCTGCCGACCTGGAACCTATCCCCTGATTGAAGAAGCAGAAGAAGAACTCCAAAACAAGTAACATCGCTCTCGCGTCATGATCATCGCAAAACCTGTACCTGCAACTGGTGGGGTAGTAATCTGTGAGCCACGAGGACTCAGCAATCCCATTACCATGGGTATCAAGACTAGCAAAGCTTAAATGGGAAAGGAAGGGGTAAAGTGGTGAGGCTCCAGCAGCGACTAAGCATATATGGTGGCTAACTTACGCAAATGAGAGCGAGAAGAGAAACAAAGGAACGGTCGTCAACTAGTATTGATCAAGAAGTGATCCTGAACTCCTACTTACGTCAGACATAACACAGGAACCGTGTTCTCCTCTCGATCAACCCCGAAAAGAGACACTCACGGTTACGCACACGGTTGGTGTATTTTAGAAGAGTTTACTGCAAGTTTACTACAACCCGATATTAACAAATTCCCATCTGCCACATAACCGTGGGCACGGCTTTCGAAAGTTCAAACCCTGCAGGGGTGTCCCAACTTAGCCCATGATAAGCTCTCGCGATCAACGAAGGATATTCCTTCTCCCGGAAGACCCGATCAGTCTCGGAATCCGGCTACAAGACATTCGACAACAATAAAACAAGACCAGGAAAGCCGCCGGATGTGCCGACAAATCCCGATAGGAGTCGCACGTACCTCGTTCTCAGCACACCGGATAAGTCAAGCCTCGAGTTTCCCGTGGTGGCCCCATGAGTCTGCTCGGTTCGGACCAACACTCGAAGGAGCACCGCCCGGGGGCTAAAATAAAGATGACCCTTGGGCTCCGAAACCCAAGGGAAAAAGGGCATAGGTGGGGCAAATGGTAAAACCAATGTTGGGCCTTCTTTGGAGGAGTCTTATTCAAAGCGAACTGTCAAGGGGTCCCATAAATCACCCGACCGCGTTAGGGACGCAAAATCCGGGAACATAACACCGATATGACGGAAACTAGGGCGGCAAGAGTGGAACAAAACACCAGGCATAAGGCCGAGCCTTCCACCCTTTACCAAGTATATAGATGCATTAATAATATAAGATATATTGTGATATCCCTACAAGTAAACATGTTCCAACAAGGAACAACATCTCCATGTTCCAACAAGGAACAAACTTCATCTTCACCTGCAACTAACAACGCTATAAGAGGGGCTGAGCAAAGCGGTAACATAGCCAAACAACGGTGTGCTAGGAAGGGTAACAAAGGTTAGAGGCTGACATGGCAATTAGGTAGGCTTGAGCAGCAAGTGATAGGTAACGCAGCATAGCGATAGAACGAGGCAAACTAGCATAGCAATGATAGCAGTGAGATCCAGGGTAGCGGTCATCTTGCCTGAAATCCCGCAAGGAAGAAGAACGAGTCCATGAAGAATACGAACGGATGAAGCCGAACCAAGCGTAGACGAACGAATCCTCACGATCGCAACGCAACAGGCACTAACAAGAAGAAGCACACAACATAGTAAACACACCACACATGAACAAGACATGATGCACAACAAGCATGATGCATGACAAGGCTAGATGAGGCTACTCATGGCAAGAGATGATGCAAACAAGAGCAACACATCAAAGCAAGTTTAAATGAGGCCGGAAACAACATATAACAATTCCGGTAAGTCCTCATATGCAAATTTCGAAATTGGTCCAGATCTGAATAAATTTATGTTCGAGTTGTTAAACAGCAAATTAAGATGCACCACGATGATCTACACGAAATTCTAGTCAAGTTACATATAAAGTTCATTAGATTCGGAGCTACGACCTAGAAGATATGAGCAAAACAAGTTAAGCATGCCATTGATGCAAAATGCATACAAACATCAAGCAAACACCTCAAAACAAGGATGCAACATGATAATATGAAACTACATGCAAAATCAAGCAAGTTTCATATAGAGCACACTCAAAACGGAGCAACGGTTCAACACATACACACAATACAAGTCATAGCAACAATCTGTCCAAAACAGCAACTAGGCATATTGCAAGCACAAAAACAACATGCTACAACATCTTAACATGAAAACAAAAGGCATGGGCATGATGTACAGGTAAAGCACTACAAAACATGAACACTGAACTATCTCCAGAAATCAATAGAACATGATCAAACACACATGGCAAGATTGCAAATAATAACAGTTTCAGACATTAGCAGAAATAACATCAGGTTGCAATGTTTAGAGCTATCAAACAATATGTTACAGGAACTTGTCATGGCAAACAAAGGCATGGAATGATACTACTAAATGCATATAAAAAAAGTCCCTTACTGACCATGAGCCAAAAAGGATCAGAAAATATGATGGCACCCATGTAAACATAGCAAGTTATATGACAGATTCATACATGGCAGAAACAACAATAAGTAAGCATGTTGGTGAGCTTGAACCATTCACCACAGAGCAATACATGGCATCTCAAGGCAACTCACAGTAAGAAGACATGGCATAGAAGCTATACATGGGAAGAACAACATCATAGCATGCAAGGATCAACTACAACAACCTTGGCAAAATTGAATAACATGTAAACAATCTGCCAGGAAACATTTTATAGCAAAAGTAGAGCTCGATTAACTCAAGCTATGGCACTCCATAATTGCAAACAAGGGCATGGATGGATAGATAACAACCATATGTTCAAAACATCCTTACTGAAGTATCTCAAAATAAGCATGGATCTCTCTGTAGCATCAAGTTTACATGACATAAAAATATCAGCAAAACAGGGGCTGAAATCAGCAACATCATGAAGCCTAGTTTGCATGCTTGTGCTAGTCACCACAGAGATCACAAAAATACATGGCATACACCCCTGTAAAGATGGCATGGCATATTACAAAATACATGTAGGACTCAAGTTCATAGGGTGCACACATCAATCATGGAAAAAATGACAAAAGTGCATGTTCTGATAAGAATCTGAAACTAACATCACATAGCCCTCTTCCAACAGCATTTCGGGCATCAAGATGAGCTCAAATGAAAATGATGCAATGAGATGAAATGATGTACTCGTCGAGGCGAACAATTTGACATATTACACACACGAAATGGAGCTACAGATGCAGAGTTATGATGCGATGAAAATGCATAAAAAAATACTGAAATCTGGGGACTTAGTGGAATTTTACCCTCCGAAAAAGTCAACCCGGGACGAGACGGAGCGGGACGGAGGGATCCGGGCGCGGGGGCGACGCGTTTGGTTCGCCGGGTGGGTGGATCTCATCCACCCCGAGTGGATCCGGCCGGAGAGAGCTCCGGCGAGCTCCGGCGCGGTTCCGGCGACGACGGAGGAAGCCGGCGACGAGGAGGCGGAGGGGCACGGCGAGATGGCGGGTCGCTACGGCGAGAGGCGGCGGCGCAATCGCGCTGTGGCGGAGGCGGCGGGATCTGGCGGCGCCCGGCGGAGGCGGTGACCTGGCCGGGCGGAGCAGCCGGGCAGCCGGAGGGCGTAGGGCGGCGAGCGCCACGGGCGGCGGTGAGGCCGAAAGGTCCGCGGAGCCTTGAGGCGCGGGCCTTCAGGCCCTTGGCCTGGGGCGTGCGGGCGGGCGCGGTCAGGCTCTGACGGGCCCATGATGGGCTCGGCGGGCGGGCCGCATGGGACGACGGGCGGCCGACAGTGTGTCATGTGGAGAGTGGCTGGGCGGCGCGGCTGGGGCAGGGCGGACGTGTCCGGTGGGAAGTATGGACATGTCCGGCGTCTTGAGGAGGGAGAGGGCTAGGGTTTGGACCCGGGATTTTGGAAGGGGATGCTTATATATAGGTAGAGGGAGCTAGGAGAGTCCAAATGAGGTGCGGTTTTCGGCCACGCGATCGTGATCGAACGACCGAGAGCATGGAGGGGAGTTAGGTGGGTTTTGGGCCACTTAGAAAGGGGTGTTGGGCTGCAAAGAGAAGGAGGCTTTACGGTTACCCGGTTAACCGTTGGAGTACCAAACGAACTCCAAATGGCACGAAACTTGACAGGCGGTCTACCGGTGCTGTACCAAGGCCGCTTGACAAACCTCGGTCCATTCCGAGACCGTTTAACACCCGCACATGAAAAGAGGTAAAAGGGGGCGCCGGGAGACATAGGAGTGCCGGATTGCAAAACGGACAACGGGGAAAATGCTCGGATGCATGAGACGAACACGTATGCAAAATGAAATGCACATGATGACATGATATGAAATGCACATGATGACATGGCAAAGTGCAACACGCAAGCAAATGACATGGCAACGATGGCGAATAACTGGCAGACACCTGGCGCATCGAAACCGGGGCGTTACAACTATAGACTTGCAAGATAGGATCAAGAACACACATATATTCATGAAAACATAATAGGTTCATATCTGAAATCATGGCACTCGGGCCCTAGTGATAAGCATTAAGCATAGCAAAGTCATAGCAACATCAATCTCAGAACATAATGGATACTAGGGATCAAACCCTAACAAAACTAACTCGATAACATGATAAATCTCATCCAACCCATCACCGTCCAGCAAGCCTACGATGCAATTACTCACGCACGGCGGTGAGCATCATGAAACAGGTGATGGAGGATGGTTGATGATGACGACGGCGACGAATCCCCCTCTCCAGAGCCCCGAACAGACTCCAGATCAGCCCTCCCGAGAGAGATTAGGGCTTGGCGGCGGCTCCGTATCGTAAAACGCGATGATTTCTTCTTTCTAATTTTTCTCTCCCCGAAAGCCAATATATGGAGTTGGAGTTGGCGTCGGAGGGCCACCAGGGGGCCCACGAGTTAGGGGGCGCGCCCAGGGGGGAGGGCGCGCCCCCACCCTCGTGAGCAGGGTGTGGGCTCCCTGGTCTTCATCTTTGGCGAGGATTTTTTATTATTTTTTCTAAGATGTTCCGTGGAGTTTCAGGTCATTCCGAGAACTTTTGTTTTCTGCACATAAAACAACACCATGGCAATTCTGCTGAAAACAGCGTCAGTCCGGGTTAGTTCCATTCAAATCATACAAGTTAGGGTCCAAAACGAGGGCAAAAGTGTTTGGAAAAGTAGATATGACGGAGACGTATCAACTCCCCCAAGCTTAAACCCTTGCTTGTCCTCAAGCAATTTAGTTGACAAACTGAAAGAGAAAAAGAAAAACTTTTACAAACTCTGTTTGCTCGTGTTGTTGTAAACATAAAAAGCCGGCATTCAAGTTTCAGCAAATATTATGAACTAACCATACTCACAATAACATGTGGGTCTCATAATTGCTCATATCAATAGCATAATCAGCTAGCGAGCCATAATAATAAAACTCGGATGACACACTTTCTCAAAATAATCATAACATGATATAACAAAATGGTATCTCGCTAGCCCTTTCTGAGACCGCAAAACATAAATGTAGAGCACCTTTAAAGATCAATGACTGACTAAAAATTGTAATTCATGGTAAAAGAGATCCAGTCAAGTCATACCCAATATAAACCAATTATAATGAATGCAAACGATAGTGTGCTCTCCAGCGGGTGCTTTTTAATAAGAAAGGGTGAGGACTCAACATAAAAGTAAATAGATAGGCCCTTCGCAGAGGGAAGCAGGGATTTGTAGAGGTGCCAGAGCTCGATTTTGAAATAGAGATAAATTATATTTTTAGCGCATTACTCTCATTGTCAACATAACAACTAAAAGATGACGATATCTTCCATGCTAAACAGATTATAGGCGGTTCCCAAACAGAATGGTAAAGTTTATACTCCCCTTCCTCCACAAGCATCAATCCATGGTTTGCTCGAAACAACGAGTGCCTCCAACATTCAACGGGTCCCAAGGGGAGTTTTGTTTGCAATTATTTTGATTTAGTTTGCATAAAGCATGAGAATGGGCATCCCGGATACCAGCCATTTTCTCGTGAATGAGGAGCGGAGTCCACTCCTCTTGAGAATAACCCGCCTAACACGGAAGATAAGGGCAGCTCTAGTTGACATATGAGCTATTCGAGCATGCAAAACAGAATGTTTATTTGAAGGTTTAGAGTTTGGCACATACAAATTTACTTGGAACGGCAGGTAGATACCGCATATAGGAAGGTATAGTGGACTCATATGGAACAACTTTGGGGTTTAAGGAGTTTGGATGCACAAGCAGTATTCCCGCTTAGTACAGGTGAAGGCTAGCAAAAGACTGGGAAGTGACCAACTGAGAGAGCGACAATAGTAGTAAACATGCATTAAAATTAATTTACACCGAATACAAGCATGAGTAGGATATAATCCACCATGAACATAAATATCATGAAGGCTATGTTGATTTGATTCAACTACATGCGTGAACATGTGCCAAGTCGAGTCACTCAATTCATTCAAAGGAGGATACCATCCCATCATACCACATCATAATCATTCTAATAGCATGTTGGCACGCAAGGTAAACCATTATAAATCATAGCTAATCAAGCATGGCACAAGCAACTATAATCTCTAAATGTCATTGCAAATATGTTTACTTCATAATAGCTGAATCCGGAACGATGAATCATCATATTTACAAAAACAAGAGAGGTCGAGTTCATACCAGATTTTCTCATCCCAATAAGTCCATCATATATCATCATTACTGCCTTTCACTTGCACGACCGAACGGTGTGTATAATAATAAGAGTGCACGTGCATTGGACTAAGCTGGAATCTGCAAGCATTCAACTCAAGAGAGAAGACAAGTAATATAAGCTCTAAGTTAAATAAACGATCATGCATAAGAGAGCCACTAAGCATTTTCTATATGGTCTTCTCGACCCCCAAAGAAAGGAAAAGAAAAATAAAAACTATTTACACGGGAAAGCTCCCAACAAGTAAAAAGAAGAATGGGAAATATTTTGGGGTTTTATTTTTAGTTCTACTACAAGCATGGAAAGTAGACTAACTAATTTTTTTGTTTTTTCTTAAGGTTTATCAAACACACAAGAAGAAAGCTAGAAAAAGAAATTTAGACTAACATGGATATTACAGTGAAAGAGTATGAGCACCGACATCTAGCAATGAGTGTGTGTGAACATAAATGTAATGTCTGTGGGAAATACGTACTCCCCCAAGCTTAGGATTTTGGCCTAAGTTGGTCTGTTGCCAGGGATAGCCTGGCTGATACCCGTGGGTGTAGCTGGGGTCGTACTGCGATGCAGCGGCTACCGCCTCCTGAGCTGCAGCGTGGCGTCGAGCCACCTCCGCTCTCCTCTCGTACTCATCTGCCTCCTCTCTGGTAATAATATATCTCCCTTTTGTCTGAAAATCAAAGAAGGCAGGAGCAGGAAGAGTAACATGGACAACATGTCGTTTGTTAAAGATTAGTTGATACTGGAGAGGTGGTCCAGTCCTCTCGACAAACTGGTGGGAAACCATAGAATCAAAATCTAAATAAGTAGGGGGTAACTCCATATCACCCTCACGAATGCCTATCTCAAGAAAATTAGCCAAGCGGGTTGCATAAATTCCTCCAAAGAAATCTCCCTTATATCTATTAAGATTCAACCTACGAGCTACAATGGCTCGCATATGATAAGATTGGTCCCCTAACACAGCACTTCTGAGAATGCTGAGATCAGGGGCACACATGTGACATGCTTCATCCTTAGCATTTATGCATCTACCAATGAAGAGAGCAAAATAATGTATAGCAAGAAAGTGGATGCTCCCTATAGTGGCCTGCGTTATATCTCTAGATTCCCCCACAGTTATTCTAGCAAGAAAGTCTCTATAGTCAGATTTAGGGGGATCCCTGATACTACCGCAAGATGGAAGTTTGCATGCAAGAGTGAAATCCTCTAAGTCCATGGTATAAGATTTGTCATAAAGGTCAAACATGACTGAAGGAGAATTACGCGAAGATGAAAACTCAAACCTCCCCACAAATGAACTTGTGAGATCACAATACTGGGTGCATTTGTCAGCTTCAAAGTCCTCAAGACCGGCATTACGCAAATATGCGTTAAATTCTTCTTTGATTCCCGCTTGATCCATAAAATTTTCCGAAGGCCATTCACAGGGCCTAACAAGAGCGTCTCTTGGTGGTTCCTCGTCAGCATCACGCATTGCAAGCCTGGGACCTTGCTTCCTTGAAGAACCACCTTGGAACATCTTCCTGAGCATATTGTTTTTCTCTGAATTTTTTTGAATTTTTTAGTAACTCCAAACAAAAGTGAACCAACTTCAATAAAATTGATAGCAACTACTCATACAGGTGCCTAGAGCATATATCAAACATTAGAACTACTTGGAACCATATAAATTTGACATGCAAGCTCAAGAACATGGTCACCTATGCAGCACAAATTTGCAATGAATAAAGCACTAGAACAAAAACTAATTGGACCAATGGAGGAGTCACATACCAAGGAACAATCTCCCCAAGCAGTTTTACGAGAGGTGCTTTGAGCAAGGAGATCGAAAATCACAGCAACGGGGGCTGGAACTCGTGCTTGAGTTGGTTTTTCGGGTTTGTGTGAGACAGAGGAAGAAAATGGGTGCAGGGATAAGTGGAGGAGGGCCACCGTGGGCCCACGAGGCAGGGCGCGCCAGGAGGGGTAGGGCGCCCTCCACCTCGTGGCAGTGTGGCAGCCCCCATGTAATTTTTGCACTAAAATCCTCAAATATTCGAAAAAATAATATTAAATTGGCATGTCATTCTGAGGACTTTTATTTTCGGGATATTTTTATATTGCACGGATAAATCAGGAAACAGACAGAAAAATATTATTTTACTTTATTTCTACTAAAGAACAAAAAATATAAAGAGAGTACAGAAGGTTGTGCTTCTAGTTTCATCCATTCATGCTCATAAAAAAGAATCCACTAACAAGGTTGATCAAGTCTTGTTAACAAACTCATTCCGAATAACATGGAACCGGAGAAATTTCGAATAACACTATGTTACCTCAACGGGGATATGGACATCCCCAATAATAAGTATATCATATTTCTTCTTGACATTAGGGAGAGGAAATTCAAAACCTCCAAATATAATCGATGGAATTTTTCCAATAGAGTTGATACTATGAACTTGAGGTTGTTTCCTCTGCTCATTGCCATTAACATGAAAAGTGACATTGCCTTTGGTGCAATCAATAACGCCCCCTGCAGTATTAAGGAAAGGTCTTCCAAGAATAATAGAAATACTATCATCCTCGGGAATATCAAGAATAACAAAGTCCGTTAAAATAGTAACGTTTGCAACCACAACAGGCACATCCTCACAAATACCGACAGGTATAGCAGTTGATTTATCAGCCATTTGCAAAGATATATCAGTAGGTGTCAACTTATTCAAATCAAGTCTACGATATAAAGAGAGAGGCATTACAACGACACGGCTCCAAGATCACATAAAGCAGTTTTAACATAATTTCTTTTAATGGAGCATGGTATAGTAGGTACTCTGGATCTCCAAGTTTCTTTGGTATTCCACCCTTAAAAGTGTAATTAGCAAGCATGGTGGAAATTTCAGCTTGGTATCTTCCTTTTATTAGTAATGATATCCTTCATATACTTAGCATAAGGATTTGTTTTGAGCACATCAGTTAATCGCATACACAAAAAGATGGGTCTAATCATTTCAGCAAAGCGCTCAAAATCCTCATCATCCTTTTTGTTGGATGGTTTCGGAGGAAAAGGCATGGGTTTCTGAACCCATGGTTCACTTTCTTTACCATGTTTCCTAGCAATGAAGTCTCTTTTATCATAACGTTGATTTCTTGATTGTGGATTATCATGATCAACAGCAGGTTCAACTTCTACATCATTATCATTACTAGGTTGAGCATCATCATGAACATTATCATTAACATTTTCACTAGGTTCATGTTCATTACCAGATTGTGTTTCAGCATCAGACATAGAGATATCATTTGGATTATCGGTGGTTCAGCAATAGGTTCACTAGAGGTTTGCAAAGTCCTATCATTTTTCTTTTTCTTCCTCTTAGAAGAACTAGGTACATCAATATTATTTCTCTGAGAATCTTGCTCGACTCTCTTAGGGTGGCCTTCAGGATACAAAGGTTCCTGAGTCATTCTACCAGTTCTATTAGCCACTCTAACAGCATAATCATTTTTCTTACTATTCATTTCATCAAGCACTTCTTTTTGAGCTTTAAGTACTTGTTCTACTTGAGTGGTAACCATCGAAGCATGTTTGCTAACAAGTTTAAGTTCACCTCTAATATTAGCCATATAATCACCCAAGCGTTTAATCATAAAGGTATTCTGTTTTAATTGTCTACCAAAATAAGCATTAAAGTCATCTTGCTTAAACATAAAGTCATCAAACTCATCCAAGCACTGACTAGCAATTTTAGTAGGAGGGACTTCAGCTTTATCATATCTATAGAGAGAATTTACCTTTACTACCTGTGTCGGGATATTGGGAGGTTCTTCAGTAAATAAGTAATTGAGATCATATACTTCTTCAACAGGCGGTAAATTAAGACCATGCATTTCTTCAATAGGAGGTAAATTCTTACCATCTTCTGCTTTAATACCTTTTTCTTTCATAGATTTCTTTGCCTCTTGCATATCTACGGGACTGAGAAATAGAACACCTCTCTTCTTCGGAGTTGGATTAGGAATAGGCTCAGTAATTGGCTCAGGAGCTGGCTCAGGAGGGGCCCAATTATTTTCATTTGTCAACATATTATTCAATAAAATTTCAGCTTCATCCGGTGTTCTTTCCCTGAAAAGAGAACCGGCACAACTATCCAGGTAATCTCTAGAAGCATCGGTTAGTCCATTATAAAAGATATCAAGTATTTCAGGTTTCTTAAGAGGATGATCAGGCAAAGCATTAAGTAACTTGAGAAGCCTACCCCAAGCTTGTGGGAGACTCTCTTCTTCAATTTGCACAAAATTATATATATCCCTCAAAGCAGCTTGTTTCTTATGAGCAGGGAAATATTTAGCAGAAAAGTAATAAATCATATCCTGGGGACTTTGCACACAACTAGGATCAAGAGAATTAAACCATATCTTAACATCACCCTTTAATGAGAGCGGAAATATTTTGAGTAAATAAAGGTTGCACGATCTCTCATTATTAGTAAACAAGGCAGCTATATCATTTAACTTAGTAAGATGTGCCACAACAGTTTCAGATTCATAGCCATAAAAAGGATCAGATTCAACCAAAGTAATTATATCTGGATCAACAGAGAATTCATAATAATCCTTATCGGGAACACAGATAGGTGAAGTAGCAAAAGCAGGGTCGGATCTCATTCTATCTCTAAAAGATTCTTTACTCCATTTAACTAGCAATCTCTTAATTTCAAGTCTATCCTGGCAAGCAAGAATAGCTGCAGAAGATTCAGCATCAAAAAGATACCCTCAGGAATAGCAGGCATATTTTCATCATCACTAACATCATCGTATTCAGGTTCAATAATTTCTCTTTCTCTAGACTTAGCAATTTGCTCATCAAGAAATTCACCAAGGGGGACAGTAGTATCAAGCATAGAAGTAGTTTCATCATAAGTATCATGCATAGCAGAAGTGGCATCATCAATAACATGCGACATATCGGAACGAATAGCAGAAGCAGGTTTAGGTGTCGCTAGCTTACTCATAACAGAAGGTGAATCAAGTGCAGAGCTAGATGGTAGTTCCTTACCTCCCGTCGTAGTTGAGGGATAAATTGTTGTCTTAGCGTCTTTCAAGTTCTTCATAGTTTCCAGCAGATATAAATCCCAAGTGACACAAAGAATAGAGCTATGCTCCCCGGCAACGGCGCCAGAAAAAGGTCTTGATAACCCACAAGTATAGGGGATCGCAACAGTTTTCAAGGGTAGAGTATTCAACCCAAATTTGTTGATTCGACACAAGGGGAGCCAAAGAATATTCTCAAGTATTAGCAGCTGAGTTGTCAATTCAACCACACTTGGAAACTTAGTATTTGCAGCAAAGTGTTTAGTAGCAAAGTAATATGATAGTGGTGGTAATGGTAACAAAAGTAAAGACAGCAAAAGTAATGTTTTTGGTATTTTCTAGTGATTCTAACAGTAGCAACGGAAAAGTAAATAAGCGAGAACCAGTATATGGAAAACTCAGAGGCACCGGATCGTGATGGATAATTATGCGGATGTGGTTCGTCATGTAATGATCATAACATAGGGTGACACAGAACTAGCTCCAGTTCATCAATGTAATGTAGGCATGTATTTCGTATATAGTCATATGTGCTTATGGAAAAGAACTTGCATGACATCTTTTGTCCTACCCTCCCGTGGCAGCGGGGTCCTATTGGAAACTAAAGGATATTAAGGCCTCATTTTAATAGGAACCGAACAAAGCATTAGCACATAGTGAATACATGAACTCCTCAAACTATGGTCATCACCGGAGTGGTCCCGATTATTGTCACTTGGGGTTGCGGATCATAACACATAGTAGGTGACTATAGGCTTGCAAGATAGGATCAAGAACACACATATATTCATGAAAACATAATAGGTTCAGATCTGAAATCATGGCACTCGGGCCCTAGTGACAAGCATTAAGCATAGCAAAGTCATAACAACATCAATCTCAGAACATAATGGATACTAGGGATCAAACCCTAACAAAACTAACTCGATTACATGATAAATCTCATCCAACCCATCACCGTCCAGCAAGCCTACGATGCAATTACTGACGCACGGCGGTGAGCATCATGAAATTGGTGATGGAGGATGGTTGATGATGACGACGGCGATGAATCCCCCTCTCCGGAGCCCCGAACAGACTCCAGATCAGCCCTTCTGAGAGAGATTAGGGCTTGGCGGCTGCGGCTCCGTATCGTAAAACGCGATGATTTCTTCTCTCTGATTTTTTTCTCCCCGAAAGCCAATATATGGAGTTGGAGTTGGCGTCGGAGGGCCACCAGGGGGCCCACGAGGTAGGGGGGCGCGCCCAGGGGGAGGGTGCGCCCCCAACCCTCGTGAGCAGGGTGTGGGCCCCCTGGTCTTCATCTTTGGCGAGGATTTTTTATTATTTTTTCTAAGGTGTTCCGTGGAGTTTCAGGTCATTCCGAGAACTTTTATTTTCTGCACATAAAACAACACCATGGCAATTCTGCTCAAAGCAAACATCGATGCAGGTTAGTTCCATTCAAATCATACAAGTTAGAGTCCAAAACAAGGGCAAAAGTGTTTGGAAAAGTAGATACGACGGAGATGTATCACTGACAAGGACATAGTGAAGATTTTGAACGAGTTTCAAATAGAACGCACATGAAGAATTTGTGAATAGATTGGGTTGAGTATAGCATAGAGGGGGAAGGGTCCGATCACATTCACTTAGCAGAAAACGCAACTTGAAGAAATAGCCATAAGTGAATGATGTAGAGGACATAAACCCATATATATAGCCAATGAAGAAAAAACGACAAAAACAATGAAGATTTTGCAAAGTTGAAGAATTTGAAAAACTGAAGAATTTCAAAACTGAGGAAAAACTCAAATTGAAGATTTTCAACTTTTGTGGTGGCGTGACCCACCATATAAGAATGATGATTTCAGACACCGCGTACAATTGTCGTAGTGTTCTGAGAATCAAATTCTTCATTAATTTCTTCACACTTAGAGTGTTATTCTTTATTGATTGAATAAAAATGTTTCTTCATGTGTTGCACATCTAAGTCAACAATTTTTGCATAAGTGTTAGGATGAGTGTCCTATTGAAAGAACATTCGAAGATCCTAAGATAATTAGCTCACACCGCAACTTGCTAAATCTCTTCTCATCCAAGGGCTTAGTGAAGATATCGGCTAGCTGTTCTTCAGTCTTCATGTGCTCGATGGAGATGTCGCCCTTCAACACATGATCACGAAGAAAATGATGACGAATCTGAATGTGCTTTGTCTTCGAGTCTGAGGCGGGTTGTGAGCAATCTTGATGGCACTCTCATTGTCACAGAGAGAGGACATTCTTCACGTTGATGCCATAGTCCTTGAGAGTTTGCTTCATCCACAACAATTGAGCACAGCAAGAACCAGCAGCAATGTACTCAACCTGCGATGAGCGGTGATACAGTTGCATTTCTTTGAGGACCAACAGACCAAAGATCGTCCGAGGAAATGACAAGTACCGGATGTTGACTTGCGGTCCACACGATTACCAGCATAGTCAGAGTCAGAATATCCAATGAGATCAAAAGCAGAGCCCTTGGGGTACCATAATCCTTGTGTTGGTGTGTGAGCTAGATATCCAAGAATATGCTTCACAGCCTTATGGTGTGATACCTTCGGTGTAGCTTGAAATCGGGCACACATGCAAACACTAAGCATTATATCTGGCCTAGATGCACATAAGTACAATAAAGAACCAATCATGGAGCGGTATACCTTGTGATCGAAGTCAATACCATTTTCATCAGTGCATAGATGGCCATTTGTGGTCATAGGAATTTTGAGGCCTTTGCAATCTTGCATGCCGAATTTCCTCAGAACATCCTTGAGGTATTTCTCCTGAGATATGAATATGCCATTGCGCTATTGACGAATTTGAAGACCTAAGAAGAATTTCGACTCTCCCATCATAGACATTTGATATTCTTCACTCATCATATAGGAAAATTCATCACACGCCCGAGGGGCCTGCTTGAGGCCATAGAGGGCCTTGTTGAGTCTGAAGACTTTGTCGATTCTTTGGATCTTCAAAACACGGGGTTGAGCAACATATACTTCTTCCTCAAGCTTACCATTGAGGAATGCACTTTTCACATCCATTTGATATAAAGTGATATCATGATGGTTAGCATAAGCAAGTAATATGCGAATAGCCTCAAGTCTAGCAATAGGTGCAAAAGCTTCATCGAAATCAATTACTTCAACCTGTGTGTAGCCTTGAGCTACAAGTCGTGCCTTATTCCTCACCACAAGGCCATTTTCATCTTGCTTGTTGCGGTAGATCCACTTTGCGCCAATGATATTATGCTTACGAGGATCTGGACGTTTGACCAGTTCCCAGACGTTGTTGAGCTCGAACTGATGTAAATCTTCTTGCATGGCCTGAATCCACTTAGGCTCCAGGAATGCTTCATCTACCTTAGTGGGCTCTGTGATAGAGACAAAACATAGTGCCCACAAAAGTTAGATAAATGTGAAGCTTTTGAGCGTGTGAGAGGACCTGGTGCTTCAATGTCATCGATGATCTTGTCAACTTGCACTTCTTTTGCAACGCGATGATGAGCTGGTTGTCGTCGAGGAATTTGATCAGCAATTTCTTCAGCATTATCTTCAGGTACATTAGCTCGACCTTCTTCACGTTCTGGAATGCATTCTTTAGCAGATTCTTCAGTAGGAATGACATCCTCAGTCGCCTTGAACTTGGTAGAATCCTCAGGTGCTGGTTCATCTATCACAGAAGGTAGGTGCTCTCTTTGCAAGCCATTAGTTTCATCGAACCGCACATCTACAGTTTCAACAATCTTGTGAAGAACATTGTTGAAGACTCTGTAGGTGTGCGAGTCCTTTCCGTAACCAAGCATAAAACCTTCATGTGCTTTCGGTGCAAATTTAGCATTGTGATGAGGATCTCTAATCCAACATTTAGCACCGAAGACTTTGAAATAACTCACATTTGGTTTCTTGTCAGTGAGGAGTTCATAGTCAGTCTTCTTGAAGAATTTGTGAAGATATACCCTGTTGATGATGAGGCATGCAGTGTCAAATCCATCAATCCAAAAACGACAAGGCATTTTGTATTCATCAAGCATAGTGCGAGCCATCTCAGCAAGAGTCCTATTCTTGCGCTCCACGACGCCATTTTGCTGAGGAGTATAAGGAGCAGATAACTCATGAGTAATACCGAGTTCATCAAGATAGTCATCGAGACCAGAATTCTTGAACTCAGTGCCATTGTCACTTTTGATGTGCTTGATCTTCACACCAAAGTTGGTTGAAGCCCTCGAGGAAAATTGTTTGAAGACTTCCTGCACTTCATGTTTGTAAGTAACAAGGTGTACCCATGTGTAACGAGAGTAATCATCAACAATAACAAAGCTGTATTGAGATGCTTCATTTGAAACAGCAGAATAATGATTAGGACCGAAGAGATGCATGTGAAGCAATTCAAATGGACGAGTAGTGGTCATGATAGTCTTCGCTGGATGCTTGGCCTTGGTCATCTTTCCAGCTTCACAGGCTCCGCATAGGTGATCGTTGAGGAATTTGACATTCTCAATGCCAATGACATGCTTCTTCTTCGCAAGCGTGTGCAAATTCCTCATGCCTGCATGTCCAAGTCATCGATGCCATAGCCAGCCTTCTGAAGCTTTTGCAAGTAGGCACACGGCTGGTTGCGGTCCTGACTGTTTCCTTTGTCAGCGAAGATGATATGCTTCAGATGCGATGGTGATAAGGGAGCATCCATCAATAGATTCTTGTCACCAGTCATGTGATTTGTACACCCACTATCGAGGACCCACTCAGTGGCTTTGGGTTGATCATCCTGCAGATGAATTAGTGCAGCTTACGAACTCATATACTTCATCAGTGAAGAATATGATATCAAATTCATCAGATGAATTTTATCAAGCAGTAAAACAGATATAGCAGTATGAGGACGTGTGAAATGAAAGTTCATTTCTTCATGATTAGCCTGCGTCCTTTCGAGCATTTTTGTCGGGCCCAAAGAAATTCTTCAGACGTTAAAGCACGCCCGAGACCTGACCGCAGAAGAGATTAGTTCTTTTATTCACCACCCACATCGAAGGGGTGGCAAAGAGTTCATCACTCTGCGAGCTCCATATGAGAATGGTGGCAGAGAAGCCAAACCATTTCGTTTCACATAAGAGGGCTAGGGTAAGCATATGAATAAGCAGAGAAATTCTTGAGGACTTATGAACATAATGGTTTGAAGAATAATGCACATATTCATAGCCCTTAGCTCTACCCTTCGAAACAGAGTTGTTAGCACGATGATAATCATATGAGGACTTTGATCCTTTTGAGGAATTTGATCCAGGTGAGGAATTTGGTCCGTATGAGGACTTGGATCCATATGAAGAATTTGGTCCATATGAAGAGTTTGATCTGGGGTTCCTATTCTTCACGGGTGGTGTCATGAGGACATTCACCTAAAGACTTTCAAGGCACCTTTTGGGAACCCATATTTTCTTCATAGGGGAACCGTTCCTGCAGTTAGTGCCAACATATCTAGCAAATACTTCACCATTCTGATTTTTGAACAATTTATAGTTGGAGTCAAATGACTCATCAGAAGAATGAGGAGATTCACATGTAAAGCCAGTTAAGTTAGATGGATCAACTGGTGGTCCCTTTGCAGCAACCCATGAGGTTTTGGGGTACTACTCAGGCTTCCAATATGTACCATCAGCATTGATTTTCCTCTCAAAGGCAATACCCTCTTTCCTAGGGTTTCTGTTGAGTATCTGCTTTTTAAGCACATCACAAAGAGTCTGATGCCCTTTGAGGCTTTTGTACATGCATGTCATGTACAATTCCTTCAGCCCTGCATCGTCAGTGATACTAGCAATGTCCTCAGATGAGGAATTAGTGATAGCAGAGGCAGGTGAAGAATTTGTAACAATTGAAGCATTTGAACATTCAGGTGAAGAATTAGCAGATTCACGTTCAATGCACTTTAAGCATGGAGGAACAAATTCTTCCTGAGCAGCGCTGATTTGTTGAGCAAGTAATGAATCGCACTCCTTCTGAAGATCTTCATAACTCACCCTTAGCTTCTCAAGATCTTGCTTTGTTTGAAGAAATTCATCAGAAAGTTTCTCATGATCAGATAAGAGAGTGTTATGATGACCTTGAAGGTTGTCAAACCTAGTCTGAAGTCTCTGAAGATTTTCAGTCAAGGCTTTAGTGCGATCCATTTCTTCACCCAACATATCATCACTTTTGTCTAGCATGTTTTGAACCTTTTCCAAGGCCGTTTGTTGTTTAGTGGAAATGCAAACAATCTTGGTATAACTAGGTCCAATATCATCATCAGATTCATCATCACTAGACTCGGATGAGGAACATTCGGTTACCTTGGCACCGTTTGCCATGAGGCATGGTGCAGAAGATGATGGTTCTGGTTCGATAGTCATCGTTTTGAGAGATTCCTTGAAGTCCTCCAACCAAGGATCATGACGGGTTTGATGACCTTCATAGACGTCAGAGATTCGGTCCCAGATAAGCTTCGCATTGCAAAGATGCATAATGCGCCTGAATTCATCTCTGGATAGGCAGGAACAGATGATATCCTTCGCCATGATGTCAAGTCGAGTGTACTAGCAAATGTCATCAGTGTCCGCCTTCTTGCATAGATCGGTAAGACCAATCTCAGTGACGGTCCACAGCTCGCTGTTCATTGCCATGAGGCGCTTCCTCATCATGGCCTTCCACTTGGGATAATCATGACCGTCAAAGATAGGGCATGTCACTTTCTGCACACATGCGGTCGACATAACTAAACTCCAGGCGGTTAAACCAAAATCACACAGAACAAGGAAGTACCTTGCTCTGATACCAATTGAAAGTGCGTTATATCGACTAGAGGGGGGTGAATAGGCAATTTTTATGAATTCTTCACTAAGAAATTTGCTAGTGAGGAAATTCCTTGGCGAAGAACTACTTGCAGCGAAATAAGTACTCAAAAGTAAGCATAACAGAATACAGGCATGGTCATCATGATGAAATGAAGACAAGCTCAGAGTACAGAAAGCGTAATCACAGGATAACACAAGATGAAGACAAACTGACTGAAGAAATTGAACTGAGGAAATAGAGAAAGTCTTCAGTCAAAGTCTTCAAACACAGATATGATGAAGCACTCAACACAGTAATGAGGAAATGAAAGAGTTGAGGAAATAGAATCAGTAAGGTTGGTGAAGACAATGATTTGGTAGACCAGTTCCAACTGCTGTCTCAATTGTACATCTGGTTGGAGCGGCTCAGTATTTAAACTTGAGGACACACAGTCCCGGACACCCAGTCGTTGAGCACGCAGCTCAGGACACCAAGTCCTCACCGTATTCTCCTTGAACTAAGGTCACATAGACCTCGTCCAATCACTCGTGGTAAGTCTTCAGGTGACTTCCAAACCTTCACAGACTCGGTCACTCGGCAATCCACAATTCCCCTTGGATGCTCTAGACCATGACGCCTAACCGTCTGGAAGAAGCACAGTCTTCAAAGGTAACAAGCATCGGATCCACGCAGGATCAATCTCTTCAGTGATGCTCAATCACTTTGGGTTTGTAGGTGTTTGGGTTTGGATTTTCCTCACTTCATGATTTTCACTCAAAGTCCTCGGAGGATGGGATGCTCTCAATTGACAAGTGTCAGTTTCGCTCGGAGCAGCCAACTAGCTAGTGGTTGTAGGGGGCGGCTATTTATAGCCTAGGGAGCAGCCCGACATGATAAGACATAAATGCCCTTCAATGATATGACCGTTAGGTGGATAAGATATTTTGGGACAGCTGGCGCGCAGCACAGCAACGGTCGGAAATTTGAGGTTCAAATTCCTCTGGGCTATCATGTTCCTCACTGTGTTGGCAATTCGCACTGGCGAATTCCTAACTCCTAAGTCAGAACAAATTCCTCAAGAACGGAAGAACTTCGTCTCTCATCCTTTGAAGAAATTGAGTGGACTGTATGAGATTTCAATGGCTTCACTCAAGGGATTGGTAGGTGTAGGATTTTGAGTTGAGCATCACATTGAAATTTTTCCTTAGTATTTCCTTGACCCCCTTTAACAGTACGGTGTTTCCTATGACTCAAGAAAGAGAAAATGAAGCTACGAAAACAAAAGTCTTCACGCTGCATGTTCCTCAAATGAATACCAAGTCTTTAAGGTCACACCAATTTGTTCACTTTCAAAGTCTTCAGAAAGTCTTCAGAATACCAAAGTATTCAGTCGAAGAACTTCATTTTTAGGGATCGACTTTCTCTGTAAATATCAAACTCCTCATAGACTTATAGACCTGTGTACACTCATAAACGCATTAGACCCTTAACCTATAAGTCTTCAATACACCAAAATCACTAAGGGGCACTAGATGAACTTACACTCTTCACCACCCACATCTGAAGGGTTGGCAAAGAGTTCATCATTCTGCGAGCTCCATACGACAAAGCTGGCATAGAAGCCAGTCCACTTCGTTTCACAGAAGAGGCGTTAGAGTAAGCATATGAATAACCAGAGAAATTCTTTGAGGACTTATGAATGTAATGTGTTGAAGAATAGTGCACATATTTATAGCCCTTAGGCTTTCCCTGCGAAACAGAAGTGTTAGCACGATGATGTTCATATGAGGATTTTGATCCATATGAGGAATTTGATCCATATGAAGACTTTGGTCCATATGAAGAATTTGATCTGGGTTCCTATTCATCACAGGCGGTGTCATCATGACATTCACCTGAAGACTTTCCAGGCACCTTTTGGGACAAAGATTTGTTGGGGAACGAAGTAATTTCAAAAATTTCCTACGCACACGCAAGATCATGGTGATGGCATAGCAACGAGAGGGGAGAGTATTGTCCACGTACCCTCGTAGACCGTAAGCGGAAGCGTTATGACAACGCGGTTGATGTAGTCGTACGTCTTCATGATCCGACCGATCCAAGTACCGAACGTACGGCACCTCCGAGTTCAGCACACGTTCAGCTCGATGACGATCCCCGGACTCCGATCCAGCAAAGTGTTGGGGATGAGTTCCGTCAGCACGATGGCGTGGTGACGATGATGATGCTCTACCGGCGCAGGGCTTCGCCTAAACTCCGCGACGATATGACCGAGGTGGAATATGGTGGAGGGGGGCACCGCACACGGCTAAGGAACGATCCATAGATCAACTTGTGTTGTCCTCCCTAGAGGTGCCCCCTGCCCCCGTATATAAAGGAGCAAGGGGGGAGGGGGCGGCCGGCCTAGGAGGGGGCGCGCCAAGGGCAGTCCTACTCCCACCGGGAGTAGGACTCCCTCCTTCCTTGTTGGAGTAGGAGAAGGGGAAAGAGGGGGAGAGGGAGAAGGAAAAGGGGGCTGCGCCCCTTGTCCAATTCAGACCAGAGGGGGGGCGCCGGCCTCCTTCCTTTTGGCCTCTCTCCTCTATTCCCGTATGGCCCAATAAGGCCCATATACTCCCCGGCGAATTCCCGTAACTCTCCGGTACTCGAAAAATACCGAATCACTCGGAACCTTTCCGAACTCCGAATATAGTCGTCCAATATATCGATCTTTACGTCTCGACCATTTCGAGGCTCCTCGTCATGTCCCCGATCTCATAAGGGACTCCGAACTCCTTTGGTACATAAAAACTCATAAACTCATAATATAACTGTCATCGAAACCTTAAGCGTGCGGACCCTACGGGTTCGAGAACTATGTAGACATGACCTAGAACTATTCTTGGTCAATAACCAATAGCGGAACCTGGATGCTCATATTGGCTCCTACATATTCTACGAAGATCTTTATCGGTCAAACCACATAACAACATACTTTGTTTCCTTTGTCATCGGTATGTTACTTGCCCGAGATTCGATCATCGGTATCCAATACCTAGTTCAATCTCGTTAATGGCAAGTCTCTTTACTCGTTACGTAATGCATCATTCCGTAACTAACTCATTAGCTACATTGCTTGCAAGGCTTATAGTGATGTGCATTACCGAGAGGGCACAGAGATACCTCTCCGACAATCGGAGTGACAAAACCTAATCTCGAAATACGCCAACCCAACATGTACCTTTGGAGACACCTGTAGTAATCCTTTATAATCACCCAGTTATGTTGTGACGTTTGGTAGCACCCAAAGTGTTCCTCCGGTAAACGGGAGTTGCATAATCTCATAGTTACAGGAACATGTATAAGTCATGAAGAAAGCAATAGCAATATACTAAACGATCAAGTGCTAGGCTAACGGAATGGGTCATGTCAATCACATCATTCTCCTAATGATGTGATCCCATTAATCAAATAACAACACATGTTTATGGTTAGGAAACATAACCATCTTTGATTAATGAGCTAGTCAAGTAGAGGCATACTAGTGACTATATGTTTGTCTATGTATTCACTCATGTATCATGTTTCCGGTTAATACAATTCTAGCATGAATAATAAACATTTATCATGAAATAAGGAAATAAATAATAACTTTATTATTGCCTCTAGGGCATATTTCCTTGATCTCCCACTTGCACTAGAGTCAATAATCTAGTTCACATCATCATGTGATTCAACACTAATATTCACATCTCGTATGTGATTAACACCTATAGTTCACATCGTCATGTGACCAACACCCAAAGGGTTTACTAGAGTCAATAATCTAGTTCACATCGCTATGTGATTAACACCCAAAGAGTACTAAGGTATGATCATGTTTTGCTCGTGAGAGAAGCTTAGTCAACGGGTCTGTCACATTCAGAGCCGTATGTATTTTGCAAATATTCTATGTCTACAATGCTCTGCACGGAGCTACTCTAGCTAATTGCTCCCACTTTCAATATGTATCCAGATTGAGACTTAGAGTCATCTGGATCAGTGTAAAAGTTTGCACCAATGTAACTTTTTACGACGGGCTCTTTTATCACCTCCATAATCGAGAAATATTTCCTTAGTCCTCACTGAGGATGTTCTTGACCAATGTCCAGTGATCTACTCCTAGATCACTATTGTACTCCCTTGCCAAATTCAGAGCAAGGTATACAATAGGTCCGGTACATAGCATAGCATACTTTATAGAACCTATGGTGAGGCATAGGGAATGACTTTCATTCTCTTTTCTATTTTTCTGCCGTGGTCGGGATTTGAGTCTTACTCAATTTCACACGCTTGCAACACAGGCAAGAACTTTTCTTTGACTATTCCATTTTGAACTACTTCAAAATCTTGACAAGGTATGTACTTATTGAAAAACTTATCAAGCGTCTTGATCTATCTCAATAGATCTTGATGCTCAATATGTAAGTAGCTTTACTGAGATCTTTCTTTTAAAGAACTCCTTTCAAATACTCCTTTATGCTTTCCAGAAAAAATTCTACATCATTTCTGATCAACAATATGTTACTCACATATATTTATCAGAAAGGCGGTAGTGCACCCACTCACTTTATTGTAAATACAGGCTTCTCCAAAAGTCTGTATAAAACCATATGCTTTGATCACACTATCAAAGCGTTTATTCCAACTCCGAGATGCTTGCACCAGTCCATAGATGGATCGCTGAAGCTTGCACATTTTGTTAGCTCCTTTAGGATTGACAAAACCTTCTGGTTGCATCATATACAACTCTTCTTTAATAAATCCATTAAAGAATGTAGTTTTTGACATCCATTTGCCGATTTCATAAAATGTGGCAATTGCTAACATGATTCGACAGACTTAAGCATCGCTACAGTTGAGAAAATCGCATTGTAGTCAACACCTTGAACTTGTCGAAAACCTTTTTGCGACAAGTCGAGCTTTGTAGATAGTAATACTATTATCAGCATCTGTCTTCCTCTTGAAGATCCATTTATATAATATGGCTTGCCGATCATCGGGCAATTCCATCAAAGTCCACACTTTGTTCTCATACATGGATCCCATCTCGGATTTCATGGCCTCAAGCCATTTCATGGAATCTGGGCTCATCATTGCTTCCTCATAGTTCGTAGGTTTATCATGGTCTAGTAACATGACTTCCAGAATAGGATTATCGTACCACTCTGGATCTTACTCTGGTTGACCTACGAGGTTCGGTAATAACTTGATCTGAAGTTTCATGATCATCATCATTAGCTTCCTCACTAATTGGTGTAGGCATCACTGGAACTGATTTCAGTGATGAACTAGTTTCCAATTCGGGAGCAGGTACAAATTACCTTATCAAGTTCTACTTTCCTCCCACTCACTTCTTTCGAGAGAAACTTCTTCTCTAGAAAGGATCCATCTTAGCAACGAATAACTTGCCTTCGGATCTGTGATAGAAGGTGTACCCAATAGCTACCTTTGGGTATTCTATGAAGACGCACTTTTCCGATTTGGGTTCGAGCTTATCAGGTTGAAACCTTTTCATATAAGCATCGCAACTCCAAGCTTTAAGAAACGACACTTAGGTTTATTGCTAAACCATAGTTCATATGGTGTCATCTCAACGGATTTAGATGGTGCCCTATTAAACGTGAATGCAGTTGTCTCTAATGCATAACCCCAAAACGATAGTGGTAAATCGGTAAGATACATCATAGATCGCACCATATCGAATAAAGTGCGATTACGACGTTCGGACACACCATTATGTTGTGGTGTTCCATGTGGCGTGAGCTGTGAAACTATTCCACTTTGTTTTAATTGAAGACCAAACTCGTAACTCAAATATTCATCTCCACGATCAGATCACAGAAACTTTATTTTCTTGTTACGATGATTTTCCACTTCACTCTGAAATTCTTTTAACTTTTCAACTATTTCAGACTTATGTTTCATCAAGAAGATATACGCATATCTGCTCAAATCATCTGTGAAGGTCAGAAAATAATGATACTTGCCACGGGCATCAACACTCATTGGACCACAAACATCAGTATGTATGATTTCCAACAAATCAGTTGCTCGCTCCATAGTTCCGGAGAACGGCGTTTTAGTCATCTTGCCCATGAGGCACGGTTCGCAAGTACCAAGTGATTCATAATCAAGTGATTCCAAAAGCCCATCAGTATGGAGTTTCTTCATGCGCTTTACACCAATATGACCTAAACGGCAGTGCCACAAATAAGTTGCACTATCATTATTAACTTTACATCTTTTGGTTTCAATATTATGAATATGTGTATCACACGATCGAGATCCAACAAACCATTTTCATTGGGTGTATGACCATAGAAGGTTTTATTCATGTAAACAGAACAATAATTATTCTCTAACTTACATGAATAACCGTATTGCAATAAACATGATCAAATCATATTTATGCTCAACATAAACGCCAAATAACATTTATTTAGGTTCAACACTAATCCCGATAGTATAGGGAGTGTGCGATGATGATCATATCAATCTTGGAACTACTTCCAACACTCATCGTCACTTCCCTTCAACTAGTCTCTGTTTATTCAGAACTCCTGTTTGAGTTACTAATCTTAGCAACCGAACAAGTATCAAATACTCGGGGCTACTATAAACACTAGTAAGGCACACATCAAACACATGTATATCAAATATACCCTTGTTCACTTTGCCATCCTTCTTACTCACCAAATATTCAGGGCATTTCCGCTTCCAGTGACCATTTCCTTTGCAGTATAAGCACTCAGTTTCAGGCTTTGGTCCAGCTTTGGGCTTCTTCGCAGGAGTGACAACTTACTTGTCTTTCTACTTGAAGTTCCTTTCTTTCCTTTGCCCTTTCTTGAAACTAGTGGTCTTGTCAATCATCAACACTTGATGCTCTTTTCTTGATTTCTACCTTCGTCGATTTCAGCATCACGAAGAGCTTGGGAGTTACTTTTGTCATCCCTTGCATATTATAGCTCATCACGAAGTTCTACTAACTTGGCGATGGTGACTAGAGAATTCTGTCAATCACTATCTTATCCGGAAGATTAACTCCCACTTGATTCAAGCGATTGAAGTACCTGCACAATCTGAGCACATGCTCACTAGTTGAGCGATTCTCCTCCATCTTTTAGCTATAGAACTTGTTGGAGACTTCATATCTCTCAACTCGGTATTTGCTTGAAATATTAACTTCAACTCCTGGAACATCTCATATGGTCCATGACGCTCAAAACGTCTTTGAAGTCCCGATTCTAAGCCGTTAAGTATGGTGCACTAAACTATCAAGTAGTCATCATATTGAGCTAGCCAAACGCTCATAACGTCTACATTTGCTCCTGCAATAGGTCTGTCACCTAGTGGTGCATTAAGGACATAATTCTTACGTGCAGGCAATGAGGATAAACCTCAGATCACGGATCCAATCCGCATCATTGCTACTAACATTTTTCAATACAATTTTCTCTAGGAACACATATAAAAACATAGGGAAGCAAAAACATAGGGAAGCAACAACGCGAGCTATTGATCTACAACATAATATGCAAAATACTACCAGGACTAAGTTCATGATAAATTTAAGTTCAATTAATCATATTACTTAAGAACTCCCACTTAGATAGACATCTCTCTAGTCATCTAAGTGATTACGTGATCCAAATTAACTAAACCATAACCGATCATCACGTGAGATGGAGTAGTTTTCAATGGTGAACATCACTATGTTGATCATATCTACTATATGATTCACGCTCGACCTTTCGGTCTCTGTGTTCCGAGGCCATATCTGCATATGCTAGGCTCGTCAAGTTTAACCTGAGTATTCCGCGTGTGCAAAACTGGCTTGCACCCGTTGTAGATGGACGTAGAGCTTATCACACCCGATCATCACGTGGTGTCTGGGCACGACGAACTTTGGCAACGGTGCATACTGTGGAGAACACTTCTTGATAATTAGTGAGAGATCATCTTAAAATGCTATCGTCAATCAAAGCAAGATAAGATGCATAAAGGATAAACATCACATGCAATCAATATAAGTGATATGATATGGCCAGCATCATCTTGTGCTTGTGATCTCCATCTCCAGAGCACCGTCATGATCACCATCGTCACCGGCGCGACACCTTGATCTCCATCGTAGCATCGTTGTCATCTCGCCAACTATTGCTTCTACGACTATCGCCACCGCTTAGTGATAAAGTAAAGCAATTACATGGCGTCTGCATTTCATACAATAAAGCGACAACCATATGGCTCCTGCCAGTTGCCCATAACTCGGTTACAAAACATGATCATCTCATACAACAAAATATAGCATCACGTCTTGACCATATCACATCACAACATGCCCTGCAAAAACAAGTTAGACGTCCTCTACTTTGTTGTTGCAAATTTTACGTGGCTACTACGGGCTGAGCAAGAACCGTTCTTACCTACGCATCAAAACCACAACGATAGTTTGTCAAGTTGGTGCTGTTTTAACCTTCGCAAGGACCGGGCGAGCCACACTCGGTTCAACTAAAGTGAGAGAGACAGACACCCGCCGGTCACCTTTAAGCAACGAGTGCTCGAGCGGTGAAACCAGTCTCGCAGAAGCGACGCTGTAATGTCGGTCCAGGCCGCTTCATCCAACAATACCGCTGAACCAAAGTATGACATCTGGTAAGCAGTATGACTTGTATCGCCCACAACTCACTTGTGTTCTACTCGTGCATATAACATCAACGCATAAAACCTAGGCTCGGATGCCACTGTTGGGGAACAGTAATTTCAAAATTTCCTACGCACACGCAAGATCATGGTGATGGCATAGCAACGAGGGGAGAGTATTTTCCACGCACCCTCGAGACCGAAGCGGAAGCGTTATGACAACGCTGTTGATGTAGTCGACGTCTTCACGATCCGACCGATCCAAGTACTGAACGACGGCACCTCCGAGTTCAGCACACGCTCAGCTCGATGACGATCCCGGACTCCGATCCAGCAAAGTGTCGGGATGAGTTCCGTCAAGACGACGGCGTGGTGACGATGATGATGCTCTACGGCGCAGGCTTCGCCTAAACTCCATGACGATATGACCGAGGTGGAATATGGTGGAGGGGGCACCGCACACGGCTAAGGAACGATCCGTAGATCAACTTGTGTTGTCCTCCTAGAGGTGCCCCCTGCCCCGTGATATAAAGGAGCAAGGGGAGGGGCGGCCGCCCAGGAGGGGGCGCCAAGGGCAGTCCTACTCCCATCGGGAGTAGGACTCCTTCCTTCCTTGTTGGAGTAGGAGAAGGGGAAAGAGGGGGAGAGGGAGAAGGAAAAGGGGGCTGCGCCCCTTGTCCAATTCGGACCAGAGGGGGCGCAGGCCTCCTTCCTTTGGCCTCTCTCCTCTATTCCCGTATGGCCCAATAAGGCCCATATACTCCCGGCGAATTCTCGTAACTCTCCGGTACTCGAAAAATACCGAATCACTCGGAACCTTCCGAACTCGAATATAGTCGTCCAATATATCGATCTTTACGTCTCGACCATTTCGAGGCTCCTCGACATGTCCCCGATCTCATGCGGGACTCGAACTCCTTGGTACATCAAAACTCATAAACTCATAATATAACCATCATCGAAACCTTAAGCGTGCGGACCCTACGGGTTCGAGAACTATGTAGACATGACCTAGAACTATTCTTGGTCAATAACCAATAGCGGAACCCGGATGCTCATATTGGCTCCTACATATTCTACGAAGATCTTTATCGGTCAAACCGCATAACAACATACTTTGTTCCCTTTGTCATCGGTATGTTACTTGCCCGAGATTCGATCGTCGGTATCCAATACCTAGTTCAATCTCGTTAATGGCAAGTCTCTTTACTCGTTACATAATGCATCATTCCGTAACTAACTCATTAGCTACATTGCTTGCAAGGCTTATAGTGATGTGCATTACCGAGAGGGCCCAGAGATACCTCTCCGACAATCGGAGTGACAAAACCTAATCTCAAATACGCCAACCCAACATGTACTTTTGGAGACACCTGTAGTACTCCTTTATAATCACCCGATTCGTTGTGACGCTTGGTAGCACCCAAAGTGTTCCTCCGGTAAACGAGAGTTGCATAATCTCATAGTTACAGGAACATGTATAAGTCATGAAGAAAGCAATAGCAATATACTAAACGATCAAGTGCTAGGCTAACGGAATGGGTCATGTCAATCACATAATTTTCCTAATGATGTGATCCCATTAATCAAATAACAACACATGTTTATGGTTAGGAAACATAACCATCTTTGATTAATGAGCTAGTCAAGTAGAGGCATACTAGTGACTATATGTTTGTCTATGTATTCACGCATGTATCATGTTTCCGGTTAATACAATTCTAGCATGAATAATAAACATTTATCATGAAATAAGGAAATAAATAATAACTTTATTATTGCCTCTAGGGCATATTTCCTTCAAGATTTTCTTCATGGGGGGACCGTTCCTGCAGTTAGTGCCAACATATCTAGCAAATACTTCACCACTCTGATTTTTGAATAGTTTATAGTTGGAGTCAAATGACTCATCAGAAGAATATGAAGATTCACATGTAAAGGCAGATAAAGTAGATGGATCTATGGGAGGTCCCTTCGCAGGAACCCATGAGGTTTTGGGGTACTGCTCAGGTTTCCAGTAGGTCCCGTCAGCATTGAGTTTCCTCTCAAAGGCAATACCCTCTTTCCTAAGGTTCCTGTTGAGGATCTGCTTTTTAAGCACATCGCAAAGAGCTTGATGATCTTTGAGGCTTTTGTACATGCCTGTCACATACAATTCTTTCAGGCCTGCATTTTCAGTAATACTAGTAGCATCCTCAGATGAGAAATTAGTGATAGCAGAGACAGTTGAAGAATTTGCAGCAATAGAAGCATTTGAACTTTCAGGTGAAGAATTAGTAGATTCACGTTCAATGCATTTCGAACATGGTGGAATGAATTCTTCGTGAGCGGCACTGATCTGTTGAGCAAGCAATGAATCACGTTCCTTATGAAGATCTCCATAACTCCCCCTTAGCTTTTCAAGATCTTGTTTTCTTTGAAGAAATTCATAAGAAAGCTTCTCATGATCAGTTAAGAGAGTGTTATGATGACTTTGAAGATTGTCAAACTTAGACTGAAGTCTCTGAAGATTATCAGTCAAGGTTTGAGTGCGATCCATTTCTTCACCCAACAGGTCATCGCTTTTGTCTAGCATATTTTGGACCTTTTCAAAAGCCGTTTGTTGTTTCACAGCAATCTTAGCAAGTTTAGAATAGCTAGGTCCAAATTCATCACCAAATTCATCATCACTAGACTCAGATAGGTAGCATTCAGTTACCTTGGCACCTTTTGCCATAAGGCATGGTGCAGAGGATGATGATTCTGGATCAAAAGTCATCGCCTTGAGCGATTCCTTGAAATCCTCAAACCAGGGATCATGACGAGTTCGATGACCTTCATAGACCTCAGGGAGTCGGTCCCAGATAAGCTTCGCACGGCTGAGATGCATAATGTTCATGAACTGATTTTGGGACAAACAGGAGCAGATGATGTCCTTCGCCATGAAGTTAAGTAGAGTGTACTTGCGAATATCATCAGCCTCCGCCATCTTGCATAGATCGGTAAGACCAATCTCAGTGACGGTCCACAGTTCGTTGTTCATCGCCATGTGGCGCTTCTTCATCATGGCCTTCCACTTGGGATAATCATGACCGTCAAAGATGGGGCATGTCACTTTCTTCATTCCTACGGTCGACATAACTAAAACTCCAGGCGGTTAAACCAAAATCGCACACAACAAGGGAGTATCTTACTCGGATACCAATTGAAAGTGTGCGTTATATCGACTAGAGGGGGTGAGTAGGCGATTTTTACAAATTCATTACTGAGGAATTTCAAGGTGAGGAAATTCCTAAGTCTCGAACGACTAGCAGCGGAATAAGTACTCAGATGCAAGCATAACAGAGCAGTAGCACAATCATCATGATGAAATGAAAACAAGCACAAAGTACAGGTAGCGTAAAATAGGATAAGCAGGCTGAAGACAAACTGACTGAAGAAATAGGATTGAGGAAATTGAGAAAGTCTTCAGCCAGTGTCTTCAAACAATAACGATCAAGTACAACAGTATATGAATGAGGAAATGGAAGGGTTGAGGAAACAGAACCAGTAGCTCGGTGAAGACAGTGATTTGGTAAACCAGTTCCAACTGCTGTGATAGTCGTACGTCTGGTTGGAGCGGCTAGGTATTTAAACTTGAGGACACACAGTCCCGGACACATAGTCCTCATCGTATACTCCTTGAACTAAGGTCACACAGACCTCACCCAATCACTCATGGTAAATCTTCAGGTGACTTCCAAACCTTCACAGACTCGGTCACTCGGCGATCCACAATTTCCTCTTGGATGCTCTAGACCATGACGCCTAACCGTCTGCAGGATGCACAATCCTCGAAGGTAACAAGCGTCGGTTCCACACAGGAACAATCTCTTCAGTGATACTCAATCACTTTAGGTTTGTAGGTGTTTGGGTTTGGGTTTTCCTCACTGATGATTTTCGCTCAAAGTCCTCGGAGGATGGGATGCTCTCAATGACAAGTGTTAGTTTCTCTCGGAGCAGCCAACCAGCTAGTGGTTATAGGGGGTGGCTATTTATAGCCTAGGGAGCAGCCCGACATGATAAGACATAAATGCCCTTCAATGATATGATCGTTAGGTGGGTATATATTTTGGGACAGCTGACGCGTAGCACAGCAACGGTCGGATATTTGAGTGTCGAATTCCTCAGGGCTATCATGTTCCTCACTTGTAGGCAATACGCACTGGAAAATTCCTAACTCCTCAGTCAGAACAAATTCCTCAGAGAATAGAAGATCTTCGTCTCTGTCACTGAAGAAATTAACCGAACTGTATGATATTTCCAATGGCTTCACTCAAAAGGATTGGTAGGTGTAGGATTTTGAGATGAGCATCACTTGGAAACTTTTCCTTAGTTTTACCTCGACACCCTTTAACAGTACGGTGCTTCCTATGACTCAAGAAATAGAAAAACGAAACTACGAAAACAAAAGTCTTCATGCTTCATATTCCTCGCATGAATATTAAGTCTTCACGGTTACACCAAATTCTTCACTTTCAAAGTCTTCAGAAAGCCAAAGTCTTCAGTTGAAGACATTAATATTTAGGGGTTGACTTTCTCTGTATATATCAAACTCCTCATAGACTTATAGACATGTCTACACTCACAAACACATTAGTCATTTAACATATAAGTCTTCAATACACCAAAATCACTAAGGGGCACTAGATGCACTTACAGGTTGAATTGACAACTCAGCTGCTAATACCTTCAAATATTCTTTAGCTCCCCTTGTGTCGAATCTATAAATTTGGGCTGAATACTCTACCCTTGAAAACTGTTGCGTTCCCCTGTACTTGTGGGTTGTCAAGACCTTTTCTGGCGGCGTTGCTGGGGAGCATAGCTATATTTGTTGAGTCACTTGGGATTATTATCAATTTATCACTATGAAGAATCTGAAGGATGCTAAGACTAATATTTATCCCTCTAAGACGAGGGGAGGTAAGGAACTGCCATACAGTTCTTCCTTAGATTCACCTTCCGTTATAAGTAAACTTGCAACCCCACCACATGCTATTAATCCTGATATGTCGCAAGTTATTTATCATGCTACTGAAGGGAATATGCCCTAGAGGCAATAATAAATTTGTTATTTATATTTCCTTATATCATGATAAATGTTTATTATTCATGCTAGAGTTGCATTAACCGAAAACTTAATACATGTGTGAAAACATAGACAAACAGAGTGTCACTAGTATGCCTCTACTTGACTAGCTCGTTGAATCAAAGATGGTTAAGTTTCCTGGCCATAGACATGAGTTGTCATTTGATTAACGGGATCACATCATTAGAGAATGATGTGATTGACTTGACCCATTCCGTTAGCTTAGCATTCGATCGTTTAGTATATTGCTATTGCTTTCTTCATGACTTATACATGTTCGTATGACTATGAGATTATGCAACTCCCGAATACCGTAGGAACACTTTGTGTGCTACCAAATGTCACAACGTAACTGGGTGATTATAAATGTGCTCTACAGGTGTCTCCGATGGTACTTGTTGAGTTGGCATAGATCGAGATTAGGATTTGTCACTCCGATTGTCGGAGAGGTATCTCTGGGCCCTATCGGTAATGCACATCACTATAAGCCTTGCAAGCAATGCAACTAATGAGTTAGTTGCGGGATGATGCATTATGGAACAAGTAATGAGACTTGCCGGTAACGAGATTGAACTAGGTATTGAGATACCGATGATCGAATCTCGGGCAAGTAACATACCGATGACAAAGGGAACAACGTATGTTGTTATGCGGTTTGACCCATAAAGATCTTCGTAGAATATGTAGGAGCCAATATGAGCATCCAGGTTCCGCTATTGGTTATTGACCGGAAACGAGTCTCGGTCATGTCTACATAGTTCTCGAACCCGTAGGGTCCGCACGCTTAATGTTCGGTGATGATCGGTAATATGAGTTTAGGTGTTTTGATGTACCAAAGGTAGTCCGGAGTCCCGGATATGATCGCGGACATGATGAGGAGTCTCGAAATGGCCGAGACATAAAGATCGATATATTGGATGACTATGTTTGGACTTCGGAAGGGTTCCGGGCAAGTTCGGACAAATACCGGAGTACCGGGGGGTTACCGGAACCCCCGGGGAGTGTAATTGGCCTATTGGGCCTTAGTGGAGAAGAGGAGGGGCGGCCAGGGCAGGCCGCGCGCCCCCCCTCTAGTGCGAATTGGACAAGGAGGGGGGCGGCGGCCCCCTTTCCTTTCCCCTCTCTCCTCCTTCCCTCTCTCCTACTCCTACTCTTGGAAGGGTTGGAGTCCTACTCCCGGTGGGAGTAGGACTCCCCTTGGGGCACGCCTAGGAGGGCCGGCCCCTCCCCCTCCTCCACTCCTTTATATATGGGAAAGGGGGGCACCCCATAGACACACAAGTTGATCAGTTGATCTTTTAGCCGTGTGCGGTGCCCCCCTCCACCATAATCCACCTCGGTTATATCGTAGCGGTGCTTAGGCGAAGCCCTGCGTCGGTAGTATCATCATCACTGTCATCACGCCGTCATGCTGACAGAACTCTCCCTCGAAGCTCTGCTGGATCATGAGTTCGAGGGACATCATCGAGCTGAACGTGTGCTGAACTCGGAGGTGCCGTGCGTTCGGTACTTGGATCGGTCGGATCGTGAAGACGTATGACTACATCAACCGTGTTGTCATAACGCTTCCTCTTTCGGTCTACGAGGGTACGTGGACAACAATCTCCCCTCTTGTTGCTATGCATCACCATGATCTTGCGTGTGCGTAGGAATTTTTTTGAAATTACTACGTTCCCCAACAGTGGCATCCGAGCCAGGTTTATGCGTAGATGTTATATGCACGAGTAGAACACAAGTGAGTTGTGGGCGATACAAGTCATATTGCTTACCAGCATGTCACACTTTGATTCGGCTGTATTGTTGGATGAAGCGGCCCGGACCAACATTACGCGTACGCGTACGCGATACTGGTTCTGCCGACGTGCTTAACACACAGGTGGCTGGCGGGTGTCAGTTTCTCCAACTTTAGTTGAATCGAGTGTGGCTACGCCCGGTCCTTGTGAAGGTTAAAACAACACATACTTGACGAAATATCGTTGTGGTTTTGATGAGTAGGTAAGAACGGTTCTTGCTCAGCCCGTAGCAGCCACGTAAAACTTGCAACAACAAAGTAGTCTAACTTGTTTTTGCAGGGCATGTTGTGATGTGATATGGTCAAGACATGATGCTAAATTTTATTGTATGAGATGATCATGTTTTGTAACCGAGTTATCGGCAACTGGCAGGAGCCATATGGTTGTCGCTTTATTGTATGAAATGCAATCGCCATGTAATTGCTTTACTTTATCACTAAGCTGTAGCGATAGTCGTCGAAGCAATAGTTGGCGAGACGACAACGATGCTACGATGGAGATCAAGGTGTCGCTCCGGTGACGCTGGTGATCATGACGGTGCTTTGGAGATGGAGATCGAAGGCACAAGATGATGATGGCCATATCATATCACTTATATTGATTGCATGTGATGTTTAGCTTTTATGCATCTTATTTTTATTAGATCGACGGTAGCATTATAATATGATCTCTCACTAAATTTCAAGGTATAAGTGTTCTCCCTGAGTATGCACCGTTGTGAAAGTTCGTCGAGCCGAGACATCACGTGATGATCGGGTGTGATAAGCTCTACGTTCACATACAACGGGTGCAAGCCAGTTTTGCACACGCAGAATACTCGGGTTAAACTTGACGAGCCTAGCATATGCAGATATGGCCTCGAAACACTGAGACCGAAAGGTCGAGCGTGAATAACATAGTAGATATGATCAACATAGTGATGTTCACCATTGAAAACTACTCCATCTCACGTGATGATCGGACATGGTTTAGTTGATATGGATCACGTGATCACCTAGATGATTAGAGGGATGTCTATCTAAGTGGGAGTTCTTAAGTGATTGGATTAATTGAACTTTAATTTATCATGAACTTAGTACCTGATAGTATTTTGCATGTCTATGTTGTTGTAGATAGATGGCCCGTGTTGTTGTTCCGTTGATTTTTAATGTGTTCCTTGAGAAAGCAAAGTTGAAAGATGATGTTAGCAATGACGCTGACTGGGTCCGTAACTTGAGGATTATCCTCATTGCTGCACAGAAGAATTACGTCCTGGAAGCACCGCTAGGTGCCAAACCCGCTGCAGGAGCAACGCCAGATGTTATGAATGTCTGGCAGAGCAAAGCTGATGACTACTCGATAGTTCAGTGTGCCATGCTTTACGGCTTAGAACCGGGACTTCAACAACGTTTTGAACGTCATGGAGCATATGAGATGTTCCAGGAGTTGAAGTTAATATTTCAAGCAAATGCCCGGACTGAGAGATATGAAGTCTCCCATAAGTTGTACAGCTGGAAGATGGAGGAGAATAGTTCTGTCTGAGCATATACTCAAAATGTCTGGGTATAACAATCGGTTGATTCAACTGGGAGTTAATCTTCCGGATGATAGTGTCATTGACAGAATTCTTCAATCACTGCCACCAAGCTACAAGACCTTTGGGATGAACTATAATATGCAAGGGATGGATAAGACAATTCCCGAGCTCTTTGCGATGCTAAAGGCTGCGGAGGTAGAAATCAAGAAGGAACATCAAGTGTTGATGGTCAACAAGACCACCAGTTTCAAGAAAAAGGGTAAAGGGAAGAAGGGGAACTTCAAGAAGAACGACTTGTGCTGCTCAAGTGAAGAAGCCCAAGTCTGGACCTAAGCCTGAGACTGAGTGCTTCTACTGCAAAGGGACTGGTCACTGGAAGCGGAACTGCCCCAAGTATTTGGCGGAAAAGAAGGATGGCAAGGTGAACAAAGGTATATGTGATATACATGTTATTGATGTGTACCTTCCTAATACTCGCTGTAGTGCCCGGGTATTTGATACTGGTTTTGTTGCGAATATTTGCAACTCGAAACAAGGACTACGGATTAAGCGAAGATTGGCTAAGGGCGAGGTGACGATGCGCGTGGAAAATGGTTCCAAAGTCGAGGTGATCGCGGTCGGCACGCTACCTCTACATCTACCTTCGGGATTAGTTTTAGACCTGAATAATTGTTATTTGGTGCCAGTGTTAAGCATGAACATTATATCTGGATCTTGTTTGATGCGAGACGATTATTCATTTAAATCCGAGAATAATGGTTGTTCTATTTATATGAGTAATATCTTTTATGGTCATGCACCCTTGAAGAGTGGTCTATTCTTTTTGAATCTCGATAGTAGTGATACACATATTCATAATATTGAAGCCAAGAGATGCAGAGCTGATAATGATAGTGCAACTTATTTGTGGCACTGCCGTTTAGGTCATATTGGTGTAAAGCGCATGAAGAAACTCCATTATGACGGACTTTTGGAATCACTTGATTATGAATCACTTGGTACTTGCGAACCATGCCTCATGGGCAAGATGACCAAAACACCGTTCTCCGAAACAATGGAGCGAGCAACAGATTTGTTGGAAATCATACATACTGATGTATGTGGTCCGATGAATGTTGAGGCTCGTGGCGGGTATTGTTATTTTCTCACCTTCACAGATGATTTGAGCAGATATGGGTATATCTACTTGATGAAACATAAGTCTAAAACATTTGAAAACTTCAAAGAATTTCAGAGTGAAGTGGAAAATCATCGTAACAAGAAAATAAAGTTTCTACGGTCTGATCGTGGAGAAGAATATTTGAGTTATGAGTTTGCCCTTCATTTGAAACAATGCGGAATAGTTTCGCAACTCACGCCACCCGGAACACCACAGCGTAATGGTGTGTCTGAACATCGTAATCGTACTTTACTAGATATGGTGCGATCTATGATGTCTCTTACTGATTTACCGCTATCGTTTTGGGGTTATGCTTTAGAGACGGTTGCATTCACATTAAATAGGGCACCATCTAAATCCGTTGAGACGACGCCTTATGAACTGTGGTTTGGCAAGAAACCAAAGTTGTCATTTCTTAAAGTTTGGGGCTGCGATGCTTATGTGAAAAAGCTTCAACCTGATAAGCTCGAACCCAAATCGGAGAAATGTGTCTTCATAGGATACCCAAAGGAGACTGTTGGGTACAACTTCTATCACAGATCCGAAGGCAAGACATTTGTTGCTAAGAATGGATCCTTTTTATAGAAGGAGTTTCTCTCGAAAGAAGTTAGTGGGAGGAAAGTAGAACTTGATGAGATAATTGTACCTGCTCCCTTATTGGAAAGTAGTTCATCACAGAAAACTGTTCCTGTGACTCCTACACCAATTAGTGAGGAAGCTAATGATGATGATCATGTAACTTCAGATCAAGTTACTACCTTACCTCGTAGGTCAAATAGAGTAAGATCCGCACCAGAGTGGTACGATAATCCTGTTCTGGAGGTCATATTACTTGACCATGACGAACCTACGAACTATGAGGAAGCGATGATGAGCCCAGATTCCGCAAAATTGATTGAGGCCATGAAATATGAGATGGGATCCATGTATGAGAACAAAGTGTGGACTTTGGTTGACTTGCCCGATGATCGGCAAGCCATCGAGAATAAATGGATCTTCAAGAAGAAGACTGACGCTGATGGTAATGTTACTGTCTACAAAGCTCGACTTGTTGCAAAAGGTTTTCGACAAGTTCAAGGAGTTGACTATGATGAGACCTTTTCACCCGTAGCGACGCTTAAGTCCGTCCGAATCATGTTAGCAATTTCCGCATTTTATGATTATGAAATTTGGCAAATGGATGTAAAGACTGCATTCCTGAATGGATTTCTGGAAGAAGAGTTGTATATGATGCAACCTGAAGGTTTTATCGATCCAAAGGATGCTAACAAAGTGTGCAAGCTCCAGCGATCCATCTATGGACTGGTGCAAGCATCTTGGAGTTGGAATAAATGTTTTGATAGTGTGATCAAAGATATGGTTTTATCTGAGACTTTTGGAGAAGCCCAGATTTACAAGAAAGTGAGTGGGAGCTCAGAGCATTTCTAATATTATATGTGGATGACATATTGTTGATTGGAAATGATATAGAATTTTTAGATAGCATAAAAGGATACTTGAACAAGAGTTTTTCGATGAAAGACCTCGGTGAAGCTGCTTATATATTGGGCATCAAGATCTATAGAGATAGATCAAGACGCTTAATTGGACTTTCACAAAGCACATACCTTGATAAGGTTTTGAAGAAGTTCAAAATGGATCAAGCAAAGAAAGGGTTCTTGCCTGTGTTACAAGGTGTGAAGTTGAGTCAGACTCAATGCCCGACCGCTGCAGAAGATAGAGAGAAAATGAAAGATGTTCCCTATGCTTCAGCCATAGGCTCTATCATGTATGCAATGATGTGTACTAGACCTGATGTGTGCCTTGCTATTAGCTTAGCAGGGAGGTACCAAAGTAATCCAAGAGTGGATCACTCGACAGAGGTCAAGAACATCCTGAAATACCTGAAAAGGACTAAGGATATGTTTCTCGTTTATGGAGGTGACAAAGAGCTCGTCGTAAATGGTTACGTCGATGTTGAAAGATGAGATTGATTGACCACACAATCGTGGGTTTCCGGTTGTCTCATATTAATAGAAGAGTTTACAAGACGTACATGGAAACTATCAATACAAATCCTACCCATAATGGTCTGATTATATGGAAACATACAAGCTCCAAATATGGTAGAGTATAATCGAATATACAGGCATATTCGGTTTGCCTAACATCCCCCCGCAGTCACAGCGGGAGATTCTCGGACGCTGATGCTAGATCGAAAATCCAAGAACAAAGGTGATGGTAGGCCTTTGGTGAAAATGTCTGCGAACTGTCGGGAAGAAGGCATATGAAGAACTCGAATGTGCCCAAGCGCAACACGGTCGCGAACGAAGTGAAGATCAATGTCGATGTGTTTGGTGCGTTGGTGTTGAACCGGATTCGTGGACATGTACACCGCGGAGACATTGTCGCGGAAGACAATGGTGGCACTAGGGAGAGGGCGATGAAGCTCGTTGAGAAGTTGACGAAGCCAACTAGCTTCAGCAACAACATTTGCAACGGCTCGATATTCGGCCTCGGTGCTAGAGCGAGAGACGGTGTGCTGACGCTTGGAGAACCAAGAGACAAGATTGTCACCAAGGAACACACAATAACCCGAAGTCGAACGACGGGTATCAGGACAACCAGCCCAGTCAGCGTCAGTGTAGGCAATGAGACGGCCCGTTGTAGACGGCACAAGCTGGAGACCATGGTGTAAGGTGCCCTTGACGTATCGGAGAACACGCTTAACCAAGGACAGGTGTTGCTCGCGTGGGTCCTGCATGTGAAGATAGATCTGCTGCACGGCGTAGGCGATGTCTGGACGAGTGAATGTCAGGTACTGGAGAGCACCGGCAAGACTCTTGTATTTTGTAGGATCATCCACGAGAGAACCAGCCGCAGCAGCAAGCTTAGGTGATGTGTCCACAGGTGTAGATGCAGGTCGGCAAGAGCTCATGCCAGCACGCTCGAGAATCTCGAGAGCGTACTGCGTCTGGGAGAGGAACATCCCACTGGAGTCACGACGAACGGCTAGACCGAGGAAGTGGTGTAGCTCACCCAAGTCAGTCATGGAAAACTCGGCGCTGAGAGCTGTGATGACACGCTCAAGCAGAGTCGATGAAGATGATGTGAGATTGATGTCATTGACGTAGAGGAGTAGGTATGCCGTACCAAAAAGACCATCCATGATGAAGAGCGAAGTATCCGACTTGGAGCAGGTGAAGCCGAAGGCGGTGATGAAAGTCGCGAAGCGTTGGTACCATGCACGGCGAGCTTGTTTCAGACCATAGAGAGCATGGTTGAGACGACACACATGATTAGGCCGGGCAGAATCAACAAACCCCGTGGGCTGGTGACATAAAACCACTTCGGAAAGTCTCCCATGAAGAAAGGCGTTCTTGACATCAAGTTGCCGAATCTTCCAATTGAGGGAGAGAGCAACAGAGAGAGTAACCCGGATTGTTGCCGGTTTGACAACCGGGCTGAAGGTCTCTCCAAAGTCCACACCGTGCTCCTGAGAAAACCCGCGCAACACCCAACGTGCTTTGTAGTGATCTAGGGTGCCATCGGGCTTGAACTTGTGGCGAAATACCCATTTGCTAGAGACAATGTTGGCATTGTTGGGAAGATGCACAAGATCCCAAGTGTCGTTGGCGAGAAGAGCATTGTACTCTTCGGTCATGGCGGCGAGCCAGTTTGGGTCCTTAAGAGCACCCCGAACAGACTTGGGAATCAGCAATGGAGAGGCGATGGTGTCGACGTGGAGGTTGAGGCGCTCGCGAGGACCAATCATCTTGCCGGCCCGACAGCGCATCACCATCGGGTGAGCGGGGGCGGCCGGAGGGAGGTGACGACCGGGCGAGGAGGGTTCAGGAGAACCGGCCAAGTCGTCGTGCGGTGAAGACGGGGCTGAGCTCAACGTTGGGGAGCTGGGAGGCGACAAAGTAGCTGAACCCAGCCCAGAAGATGCACCGGAGGCTGGGTCGTGACCCGATGCAGCCAGTGTTGAAGACCCACGGCCCGTCGATGCAGCAGACGTTGGAGTCTCGGCGGAGGCCCGCGCAGGAGAAGCGGGGGCGGGCGAAGCCTGTGTGGAGGAGGCCGATGCAGAGCGTCGTGGCCCAACTTGTTGAGTCCGACGCGGTCCAGCATGCATGGGTGGCATGGGGACCGAGGCGATGGTGTCGATCAGATCATCGTCGAGCGATGTCGGAGAGGGTTCCCGCGGCATGTTAGAAGAAGAAAAATTCGGTGCAAATGGAAACTGAGTTTCATCAAAAATCGTGTGCCGTGAAATAATGATACGGCAAGACTCGAGGTCCATGCAATGATAACCACGATGGTTGGAAGTGTATCCGAGAAACACACATGCTATCGAGCGATGCGACAATTTATGAGGCATGGTGGAGGCAATGTTGGGATAGCATAAGCAGCCGAAGGTGCGTAGATGGGTGTAGGTGGGTATGGTGGAAAAGAGAGCAAAGAAAGGAGACGGGACTGGGATAGCTTTGGTGGGTAACCTGTTAAGGAGATATGTAGCCGTATGGAGTGCTTCCACCCAAAAATTAGGAGGCATGCTTGCTTGGAATAACAAGGTGCAAACTATGTCGTTGACAGTGCGAATAATGCGTTCGGCTTTACCGTTTTGCTGGGATGTGTAAGGACACGAGAAACGCAGAAGGATCCCATGCGCGGCGGAGAGATCTTGGAGTGTGTGGTTGTCGAATTCATGTCCGTTATCACACTGAATGGCTTGTAGAGATAGAGAAAACTGTGTAGTGACATAATTGCGAAAGTTAGACAAGTGAGAAAAAGCTTCAGATTTACGCTGTAGAGGAAACGTCCACAAATAATGAGTGAAATCATCTAGAATGACAAGAAAGTATTTGTAACCAGAAACACTCTCAAGAGGCGAAGTCCAAAGGTCACAATGTATTAATTCAAAAGCACGGCGAGTACTAGTGGTAGACGAAGAAAAAGGTAATCGTACATGACGGCCAAGTTGCCAAGCATGGCATAAACTAGAATTTTTTTATCACTTTATTGAACGGAAGAACTGATGATGATGCGAGGCGTCGGAATGCATCATGGCTAGGGTGACCGAGACGTCGGTGCCAAAGGTCGGAGTCGGCATGGAAGACGGCGAACGCGTGCGGCGAGGAGGAGAGCGGGTAAAGATCACCCGTGCTACTGCACCTGAGAATCACGGCCCCTGTCTTGAGATCCTTCATAGAAAAACCCCAAGGGTCAAATTCAACCGAATAGAGATTATCAGTAGTAAATTGCCGAACATAAATTAGATTCTTTACAATACGTGGAGTAACAAGGACATCACGAAGAGTCAGACTACGAGTGGAATCAGAAGTAGGAAGGAAAACATGACCGGAGTTGGTGACAGGGATGGAGGAACCGGCACCAACAATAACATGCTTATGAGGAGGATTGGAGGAGAGTGAGTTGAGGTTACCAGCGTCCGAAGACATATGAGCAGAAGCTCCTGTGTCCATGTGCCAGTCTGTTGGCGCGTGGAGGCTCATGGTGTTGAAGTAGCTCGCAAGGGCGGATGGATCCCATGTCGGGGCGGATGCAGCGCCGTATGGAGGGTAGCCGGGATAGGAGGCCATCGCATGCAGGAGCGGTGCAGGTGGCGGTGCAGGCAGCGCCATGTAACCCTGGGCAGGAGTGCGGGACACCGGGGCTGGGGGCCCTGGCCCCAAGAGACCGGTGGGGTTGCCATACCCAGCTGGGGAGTAGGTGGTCGCGCCGTATCCGCCGCCGACCATCGGGTACATGTGGATGGCCCCGGTCCAGGGGTTCTGCGGGCTCGGGAAAGGAGGGGCACCGCCGCCACCTTTCTTCTTCTTCTTGCCCTTGTACTTGTCGGTGCCGTGGGGGTCGGTCGGTGGAGCGCCATAGCCGGAGTTACCGGCCTGAGTGTACTGCACGTGAGGGGCAGGGGCGCCGCGATGGTGACCTCCAGTTGATGGAGCAGAGTAGAAATCTATTGGGGAGGACGAGCGCGCATTGGACGGCTTGAGCTCCTGGAGAAGGAGCATGTTCCTGAACTGAAGGAAGGTAGGGAACGGCGCCAGGAGTGGCACGAGGGAAGCCACGCCCACGTACTTCTCGTCAAGTCCCTTGATGGTGTTCCAGACGAGTGCGTCATTGCTGACCATGGCACTCACGTCCGCGAGAGCATCCGCGGTTGTCTTCTGCTCGAGGCAGTAGGCGGTGATGGTCTTGTCGCCTTGCTTGATGTTGCGGAATTTTTGACCGAGGTAGCCAACACGCGCCTGCTGGTTGTCGCGGAAGAGGGCGGTGATGCTCGTCAGGACAGCATAGGCCGTGGTCGTCTCCTCCATGACCATGTCTTGGATGTCAGCGGTGATAGACCCGTACAACCAAGAGAGTACGGTGGAGTCCAGCCGCAGCCATTCTGCATCGACCGGAGGAGCCGCCGTGACGAGGTGATCGGCAAGGGCGTACTTGGTCACGACGACGGTGAGGAAGTTGCGCCACTTGGTGAAGTTGTAGGCCTTGAGATCAAGCGTGACGGGGATCAGAGACTTGACGCTTTGGATGGCCGTGTCCTGCGCCCAGAGAGCAGCGAGGGGGTTGGTGCCGTCATCGGACATGGCGGCGGAAGGAGAGGTGTGGCGGTGTGGGCGGGTTGGAACCCTAGGGCGCCGGCGGTAGGAGAGAGGTGCGAAAGTGTGAAGTTGGGAGGAACGTGGAGCTGATACCATGAAAGATGAGATTGATTGACCACACAGTCGTGGGTTTCTTGCTGTCTCATATTAATAGAAGAGTTTACAAGACGTACATGGAAACTATCAATACAAATCCTACCCATAATGGTCTGATTATATGGAAACATACAAGCTCCAAATATGGTAGAGTATAACCGAATATACAGGCATATTCGGTTTGCCTAACAGATGTAAGCTTTGACACTGATCCGGATGACTCTAAGTCACAAACCTGATACGTATTTATATTGAACGGTGGAGCTGTCAGTTGGTGTAGTTCTAAGCAAAGCGTCGTGGCGGGATCTACGTGTGAAGTGGAGTACATAGCTGCTTCGGAAGTAGCTAATGAAGGAGTCTGGATGAAGGAGTTCATATCCGATCTAGGTGTCATACCTAGTGCATTGGGTCCAATGAAAATCTTTTGTGACAATACTGGTGCAATTTCCTTGGCAAAGGAATCCAGATTTCACAAGAGAACCAAGCACATCAAGAGATGCTTCAATTCCATCAGCGATCAAGTCAAGGAGGGAGACATAGAGATTTGCAAGATACATACGGATCTGAATGTTGCAGACCCGTTGACTAAGCCTCTCTCACGAGCAAAACATGATCAACACCAAGACTCCATGGGTGTTAGAATCATTACTGTGTAATCTAGATTATTGACTCTAGTGCAAGTGGGAGACTGAAGGAAATATGCCCTAGAGGCAATAATAAAGTTGTTATTTATATTTCCTTATATCATGATAAATGTTTATTATTCATGCTAGAATTGTATTAACCGAAAACTTAATACATGTGTGAATACATAGACAAATAGAGTGTCACTAGTATGCCTCTACTTGACTAGCTCGTTGAATCAAAGATGGTTAAGTTTCCTGGCCATAGACATGAGTTGTCATTTGATTAATGCGATCACATCATTAGAGAATGATGTGATTGACTTGACCCATTCCATTAGCTTAGCATTCGATCGTTTAGTATATTGCTATTACTTTCTTCATGACTTATACATGTTCCTATGACTATGAGATTATGCAACTCGCGAATACCGGAGGAACACTTTGTGTGCTACAAATGTCACAACGTAACTGGGTGATTATAAAGGTGCTCTACAGGTGTCTCCGAAGGTACTTGTTGAGTTGGCATAGATCGAGATTAGGATTTGTCACTCCGATTGTCGGAGAGGTATCTCTGGGCCCTCTCGGTAATGCACATCACTATAAGGCTTGCAAGCAATGCAACTAATGAGTTAGTTGTGGGATGATATATTACGGAACAAGTAAAGAGACTTGCTGATAACGAGATTGAACTAGGTATTGAGATACCGATGATCGAATCTCGGGCAAGTAACATACCAATGACAAAGGGAACAACGTATGTTGTTATGCGGTTTGACCGACAAAGATCTTCGTAGAATATGTAGGAGCCAATATGAGCATCCAGGTTCCGCTATTCGTTATTGACCGGAAACGAGTCTCGGTCATGTCTACATAGTTCTCGAACACGTAGGGTCCGCACGCTTAACGTTCGGTGACGATCGGTATTATGAGTTTATGTGTTTTGATGTACCGAAGGTAGTTCGGAGTCCCGGATATGATCACGGGCGTGAAGAGGAGTCTCGAAATGGTCGAGACATAAAGATCGATATATTGGATGACTATGTTTGGACTTCAGAAGGGTTCCGGGCAAGTTCGGACAAATACTGGAGTACTGGAGGGTTACCGGAACCCCCCGGGGAGTGTAATGGGCTTGTTGGGCTTTAGTGGAGAAGAGGAGGGGCGGCCAGGGCAGGCCGCGCGCCCCCTCCCCCTCTAGTCCGAATTGGACAAGGAGGGGGGGCGGCGCCCCCTTTCCTTTCCCCTCTCTCCTCCTTCCCTCTCTCCTACTCCTACTCTTGGAAGGGTTGGAGTCATACTCCCGGTGGGAGTAGGACTCCCCTTGGGCCGCGCCTAGGATGGTCGGCCCCTCCCCCTCCTCCACTCCTATATATACGTGAAAGGGGGCACCCCATAGACACACAAGTTGATCAGTTGATCTTTTAGCCGTGTGCGGTGCCCCCCTCCACCATAATCCACCTCGGTCATATCGTAGCGGTGCTTAGGCAAAGCCCTGCGTCGGTAGTATCATCATCACCGTCATCACGCAGTCGTGCTGACTCCTCGAAGCTCTGCTGGATCATGAGTTCGTGGGACGTCATCGAGCTGAACGTGTGCTGAACTCGGAGGTGCCGTGCATTCGGTACTTGGATCGGTCGGATCGTGAAGACGTACGACTACATCAACCGCATTGTCATAACGCTTCCGCTTTCGGTCTACGAGGGTACATGGACAACACTCCCCCCTCTCGTTGCTATGCATCACCATGATCTTGCGTGTGCGTAGGAAACTTTTTGAAATTACTACGTTCCCCAACAGCTACTTCTACTATGACTGATGCTTATGATGATGCTAGTACCTTGCTTGATGATGATGTGCCACTTGGTGACTTTCTTAATGAACAAATTTCTAGAGTAATACAACATGATGTTGTTGAATCTGATGATGAGCTTGAAACTGAAACTCCTGAAACACCTGCTAGAACTAGCCTTCCTAGATATGAATTGCCTAAGGTACCGGAAGGTTATGTTATGAATGAGGAGACGACTACAGATATTCTTTCTTGTAAGGATAGAGATGATCTAGAGAAATTATTATGCAAGTATAAAGAAAAAATCACTGAATGCTAGAATGCAATATGATCCTAAGTTTGGCACTTCACCTATCTTTATTGATGATAAGGATTATGAATTCTCTGTCAAACCAGAGTTAATTACTTTGGTTGAATCTGATCCTTTCCATGGTTATGAAACTGAAACTGTTGTGGCACATCTTACTAAGTTGAATGACATAGCCACCCTTTTTAGTCATCATGAGAAGACTCGCTATTGCTTTATTCTCAAATTATTTCCGTTCTCATTAAAGGGTGATGCTAAACCTTGTTACAATACTCTTGCTCCTGGTTGTGTGAGTAGTCCCCAGGATATGATTTATTACTTCTCTGAAAAATATTTTCCTGCTCATAAGAAACAAGCTGCCTTATAGGAAATATTTAACTTTGTGCAAACAAAAGAAGAGAGTCTCCCACAAGCTTGGGGGAGGCTTTGCCGGTTACTTAATGCTTTGCCTGGTCATCCTCTTAAGAAAAATGAAATATTTGATATCTTCTATAATGGACTAACCGATGCTTCTAGGGACTTCCTAGATAGTTGTGTTGGTTGTGTTTCCAGGGAACGAACTGTTGGACAAGCTGAAGAATTATTGAATAATATATTGAAGAATTATGATGATTGGACTATTCCTGAACCACCACCTAAACCCACTCCGAAGAAGAGGGGTATATTATATCTCAGTCCTGAAGATATGCAAGAGGAAAGGAAATCTATGAAGGAAAAAAGGTATTAAAGCTGAGGATGTTAAAAATTTACCTCCTATTGAAGAAATACATGGGCTTGATACACCACCACTGCCTAAGGTGGTAGAGGTAAATTCTCTAATGAAGTTCAATGATAATGACAATCCTCACAATATGCACCCTAGCCAATGCCTTTATGAGTTTGAAAACTATATTAGAAAACAAGATCACTTCAATGCAAATGTTATGAAACAATTGAAATACAATTATGATATGATTGCTCGCTTGAGTGACTTCTTATCTAGAATCTCAAATGATGTTAGAGGTGTTGGAAAGCATGCTTCTATGGTTCAAACTCAGTTAGAACAAGTTGCTGAATCTCAAAGAGAGTTGCTTGATGAAATGAATAAAAATATACATGACTTTGTTGTTAGAGTTGCAACTAGAGGAGGTAAAATGACTCAGGAACCACTTTATCCTGAGGCACACCCAAAATGAATTGAACAAGATTCACAAAGGAACAACACCACAGCACCTAGCTCTTCTAAAAATAAGAAGAAAAATAAAAATGATAGGACTTTGCATGCCCCTAGTGAACCTGAAATAGAAAAACCTCCTGATAATGATAATGATGTTTCTATCTCTGATGCTGAAACTCAATCTGGTAATGAACAATCACCTAGTGACAATGAAAAAGATAAGCTGATGTTCATGAAGATACTCAACCAAACAATGAAAAAGAACCAGATAATGATGTTGAGATAGAACCTCTAGTTAATCTTGATAACCCACAACCTAAGAATACAAGATATGACAAAAGAGACTTCATTGCTTGGAAACACGGTAAAGAAAGAGAGCCGTGGGTTTGAAAACCCATGCCTTTTCCACCCAAGTCAACTAAAAAGAAAGATGATGAAGAATTTTAATGCTTTGCTGAAATGTTGAGGCCAGTCTTTTTGCGTACTCGCTTGACTGATATCCTTAAAATGCCTCCGTATGCAAAGTACATAAAAGACATCATCACCAATAAGAGAAAAATACCGGAAGATGAAATCTCCACTATGCTTGCTAATTATACTTTTAAAGATGGAGTACCTAAAAAACTTGGAGATCCGGGAATACCAACTATACCTTGCTCCATCAAAAAGAATTATGTGAAAACTGCTTTGTGTGATTTAGGAGCCGGTGTTAGTGTTATGCCTTTCTCTTTATATAAATGACTAAACTCACACCTACTGAAATATCTTTGCAAATTGCTGACAAATCAACTGCCATACCTATCGGTATCTATGAGGATGTGCCCGTTGTTGTTAGTAATGTTACTGTTTTGACTCACTTTGTTATACTTGAGATGCCCGAGGGCGACAACATGTCGATTATGCTTGGTAGACCCTTCTTGAATACTGCAGGAGTTGTTATTGATTGCAATAAAAGCAAGATCACTTTTCATATCAATGGTAATGAACATACGGTCCACTCTCCGAAGAAACAATTCCAAGTGAATGGTATTAATGTTATTGAAAAATCTCCGACAATCACTATTGGAAGTTTTCAAATACCTCTACCTACTGTTAAAAAGAAATATGAAATGCTTATTGTTGGGGACATTCATATCCCCGTTGAGGTAACTTAGTGATTTACGAAAGTTCTTCGGTTTCAAGCTAATCAAGTGGTTGTTAATAAGACTTAATCAACCTTATTAATGGATCATCTTTGAGAGGTACGAAGTTGATGAATTTAATAAGCACTACCTTCTGTCCCTACCTTTTATTTTCTGTTTTATTAGTTAAATAAAATAAAATGCCATGTTTTGTCTGTTTTCTGAATTTCCCGTGCAATAAAAAATCACCCAAAAATAAAAGTTCTCAGAATGCTCAGAAAATTTAATACGAATTTATTCTGAATATTTAAGAATTTCTGGTGCAAATAATATCAGAGGGAGGTGCACCAGGTGGGCACAACCGACCTGGGCATGCCAGGACCCCCCAGGCACGCCTGTCACGCCCAATATGCGACCCTATCCAAAAGGAACTCGACGGTCCCACCAAGGATAGACCCGCATATTGAAACGCTTTTGCAAGGTGGATATCATTACATCAACTTACATAATAGATGGGGGTACATACATAAGGCACAAATGCCACAAGAATACATCAACATCATATACAAGATCAACATCTGGCTACGGAAGAAACATAAACAGAGGCTCAAACGACATCCACCCTGCTAGCCCAGGCTGCCGACCTGGAACCTATCCCCTGATCGAAGAAGCGGATGAAGAACTCCAACACAAATAAACATCGCTCTCGCGCCATGATCATCGCACAACCTGTACACAATCGATGGTGTAGTAATCAGTGAGCCACGAGGACTCAAAGAATCCCATTACCATGGGTATCAAGACTAGCAAAGCTTAATGGGTAAAGAAGAGGTAAAGTGGTGAGGTTGCAGCAGCTGCTAAGCATATATGGTGGCTAACATACGCAAATGAGAGCGAGAAGAGAAACAAAGGAACGGTCGTCAACTAGTAATGATCAAGAAGTGATCCTGAACTCCTACTTACGCCGACATAACCCGAAACCGTGTTCTCCTCTCGATCAACCCCAAAAGATACACTCACGGTTACGCATTACGGTTGGTGTATTTTAGAAGAGTTTACTTCAAGTTTACTACAACCGGATATTAACAAATTCCCATCTGCCACATAACCATGGGCACGGCTCTCGAAAGTTTATACCCTGCAGGGGTGTCCCAACTTAGCCCATGATAAGCTCTCGCGATCAACGAAGGATATTCCTTCTCCCCGGGAAGACCCGATCAGTCTCGGAATCCCGGCTACAAGACATTTCGACAGCAATAAAACAAGACCAGCAAGACCGCCCAATGCGCCAACAATCCCGATAGGAGCTGCACATATCTCGTTCTCAGGGAAACACCGGATGAGACAGGCTACGAGTAAAACCAAGCCTCGAGTTTCCCGTGGTGTTTCAAGAAGTGCTCGGTTCGAACCAGCACTTACGGAAGCACCGCCTGGGGGGCTAAATAAAGATGACCCTTGGGCTCCGAAACCCAAGGAAAAGGGCATAGGTGAGTCAAATGGTAAAACCAATGTTGGGCCTTCTTTGGAGGAGTCGATTCAAAGTGAACTGTCAAGGGGTCCCATAAATCACCCGACCGCGTTAGGGACGCAAAATCTGGGAACATAATACCGATATGACGGAAACTAGGCGGCAAGAGTGGAACAAAACACCAGGCATAAGGCCGAGCCTTCCACCCTTTACCAAGTATATAGATGCATTAATTAAATAAGATATATTGTGATATCCCAACAAGTAAACATGTTCCAGCAAGGAACAACATCTCCATGTTCCAACAAGGAACAAACTTCATCTTCACCTGCAACTAACAACGCTATAAGAGGGGCTGAGCAAAGCGGTAACATAGCCAAACAACGGTTTGCTAGGAAGGGTGCAAAAGGTTAGAGGCTGACATGACAATTTGGGAGGCTTGATAAACAGGTAATAGGTAGCGCATCATAGCGATAGAACGAAGCAACTAGCATAGCAACGATAGTAGTGAGATCCAGGGTAGCGGTCATCTTGCCTGAAATCCCGCAAGGAAGAAGAACGAGTCCATGAAGAAGACGAACGGATGAAGCCGAACCAAGCGTAGACGAACGAATCCTCACGATCGCAACGTAAACAGAACTAACAAGAAGAAGCACACAACATAGTAAACACACCACACATGAACAAGGCATGACGCACAACAAGCATGATGCATGACAAAGCTACATGAAGCTACTCATGGCAAGAGATGATGCAAACAAGAGCAACACATCAAAGCAAGTTTAAATGAGGCCGGAAACAACATATAACAATTCCGGTAAGTCCTCATATGCAAATTTCGAAATTGGTCCAGATCTGAATAAACCTTATGTTCAAGTTGTTAAACAGCAAGTTAAGATGCACCACGAAGATCTACACGAAATTCTAGTCAAGTTACATATAAAGTTCATTAGATTCGGAGCTACGGTCTAGAAGATATGAGCAAAACAAGTTAAACATGGCATCGATGCAAAAAGCATACAAACATCACACAAACACATCAAAACAATGATGCAACATGATAATATGAAACTACATGCAACAACAAGCAAGTTTCATATAGAGCACACTCAAAACGGAGCACATACACACCATACAAGTTATAGCAACAACCTGTCCAAAACAGCAACTAGGCATATTGCAAGCATCAAAACACTATGCTACAGCATCTCAACGTAATAACAAAAGGCATGGGCATGATTTACAGGTAAATCATGACAAAACATGAACACTACACTGAGCTATCTCCAGAAATCACTAGAACATGCTCAAAATGACATGGCAAGATTGCAAATAATAACAGTTCCAGACTTTGCAGAAATAACATCAGGTTAACATGTTTAGAGCTATCAAACAACAAGTTACAGCAAGCTATCAAGTCAAACTATAGCATGGCATGAATATACTCAAAGCATATAACAAAAGTCCCTTAGTGACCATAAGCCAAAAGGGATCAGAAAATACAATTGCAAGCATGTGAATATAGCAAAAACATAAACAGATTCAGACTTAGTGAAAAACTGGAGCATGGCATAAACAGATAACAAGTAGGCATGTTAACGAGCTCGATGCACTCACTACGAGGCATTGAATGACAAACTAAGCATACACCCAGCAACTAGACATGGCATAGAAGCTATACATGGCAAGAACAACAACATAGCATGCAAGTATCAACTACAAAAACCTTGGCAAAATTGAATAACATGTAAACAATCTGCCAGGAACATTTTATAGCAAAAGTAGAGCTCGATTGACTCAAGCAATGGCACTCCATAATTGCAAACAAGGGCACGGATGGATAGAGCATAACCATATGTTCAAAACATCCTTACTGAAGTATCTCAAAATAAGCATGGATCTCTCGGTAGCATCAAGTTTACATGGCATAAAAATATCGGTGAACAGGGCTGAAATCAGCAACATCATGAAGCCTAGTTTGCATGCTTGTGCTAGTCACCACAGAGATCACAAAAATACATGGCATACACCCCTGTAAAGATGGCATGGCATATTACAAAACACATGTAGGACTCAAGTTCATAGGGTGCACACATCAATCATGGCAAAATGACAAAAGTGCATGTTACGATAAGAATCAAACTACCATCACATAGCCCTCTTCTAACAGCATTTTGGGCATCAAGATGAGCTCAAATGAACATGATGCAATGGAATTAAATGATGTACTGTCGAGACGAACAATTTGACATATTACACGCACGAAACGGAGCTACGAATGCAGAGATATGATGGCATGAACATGGCATGAAAATAACGAAAATCTGGGACTTAGTGGATTTTTAACCCGCGAAAACTGGACGAGGAGGTACGGAATGGAGTGGAGGCGTTTGGTTGCCGGGGCTGGTGGATCTCATCCCGATCCGGGTGGCCACCGACTCCGGCGAGCCTTTCACTCCGTGATCGCGGAGAGGACGGAAGAGGGCCGGAGGTGGGGGCGTGCTCCGGCTGGGGAGGCAGAGGCTGCGGCAAGGCGGCCGAGGCGGCGGGTCCCGTGGCGGGGCGCAGGAAGGCGGCGGCGAGGGCGGCAGTGGCCGGGCGAAGTGGCGGCGGGCGCCGGGCGCTGGAGCTGGCGGCGGTGCGCGAGGGCTCATGATGGGCTCCGCGGGCCGGGCGACGGAGGTGGCGGTGACCTCGATTGGCGCTGAGGCGGCGGGCGCAGGTCGGACACGTCCGCGCGACGTGGGACGTGTCCGTGGGCGCAGGAGGAGATTTTTTAGGTTTGGGGTAGAATGACCCAAAATTTCGGGAGGTCTAGTTTATAGGTAGAGGAGCTAGGAGAGTCCAAATGAGGCGGTTTTCGCCACACGATCATGATCGAACGACCGAGAGCATGGAGTGGAGTTTGATGGGTTTTGGGCCACTTTGGAAGGGTGTTGGGCTGCAAAGAGAAAGAGCTTTTGCGGTTACCCGGTTAACCGTTGGAGTACCAAACGACCTCCAAATGGCACGAAACTTGACAAAGCGGTCTACGGTGCTATACCAAGGCCGCTATAAACCTCGTCCATTCCGAGAACGTTTAACACACGCACACGAAAAGAGGCAAAAGGGGGCGCCGGGGGACATAGGAGTGCCGGATTGGAAAACGGACAACGGGGAAAATGCTCAGATGCATGAGACGAACACGTATGCAAAATGAAATGCACATGATGACATGATATGAAATGCAGATGATGACATGGCAAAATGCAACACGCGAGCAAATGACATGGCAACGACGGCGAATAACTGACGGACACCTGGCGCATCGAATCCGGGGCGTTACAACACTCCTCCACTAACAAGAGATCTCGTCCCGAGATCTTAAGACCGAGACGGAAGGGAAAAAGGATGAGGTGAAACAAAAACTCAAGAGAAGAAACAAAGAATCGAGAGTACTCGAGAAGAAGAGAGGAACGGCGAGAATGGCGAGAATCGAAAGCTCACGAAACATGATAGACTCTGAAAGCACTCCGGTTAGAACGAGATGAGAAACGAATAAGACTGAAAGAATTTAGGCAGCACTCCAGCTGAACATGGAAGGAGTTGGAACTAAGTTTGACAAAATGGAACGATAGTTGACGAGAGGAACAACACAATGCCTCCGGAAGAATTGGAAAAATTGAATGAAAAGAAGACTGGAGTTGTTGAGAAAATCAACAACGAAAGAATAAGCTTGTTGTGGACTTATGGATAACATCTCAAGGTCATAAGGTGATAACCGGCCACAAATTGAAATGATTGGATAGCTAAGAATAATGAAGAAATGCAAAACTCCACTTCAAAAGAATATGGAGAATTAATTACACTTCAAGATGCGAGAAGAAAAGATACTTGAACTCCGCCAACAAGAATCTTGATGAACTCTTGAGAGAATGAATTAAATCATGAAGAACCACCATGAAGAACTCCGATGACAAAAGATGATGAGATAGGAATGAAGGAAGAAAGAATAAGCTTAAAGCTTGCGATGACTTAGATGGAGGTTCCGACGAGATGGCCGAGGAAATAATTGAACTCCGGAAAAGATAGATGAAAACACTTGGAAGTAGAATCTATTCCTCAAGAACAAACTCCGAAGAAAAAGATTAATCACTTTGAGGAAATAAGAATAAGATTTATTGTATGCTTATCCTTCATCAATTAAGTTGATGAGAAGCAATGGATTGCATATCACTTTTCCACATTGGGAAAAGATTAAGGGGAGATATGCCGCCAAATTTGGGGAGGTCTTCCTGAGCCACTGGTAGGATTAAAAGAACGAATGAATTGAATATGATGAAAAACCCGAAAAGAAATCTTCAACGAACCACCGTGAAAATGAAAATGAACAAAGAGAAGAGAACGGATCGCCGGAAAGAATTAGAAAAGCACGAAGATACATGAGGGAATTTAGTGAAAAGAGATCGAAGAGAACGCGAACTGATTAACGAATGCTTGAACGCAGCACCGGAAGAATATTGAGACGAACGAAGGGGCACGGATATAGAATAATTGGAGAACGACTTTGAAAACTTGGGATGAGGAAATCTTCTGAAATGGAGACCTCCGGATAATCGGAACAGAAAAAAGCAACTCCTGAAATACTCCGGATGGATGAAAAGAATTGCACAACTGGAAACAATTAGATAGGATAACATCGAGCTATCACCATGAATCTCCGGGAGAATGGGCAAAATTTAGAAGGAACTCTTCTTCGGTCTTCAAATGACGACGAGAAACACCACCAAAATTGCTGGGATACTCCGGGAGAATGAAAAGCAGAGATGTTGAGCCAACAATGAAATGATTTGAAATCGATCTTGGAAAGGCATCTGATTGATGAAATTCATTCTTACGTCAAACTCAGAAAAGAATTAGAGAATAGCTCCAGAATAATTAGAAGAGTCAGGTAAGATCCTGGAAAAAGACCTGTGGGTTAGGGCCCACTAACGAGAAAACACCGTTGAAAAAGGATGTTGAATAGATAGATGATGCACCGAAACGATTGAAAGATTTGAATGAGGTGACAACCTCGAATTAATTGGAACACAGACGAATCTCCTGAGATGTCTTGCACACTCCGGAATGATAAAATGGTGAGAGGCGAACAAGCAAAGGGAACACTTGAGTCGAGGAAAAGAATATGATCGAACCAAGAAAATTGAGTTGAAATCCACCAGAAAGAAAGGGATGAAGAATGACGAACGAGACGAGAATTCACCGGTTGAAATAAATGAGAGAAGACTGAAGAGGCTCCGTACGAATGAAATTGATGCTCGAAACAGACTCAAGCTCCTGAAAGAAGAGGGAGGGAGGGCAGGAAAAATCAAGACAACTTGGAAGGGGGAACCGACGAATATATTGAAGAGAAAACACCGGTTGAAATCATTGAGGAAAGAAAGCAAAGACTTCGCAGGAGTAGGATGGATACTCGACACGGACTCGGTTTCGAGAAGAAGAAGAAGGGTGGGGTGGGAAAATAAGACAACTGAGGATTGAATTTGCAAAGATGAAGGGGTTCGAGTCGACTTGACGAGAAATGCACCGGATAAAAAGAGCTGAGGAACAACTACCGAAAACCAACTCGTGAACCTAAAGAAAAATTTGAAGGGAAGAGGAGCAATTCAAAACACCTACGCCAAGATTCCTCACCGTAGCGATTTAAGGGCTGAGGAGTAAAAGAATTCCTACTCTCCGATATAACTAGACTCAAAATAGTTTTCTTCTAGACTCGACATCGGCCAAACTACACGATCAATCAAGGGGCCCTAAGGTCGGTCGAGGCTCGATACCAACTTGTCACGCCCAATATGCGACCCTATCCAAAAGGAACTCGACGGTCCCACCAAGGATAGACCAAGATATTGAAACGCTTTTGCAAGGTGGATATCATTACATCAACATTACATAATAGATGGGGTATATACATAAGGCACAAATGCCACAAGAATACATCAACATCATATACAAGATCAACATCCGCTACGGATGAAACATAAACAGAGGCTCAAACGACATCCACCCTGCTAGCCTGTGCCGACGACCGAACCTATACCCGATCGAAGAAGCGGATGAAGAACTCCAACACAAATAAACATCGCTCTCGCGTCATGATCATCGCATAACCTGTACCTGCAATCGATGGTGTAGTAATCAGTGAGCCACGAGGACTCAAAGAATCCCATTACCATGGGTATCAAGACTAGCAAAGCTTAATGGGTAAAGAAGAGGTAAAGTGGTGAGGTTGCAGCATGCTAAGCATATATGGTGGCTAACATACGCAAATGAGAGCGAGAAGAGAAACAAAGGAACGGTCGTCAACTAGTAATGATCAAGAAGTGATCTTGAACTCCTACTTACGTCAGACATAACCCAGAAACCGTGTTCTCCTCTCGATCAACCCCGAAAAGAGACACTCATGGTTACACACACGGTTGGTGTATTTTAGAAGAGTTTACTTCAAGTTTACTACAACCGGATATTAATAAATTCCCATCTGCCACATAACCACGGGCACGGCTCTCGAAAGTTTATACCCTGCAGGGGTGTCCCAACTTAGCCCATGATAAGCTCTCGCGATCAACGAAGGATATTCCTTCTCCCCGGGAAGACCCGATCAGTCTCGGAATCCCGGCTACAAGACATTTCGACAGAACAAAACAAGACCAGCAAGACCGCCCGATGCGCCGACAATCCCGATAGGAGCTGCACATATCTCGTTCTCGTGGCAACACCGGATGAGACAAGCTACGAGTAAAACCAAGCCTCGAAGTTTCCCGTGGTGGTTTCAAGAAGTGCTCGGTTCGAACCAGCACTTAGAGAAGCAATCGCCCGGGGGCTAAATAAAGATGACCCTTGGGCTCCGAAACCCAAGGAAAAAGGGCATAGGTGAGTCAAATGGTAAAACCAATCTTGGGCCTTTTTGGAGGAGTCTTATTCAAAGCGAACTGTCAAGGGGTCCCATAAATCACCCGACCGCGTTAGGGACGCAAAATCCGGGAACATAATACCGATATGACGGAAACTAGGGCGGCAAGAGTGGAACAAAACACCAGGCATAAGGCCGAGCCTTCCACCCTTTACCAAGTATATAGATGCATTAATTAAATAAGATATATTGTGATATCCCAACAACTAAACATGTTCCAACAAGGAACAACATCTCCATGTTCCAACAAGGAACAAACTTCATCTTCACCTGCAACTAACAACGCTATAAGAGGGGCTGAGCAAAGCGGTAACATAGCCAAACAACGGTTTGCTAGGAAGGGTGCAAAAGGTTAGAGGCTGACATGGCAATTTGGGAGGCTTGATAAACAGGTAATAGGTAGCGCAGCATAGCGATAGAACGAAGCAACTAGCATAGCAACGATAGTAGTGAGATCCAGGGTAGCGGTCATCTTGCCTGAAATCCCGCAAGGAAGAAGAATGAGTCCATGAAGAAGACGAACGGATGAAGCCGAACCAAGCGTAGACGAACGAATCCTCACGATCGCAACGAAACAGGAACTAACAAGAAGAAGCACACAACATAGTAAACACACCACATATGAACAAGGCATGACGCACAACAAGCATGATGCATGCCAAAGCTACATGAAGCTACTCATGGCAAGAGATGATGCAAACAAGAGCAACACATCAAAGCAAGTTTAAATGAGGCCGGAAACAACATATAACAATTCCGGTAAGTCCTCATATGCAAATTTCGAAATTGGTCCAGATCTGAATAAACCTTATGTTCAAGTTGTTAAACAGCAAGTTAAGATGCACCACGAAGATCTACACGAAATTCTAGTCAAGTTACATATAAAGTTCATTAGATTCGGAGCTACGGTCTAGAAGATATGAGCAAAACAAGTTAAACATGGCATCGATGCAAAATGCATACAAACATCACACAAACACATCAAAACAATGATGCAACATGATAATATGAAACTACATGCAACAACAAGCAAGTTTCATATAGAGCACACTCAAAACGGAGCACATACACACCATACAAGTTATAGCAACAACCTGTCCAAAACAGCAACTAGGCATATTGCAAGCATCAAAACACTATGCTACAGCATCTCAACGTAATAACAAAAGGCATGGGCATGATTTACAGGTAAATCATGACAAAACATGAACACTGAGCTATCTCCAGAAATCACTAGAACATGCTCAAAATGACATGGCAAGATTGCAAATAATAACAGTTCCAGACTTTGCAGAAATAACATCAGGTTAACATGTTTAGAGCTATAAAACAACAAGTTACAGCAAGCTATCAAGTCAAACTATAGCATGGCATGAATCTACTCAAAGAATATAACAAAAGTCCCTTAGTGACCATAAGCCAAAAGGGATCAGAAAATACAATTGCAAGCATGTGAATATAGCAAAAACATAAACAGATTCAGACAGTGAAAAACTGGAGCATGGCATAAACAGATAACAAGTAGGCATGTTAACGAGCTCGATGCACTCACTACGAGGCATTGAATGACAAACTAAGCATACACCCAGCAACTAGACATGGCATAGAAGCTATACATGGCAAGAACAACAACATAGCATGCAAGTATCAACTACAAAAACCTTGGCAAAATTGAATAACATGTAAACAATCTGCCAGGAACATTTTATAGCAAAAGTAGAGCTCGATTGACTCAAGCAATGGCACTCCATAATTGCAAACAAGGGCATGGATGGATAGAGCATAACCATATGTTCAAAACATCCTTACTGAAGTATCTCAAAATAAGCATGGATCTCTCGGTAGCATCAAGTTTACATGGCATAAAAATATCAGCGGAACAGGGGCTGAAATCAGCAACATCATGAAGCCTAGTTTGCATGCTTGTGCTAGTCACCACAGAGATCACAAAAATACATGGCATACACCCCTGTAAAGATGGCATGGCATATTACAAAACACATGTAGGACTCAAGTTCATAGGGTGCACACATCAATCATGGCAAAAATGACAAAAGTGCATGTTCTGATAAGAATCTGAAACTACCATCACATAGCCCTCTTCTAACAGCATTTTGGGCATCAAGATGAGCTCAAATGAACATGATGCAATGGAATTAAATGATGTACTCGTCGAGACGAACAATTTGACATATTACACGCACGAAACGGAGCTACGAATGCAGAGATATGATGGCATGAACATGGCATGAAAATAACGAAAATCTGGGACTTAGTGGATTTTTACCCCGCGAAAACTGGACGAGGAGGTACGGGATGGAGTGGAGGCGTTTGGTTGCCGGGGCTGGTGGATCTCATCCCGATCCGGGTGGCCACCGACTCCGGCGAGCCTTTCACTCCGGTGATCGCCGGAGAGGACGGAAGAGGGCCGGAGGAGACGGGCGGCGCAGCTCGGGCTGATGGAGGCAGAGGTCGCGGCGGCCGAGGCGGCGGGTCCCAGTGGCGGCGGAAGGCGGCGGCGAGGGCGGCACGGGCTGGGCGAGGCGGCGGCGGGCGCCGCGAGCCGGGCGGTAGCGGGCGCGAGGGCCCTGGATGGGCTCATGGCGGGCGGGCGGCCTCGATTAGGAGGAGGCGGCGCAGGTCGGACACGTCCGGCGCGACGTGGGACGTGTCCGGGGGCATGAGGAGGAGATTTTTTAGGTTTGGGTAGAATGACCGAAAATTTCGGGGAGGTCTAGTTTATAGGTAGAGGAGCTAGGAGAGTCCAAATGAGGAGCGGTTACCACACGATCGTGATCGAACGACCGAGAGCATGGAGGGGATTTTGATGGGTTTTGGGCCACTTTGGAAGGGTGTTGGGCTGCAAAGAGAAAGAGCTTTTGCGGTTACCCGGTTAACCGTGGGAGTACCAAACGACCTCCAAATGGCACGAAACTTGACAGGCGGTCTACCGGTGCTATACCAAGGCCGCTTGGCAAACCTCGATCCATTCCAAGAACGTTTAACACCCGCACACGAAAAGAGGCAAAAGGGGGCGCCGGGGGACATAGGAGTGCCGGATTGGAAAACGGACAACGGGGAAAATGCTCGGATGCATGAGACGAACACGTATGCAAAATGAAATGCACATGATGACATGATATGAAATGCAGATGATGACATGGCAAAATGCAACACGCGAGCAAATGACATGGCAACGACGGCGAATAACTGACGGACACCTGGCGCATCGAATCCGAGGCGTTACAGCGCCCTGGTGGGTTGTGGTCCCCACGTGGGCCCCTCACTTATCCCTTCACACCACATCATCACTTACCTCCAGAAAAAATTCTCCATTGCTCTCTCTCCCGTGTTCTTGCTCTCAAACCCGTCAGATACCACTTACTTAATTTTGTAACATATGCATGATCCCTTCTGATGAGAGCTTAGTAGAGCCTAGGCCGGCAGAGTTTGAGGCCTTTTATCGTACCTTGACAGTGGGAGATGAGAGAGGGGTGTCGGCTATCACTGCCGCTGGCTTGCATTTTCCTGATGTTCATTACTTTTCTGTTTTCATTGCCAAATGCTTGCTTTCTAGAGAGAAGGTGAGTTCACTCGGCTCACCAGACCTTGCATTTTTACGTCGTGCACTAGAAGGTGACGACGCTTATAGCTTGGGAGCTATTGTGGCATGTTGCCTCCACATTAATAAGTCCAAGGGTAAAATACATGGTGGGATTTTCGCTACTCGTTTTGTGACTCACTTTAATGTTGAGATACACCCTCATGATTACCCCCTGACCAAGGTTTACCTAGACCGCGCAGCCATGGAACACCACCATTTTATTGCATGAGATTACCCTAACATTCCTATTCTATATAACCTAGTTTTCAACGTTGAAACTCGTGATATTATTCCATTGTCTGCTCCTACTTTCTTTGATCCTGTTGCCAGGGCGGATATAGGATTATACCTGCAGATATCATCATCTACCGGAACGACCAGGCTACAGCAGAGGAGGAGCCTCAGCAGTGGGATGCGTGGATGCCCGCTCCTCAGCACCCAGACTACTATCCAGGCTACTGACTGCTACCAAGTTAGGCCAAAAGCCTAAGCTTGGGGAGTACGCGTTTCTCACCGACATTATATTCATGTTCACACATTTCATTCCAGTTGTTGGTGTTCACACTTTTTCATTGTATCATCCATGTTAAATTTATTTTCTTGATTTCTTCTTGTGTGTTTGAAAAATCTGAGAAAGCCCAAAAAGATTAGTTGTAGTTAGTTTACTTTCTATGCATGCTTGGTTGTAGCACTAAAAAGAAAACCCCAAAAAGATTTCCTTGTTCTTCTTTTGCTTGTTGGGAGCTTTCCCGTGTAAATAGTTTTTTCGCTTTGCTTTTCCCTTTTATTTGCTTCTTCAAGAAAACCAAAAAATCCAAAAATATTTCAGTGTGTTTCTCTGAATTTCTTTTCTTTTTATTTGAATCATACCAAGGAGAAGACCACGATGAAAATGTTGAGTGGCTCTCATATGCATAATTGTTGAACTAATAAAGAGCCCATTTTACCTGAGAGCACTGTTGTCATGTTGATGCATTGTGTGTAGCTAATGTTGGGTGCATCATGACTGTATCTTTTCTACCATGAATTGCAATGTTTAGTCGCTGCTTGAACTTTGGAGGTGCTCTGCATTTATGTTTTGCGGTCTCAGAAAGGGCTAGCGAGATACCACTATTGTCATATTATATCATAGTTGTTTTGATAACATGTTGCTGTTTGAGATATCTTATTATTGCTCGCTAGCTGATTATGTCATTGATATGAGTAAATATAATTTTTAAGAGTTATTGTCGGCATGGTTAGTTATAATGTTTGCTGAAAACCTGGGTGTTGTTTAAGCTTATTTATGCAAACAAGAGCAAAAGAGTTCGTAAAAGTTTTTCTTTCTCACTTTCAGTTTATCAACTAAATTGCTTGAGGACAAGCAAAGGTTTAAGCTTCGGGGAGTTGATACGTCTCCAACGTATCTACTTTTCCTAACGCTTTTCCTCTTGTTTGGACTCTAATTTGCATGATTTGAATGAAACTAACCCCGGAGTGACGTTGTTTTCAGCAGAACTACCATGGTGTTGTTTTTGTGCAGAAATAAAAGTTCTCGGAATGGAACAAAACTTTGTAAGGATTTTTTATACAATAAAAGAGAATTTCTGGAGCCAAGAGCCACCGGAGGGAGGCACCTAGGTGGGCACAACCCACCAGGGCGCGCTTGCCCTCCCAGGCGTGCCCAGGTGGGTTGTCCCCACTTGGTGGCCCCGCAGACCCTGAAACCCATGCTATAAAATCCTATTTTTCTGGAAAAAAAATCAGGGAGAAAGAATTATCGCGATCCACGAGACGGAGTAGCCGTCACCTCCTGTTCTTCATCAGGAGGCCAGATCTGGAGTCCGTTTGGGGCTCCGGAGAGGGGGATCTTCGTTCTTCATCATCGCCAACCCTTCTCCATCGCCAATTACATGATGCTCCCCAACAGGAGTGAGTAATTCCTTCGTAGGCTCGCTGGTCGGTGAGGAGTTGGATGAGATTCATCATGTAATCGAGTTAGTTTTGTTAGAGCTTGATCCTTAGTATCCACTATGTTCTAAGATTGATGTTGCTATGACTGCCATGCTTAATGCTTGTCACTTTGAGCCCGGGTGCCATGGATTCAGATCTGAACCGTTTATGTTATCATCATTATATCCATGTTCTAGATCCGATCTTGCAAGTTATAGTCACCTACTACGTGTTATGATCCGGCAACCCCGGAGTGACAATAGTCGGGACCACTCCCGTTGATGACCGTAGTTTGAGGACCTCATACATTCATCGTGTGTTAATGCTTTGTTCGATACTCTATTAAAAGGAGGCCGTAATATCCCTTAGTTTCCAATATGGACCCCGCTGCCACGGGAGAGTAGGACAAAAGATGGCATGCAAGTTATTTTCATAAGCACGTATGACTATTTATGGAATACATGCCTGCATTATATTTATGTACTGGAGCTAGTGTCGTATCGCCCTAGGTTATGGCTTTCCGATGATGAATACCATCCAACAAATTACCAATCCAATGCCTACGAGTTTATCTCATATTTTTTCTGCTGAGTTACTACCGCTATCGTTACTGTTGCACTTACTACAAAACTACGGCTATCAATGTTACCCTTACTGTTACTGCTGCTACTATTATCAAAACTATCATATTACTTTGCTACTGATCACGTTACTGCAGATAATTAATCTCCAGGTGTGGTTGAGTTGACAACTCAGCTGTTAATACCTTCAAATATTCTTTGGCTCCCCTTATGTCGAATCTATAAATTTGGGTTGAATACTCTACCCTCGAAAGCTGTTGTGATCCCCTATACTTGTGGGTTATCATAGAGCACCCCCCTGACACTTCTCCGGCCCACTGGATGTCTTCTGGTCCAAAAAAGTCTCCAAAAAGTTCCGTTGCGTTTGGACTCCGTTTGGTATTGATTTCCTGCTATGTAAAAAACATGCAGAAAACAGCAACTGGCACTTGGCACTATGTCAATAGGTTAGTACCAAAAATGATAGCAAATGATTATAAAACATCCAAGAATGATAATATAACAGCATGGAACAATAAAAAATTATAGATACATTGGAGACATATCACTACTTCTTGAGCTTGCGTTGGTTTTTCCCTTGAAGAGGAAAGGGTGATGCAGCAAAGTAGAGATAAGTATTTCCCTCAGTTTGAGAACCAATGTATCAATCCAGTAGGAGACAACGCACAAATCACCTAATACCTGCACAAACAATCAAACAACTTGCACCCAACGCGATAAAGGGGTTGTCAATCCCTTCACGGTTACTTGCAAAAGTGAGATCTGATAGAGATAGATGAAACTAAACAAAAGGTGAAGTAAATATTTTTGGTATTTTTGGTTTATAGATAGGAAAGTAAAAGATTGCAAAATAGTATATCGGAAACTTGTATGATGGAAAATAGACCCAGGGGCCATAGATTTCACTAGAGGCTTCTCTCAAGATAGCAAATAATACAGTGGGTGAACAAATTACTGTCGAGCAATTGATAGAAAAGCGCAGAGTTATGACGATATCTAAGGCAATGATTCTGAAATATATGCATCACATCCGTGTCAAGTAGACTGAAACAATTCTGCATCTACTACTATTACTCCACACATCGACTGACTCCTGCCTGCATCTAGAGTATTAAGTTCAAGAAGAACAGAGTAACGCATTTAGCAAGATGACATGATGTAGAGGAATTTACTCAAGCAATAACCCATATTTTTATCCTCGATGGCAACAATACAATACGTGCCTTGAGGCCCCTACTGTCACTGGGAAAGGACACCGCAAGATCGAACCCAAATCTAAGCACTTCTTCCATTGCAATAAAAACCAATCTACTTGGCCAAACCAAACCGATAGTTCGAGAGAATTACAAAGATATCAAATCATGCATAAAAGAATTCAGAGAAGATTCAAATAATATTCATAGATAAGCTGATCATAAATCCACAATTCATCGGATCTCGACAAACACATTGCAAAAGAGTATTACATCAGATAGATCTCCAAGAACATCGAGGAGAACATGGTATTGAGAATCGAAGAGAGAGAAGAAGCTGTCTAGCTACTAGCTATGGACCCGTAGATCTGTGGTAAACTACTCACGCTTCATTGGAAGGGCCATAGAGTTGATGTAGAAGCCCTTCGATATCGAATCCCCCTCCGGCAGGGTGCCGGAAAAGGTCCCTGGATGGGATCTCACAGGTACAGAAGGTTGTGGTGGTGTAAAAGTGTTTTCGTGGATGCCTCTGGTGGTTTGGGAATATATATGAATATATAGGCGAAGGAATTAGGTCAGGGGAGTCACGAGGGGCCCACAAGGGTGGGGGCGCACGCTCCCCCCTTGTGGCCGCCTTGTGGCTCTTCTGACTTGATCTCCAAGTATCTGGGGTGTCTTCTAGTCCAAGAAAAATCATCACGAAGGTTTCATTCCGTTTGGACTCCGTTTGGTATTCCTTTTTTGTGAAACTCAAAAACAAGGAAAAACAGAAACTGGCACTGGGCTCTAGGTTAATAGGTTAGTCTAAAAAATAATATAAAATAGCATATTAATGCATATAAAACATCCAAAACAGATAATATAATAGCATGGAACAATAAAAAACTATAGATACGTTGAAGACATATCAATGCCCGTTTGAGGCGCCCGTCTGAGCCGATTTTTTTACTGGTCATTGGCCAGGTCGTCCACCTGGATGTTGAGGCTAGTTAGTGGTGTCCGGGTATAGATGCTCTTAGAACATCTCAAATAGACCCCTTATAGTCGCGCAAACTGTAAAAATCCGGCGACTATACGGGTTTGACCCATTTTTTGGGCCAGAATAGAGTCCGTATAGCCGCCCGGCCCGTAAAAGATTTTACGGTGGCCCACAAACCGCCTCCACGCAATATATCTACAGGTTTGCTGCGAGTATACAGGCCGAAACTCTATCCACCCGCCGCCGCGATTCCCCATTCCCTTCTCCGATTTCTCGCCGCCGGTGAGAAATCCGCAGCCCCTGCCCGCCCGATCTGCGACGATGTGGAGCTCTAGACAGCGACGACCCAGAGCGCAAGTGTTGTGTCATCGTCTCATCGCCGACGTGGCGTGCAAGCGCTCGGCCAACCGCTACACCAACTACGGGCTCCCGGTGCCATCGTCCCTCCTCCGCCGCGAGATGGAGGAGTATGACCTCCGCCATGCGCGGCGCTCCGGTGCGGGGAGCTCTTCCGGTGCGGGGAACTCTTCCGGTGCGCCGCTGCTTCCAGTGAAGAGGGAGAGGGAGCCTGGTGAGCTCAACACTGTCAAGATCGAGCCGAGGAGGAGCGCCCACGCGGCCGCGGCATCATCAGCCCAGAGGACTACCTCGTCGGGCCCGACGCGGACGCCTTCGAGGCGGCGCTCGCCGAGCACACTACACGCGAGCAGGAGGAGGAGGACGTGTGTCGTCGGCGGGACGAGGATGTCGGATTTTAGGTTCCAGCAGACCCTCTAGGTTCGAACTCTGGGGTGCACGCGGAGATCTCGCCCCCTACCTACCTGCACCTCGTCGCCTCGCTAGGATCTAAACTATCAAAAGAACAACACAAGAGACACAAGCTTTATACTGGTTCGGGCCACCATTGTGGTGTAACACCCTACTCCAGTGTGTGGTGTGGTGGATTGCCTCTTGGGCTAATGATGAACAGTACAAGGAAGAACAACCTCGCGAGGGTGAGGTGTTCTTGTGGCAAGGCTCTCGATCGGATTGGATCAAGCTAAGATGAGGCGAGATGTCTGGATCTCTCTCCGATGCCTCCTCCAGATGCCTCTACCTTGTGGGTGGCTAGTCCTATTTATAGGCGGAGGCCTTGGGCCTCTTCCCAAATATTGAGCGGGAAGGGTGCCAACAATTGGCCATTCTGAAGGGGAACATCTAGTACACTAATCCTGACTAAAGTTGGTCCTCGCTTTGTCAAAGGCTCTGGTGGTGGCGCTTGGCTTGGGCTCCACGATGACTTCCTTCCTGCCGTTCACGGCGGTCATGGTCTTTTGCACCAAACAGGTGCCTTTGCTTGATGCTCTCGCTGCGCTTGCCCCTTTGCACTAAAGAGGAAACAAGGACACACTGGGGCTGGCGCCCCTGGCGCCCTTGGTCGTCATGGCTTGCGTCATGGGCACCTCGTGAGGTACCCGTCTTGATCTCTCTGCCTCCTCGCGAGCCAGCCGACGAGGCCGTGCTCGAGAAGCTTCGCCGTCCGCCACGAGGCTTGGCCCCTCGCGAGGGTCTTGAGCTTGTGCCGATGAAGATGGGCGTCTTGGGCCACCCTTGAGCCACGCCGCAGCCGCAGCGAGCAAGTCTGGTACCCCGTTCCCGTAACGCCGACAGAGCCCGGGCCTAAAGCGCGCTGGACTTGGCTGAGTAGAGAAGCGAAGGGGCAAGTCTGAGCGCCCTTGGGCCCTAACGCCCCATGCCTTGGGCGCCGTGTGGCGGTTGATTGGACGTGGGCGCCTTTAGCAACTGCGCGAATCGACAAAAGTGCGGCACCCGTCTAGGCTTAGCCTCCTTTGCCTCCTCCGGTCATTGCCCAGATCCCCTTTCTTGCGCCTTTCCTTCCTGCCTCTGAAATCTCCAGATCTACTTCGACCGCATGCCCTAGCAAGACATGGCGCCTCGCCAGACCCCGGCCGGAGCTTGGTACTCACCCGCCTTGGACTCGCCGAACGTGTCGGAGAAGGGCCTTGCCCGGGCGCGCCGGATGGTGGCGGCGCAAGGCAACGACGGGGCAGCGGTGCTCAGGGCTGGCTCCGCCCTTCCCGAGGGCCAAGGAAGCACCTTCTATCCGCTCTTCATGAGCTCCATTGATGCCGGTCTGGTGCCTCCCTTTTCTGAGTTCTTCTTTTCTGTCCTCCGCCATTACAAACTGCAAGCTCTGCACCTCCACCCCAACTCTGTTCTTCTTCTGGCGATCTTCGCCTACTATTGTGAGGCTCATGTCGGGGTGCAGCCCTCAGTGGCCTTGCTGCGCCACTACTTCTACCTCCGGACCTCTCGCGGGCCCATCCCCGCGTGCGCGAGCTTTGTCGCGTATGGCAGCTCCAACGCCATCTCGAAGCCCGGGAAGAGGATTGAGGGCTTCAGGAGCAAGTGGGTCATGGTAGATGCTGGGCGCATCCACCCTCGGCTGATTCTGCCCACGGAGCAGCCCACGACCTCCGACGATTGGTCTCACGTGGAACTCGTGGATCCCCGCGCGAAGCCGGTGCTGGAGAAGATGAACGCGGACCTGTGGACGAGCAACATGGCAACGGCGAAGCTGACCGGTGCGTCGCTCCAGAGGAGTTCTGGAGCACCGTGTGGCCCGCTTTGTCGATGCTCAACCTGATGTGGATGCCCTTGAGCCCCGCAGTCTTGGCCGACGAAGATCTAGCCGCGGTCCTCCAATCTTTGGTCGGGGGAGACGTGGCGAGGCTGGAGGGTGCTCCTGTACCCCTGTTCCTTCGAGATGATTGGGAGCAGGCGGTGGACTCCATGCCTGTCTTCAATGGGGACGGGCCCGTGCCTGCGGAGGTTCCCGAGGACCCAGCGGCCCTGGCAACGGTGAACGTGTCCTCCGGCGACTCCAGCGGAGAGGAGGAAGAAGAGGAGCGGGAAGAGGGGCCTGACTCCGAGGCGACCGACGGGAGTCGAGCGCCCTCCCGGCGCAGGTCGCGCTCTCCACCTCTCTTGACGGCAGCGAGGATGGCGATGAGCGGGGCGGCGAGAACTTGCCCCCGATCCCGAAGAAGGACAGGACTGGGCTGGTCCCCCGCGGGTCTGCCCCGGCTCCGAGGCGATCCGCAGACGTGCCTCCTGCTCCCGGGCCTCTTGAGGCTGACCCCTGCAGCCGGCTCTCGGGCTTCAAGTATGGCCGGAGGATGCTCGAGCCCGCGAGCGATGACCAGTAAGTGCTTGATTCTTGTTTTATTCCTTTCTTTGCCGCTGAGGCTTGATATCTATATCTCTTGGCTAGGCTGGCGCCTGCGGCGAAGAAGCTGAAGGGAGCTCCCGAGGCTTTGCCTGGGGCAGCGCCTCCGCCCGTGAAAGAAGGTGACGGCAAGACACGGGCCTCTCCTGCCCGGTCATCCTCGCGAGGCTTGGCGGAGCTAGCTGGGGCGAGCTCAGCCCCCATGGCCCAAGCGACTTCTGAGGTATCCTTCCCTGACGCCACCGCCGCAGCTGTTGGGGCGCAGAAGGCCCCGCCTCAGGATGTTGTGGTTACGGTGCCGTCCTCTCCTCCTATTCCACCAACTGCTGTCTCTCCGACTCCTCCCACTGTCCTGGATCGTGTTGCTGCTGAACTGGACCGGCTGCGGCAAGATCTTCTGGGCGCCGACCCTTGCTTGGTGGCTGGGCGCTTGGAGCTGGCCTCTGGCTGGGTTCGCTCTGATGCTTCGATTCGAGCGGCGCTGGTTCAGGCCGCGACGACTTGCGACGAGGAGAAGCAGGCCGTCCTTGGGGTGAAGGCTGCTCGCGACGCCGCCTTGGGGGAGGTAGCCGACGTCCGAGGTCGCTGCAAGGCGCTGGAGAGCGAGCTGCAGGGCCTGCGTGACCAGCTCGCCAAGGAGGCCCGCATTCGCCAAGAGAAGGAGGAAGACATGAAGGCTCGCGAGGCGGCCGTCAAGGACCGGGACGCCAAGCTTAACAAGCGCCGCGACCGCCTGGGTGCGCTGGAGCAGGAGTTGGAGGCGAAGAGGGTCGGGCTGGACGGCAAGGCGCGGGTCCTCACCGAGGACCGCGTGGCCTTCACGGAGATGGAGGTGAAGGCTTGCACCTTGCTGAGGTCGCTTTACGACAGTGGCCTGGAAAGCCCGCTGGCCGGCGCAGAGGACGGCCCTGCCAAGCTGCTTCCCTTCCTGATCCGTGCCCTTGAAGATGCCACCCTTGGCCTTGGTCCTACGGCTGAGGCCGAGGCGCGTGTCCTGTCTTCTGCAGCGTTGACGTGCGTCCTTACCCACGTCTACCTTCGCGACCCCGACATCGACCTCGACAGCCTGCTGGAGCCCTTGAGCGGCAAGCTTGCCGCTGCCGCTGCTGAGGCCGTGAAGAGTCGAGCGGAGGCTCTGCTGGTGAAGTTTCGGCCTCAAGACCAAGCCGGGCGAGGCGCTGCCGGCGTCTGAGGCTTCATGAGGCGAACCCGCCCAGCAAGCAGCTCCGCCGTCAACAAGTGACTCCTTTGTGGCTCTGCTCGCTTTGGCTCTGCAACATGCATCATGCCTCGGGGGGCGTTTAAACTTGCGTTTGGTGTTGTGACAACAGTTATGGACTGTAATATTTGCTTTTGAATTCCTTGAGATTTGGCGCTTTTCCTTCCTACTTGCTTATGTTCTACGCCGCAGAGCCCGGCCCGCAAGATCTACTCAGCCGCCATTAGCCCCGACCGGAAACCAGGACGGGACCAAGGAGTGAGGGGATACGTGACAAGTTAGGCTCCTGAGTCGCGATGCTCAGGAGTCTCCCTTGGCGCACGAACAGCAAGTAGGGAGGCGAGACGTATGGGTGAATTTACCATTCTACTTCTGTAGAGCCCGGCCCCGTGCATACCTCAACCACCGTTAGCCTTTCGTAACTAAGGAGTGAGGGGCTACGTGACCAGTTAGGCTCCTGAGTCGCGATGCTCAGGAGTCCCCCTTGACGTTCAAACGGCCTTCGTACCTTGGCTCCGCTCGGGGAGGGACGTGCGACGAACCAGGTCCGAGGAGCCTGGCTGGGTGGCGTGCGTCTGGGCGTGACCCAGGCGTAGCCCCCGTGCCCAGCCCCCTCGCGCGGCACTCCCGAGGGGAGGCGTTGCGATGAGGCCAGACATTGAGCTCTGGGCTCCCTGAGGTTGATGCGGCCGGGGCCACCTCGATTGTTTATCACCAGCATGAGCATAGCACTTCCGTATGTGTGCGGGCATAGCCGCTCCTCGGCGGTGTCGTCACCAGCGCGGAGCATGGTGCTTCCATCTGGTGCGTGGGAGGGCTCCCCCCGGAGGAGCCCCAGGCGTGTACACCGCATACGACACGTGGCTGGCACGGTAGGGCTCGACGAGGTGTATCTGGGCACCCGTGAGCAGTAGCAGGACTCACGGGCCCTACCTCAAGCGGGTTGCGCTGCACTGGCCTTAACTTGTGGCGTGTTCCTGCAAATTTGGTTAGATGCCGACGCTCTACGTCCTGGGGTCCCGGCCCTCGAGCGGGTCTCAGCCGTCGCTGATATGCCAAGTCGTGATGCCATGGACAAGGCCAGAGGGTGAGGGCTGGAGAGCCAGTAGGAGCCCATGAGTCGCGATGCTCAGGTACCCCCCTTTAACGTGCAAGCGGCCGACATGAAGGAAGAAGGGGTGCCGTGGACATGCATCAAATAACAATCATGATGGGCGAATGCATGACCGAAATAAGCGCAAGAGGGGTACATGCCGCTGGGTCAGCCCGGCGACTTGGGATGATGCAGCCGAGGGCGCCCAACAAAGTAAGCTAGGAACATGAAGTAAAAGGGATACATGCCGCAGGGACGGACCCACGCGGCCTGGGAATGATGCAGCCCTGGGGGGGGGGGCTCCCAGCTGGAAATGAAACTTGAAAGATGTCACCTGATAACGTTGAAGACGAAGGGATGCTGAAGTAGCGGACGTCGTGGGCTGCGGAAGCCGATCTTCACGAGCCCCCAGGCCCAGGAGCCTCGGGAGGCTCCGGAGGCGCTGGTGGCTCCTCGCGGACCATCTCCATCTCCGCCAGGACTACGGAACGCCTGGCCTCTTTGAGACTCCAGGGTGTTCCCCATGAGGCGCTGGCGCGTGGCGGCCGCGTTCGGCACGCCGTAGGGCATGCGAACGTAGCTGTGGGGTGGACCTTCGCAGCGCCCCACGCGTGAGGGCCAGAAGCGCTCCTGAGAGACGGCTCGGTTAAGCCCTGGTATGTCGATGCAGACGCGCAGCCCTCCATCCTCGCCTGGATGGGGAGCTACGGCGGGTAAGCGGCGGCTGCCACTCATGACTCTTGACTCCTGCAGCTCCTGCATGATCTGGCTGACAAACTCCTGAGGGTTTGGCCCTCCTTGCCTCGCTCCTTCCTGAGGGAAACGTGCTTCGAAACACGCCTCCAAGTGGTGCCCAAGCGCCTCCCTCGTGACCTTAGCAAGGTCGGTGGCCCTCAGAGAGAGCCCCGAGCCTTGCTTGAGGAGGCGCTGGCGCGCCTTCCTATCTGACGAAGGAGGTGCCCCTGAGCAGCGCGGACCACGAGGGGCCTGCCTCCCGAGGGGTCGGGCCTGGCGATGTCTTCTTCTTCTTGGGAGCAGTCTCGGGGAGCCTTCCGCTCCTGCGATCTGGGTCTTCAAGTGACGCGGCTTGAAAAGCTCGCTCTAGGGAGCACACTGCGTCTCTCTCTTCACAAGGCACCGTGATGACTCCGCCGCTTCCTGGCATCTTGAGGACGTTGTAGCCGTGATGAGTCACGGCCATGAACTTGGCCAGAGCTGGGTACCCGAGGATGGCATTGTATGGCGGCGAATGTTGGTGACATCGAAGTCGATGAGCTCGGTCTTGGTAGTTGTCGCGCCCGAAGGTGACGGGAGGCGGACCTGCCTAATCGGAACTGTGGAGCCATCGGTGACTCGGAGAAAGGCTTGGTTGGCTGAAGCTGATTGTAAGGCACTTGGAGATTGTTGAATGTCTCTATGGACAGGATATTGAGTCCTGCTCCGCCATCGATGAGGTCTGGTGACTTGCGTTCTTGATGATCGGGTAACAAAGCATCGGAGGACTCCGGTGTGGCCGCAAGACTTGAGCTGATCTGCTGTCTTTGAGCGTGATGGCGCACGCTGACCACCTGAGAGGGCGCGTGGCCTCAAGCTTAGGGAGGACTGCATTCACTTCGCGGGCGAATGGCTTGAAGATGCGTTGAGAGGCTGGGGCTTGAGCTCCACCCAGGATGCAAGCGATCGCTGCAGCCCGAAAGCCCCCAGCCCCTTGTCTGATGATGGTCCTCATTTCTCCTTGGCTGCGGCGGCAGAGGAGGAGGCCTGCGTTTCCTTGTGGGCGATCCTCGCGAGGCTGATCCTCGGCCTCCCTCGCGAGGCTGATCCTGCCAGCGATCCTCGTGAGGTCGGTCACGCCACCCTTGGCGAGGGCCACGGTCTTCCAGCGTCCTGCGTTTCTTCCTCCTCCTCGGCCGTAGCCTCGGTCGTTCTTGGTCGAGGCGTCGACCGATTCTCCCTTCTCGCACGGCTCGGAGCTCTTGACATTCATTGGTGTTGTGGGTGTGGAGGTCGTGGTACACAGATACCGGCTGCCCTTGGAAGACTCGGGCTGATCTACGCCTCGCTTGGTGTCTGGGTTACGCACAGCACGGCGGCCCCTTGTGCTTCACGCCTTGGCCTTGGGCTTCTTCTCTTACAGGTGTGGTGACAGCTCGAGGAGGAAAGGCGTCCTTCCTCAGCCTGGCGCGCTTGGTCGCCAAGTTGAACAGCTCAAGGATGTGCACAGATATTCATGCATCGCCAGCTCCTCCTTCATCTTGACATCTCACACACCGTCGGAGAAGGCTGAGATGATGGCCTCCTCGGTCACCTTGGGAATCTTGAGGCATGCGTTGTTGAAGCGCTGGATGTACTTCGCAGGTCTCCCCGGCTGCTGCTTGATCTGGCGCATGTCACTCCTGGCAGAGGCCGGTCACGGTACCTTGGAAGTTGGCGATGAAGCGGGTGCGCATCTCGTCCCCAGAGGAGATCGTGCCGGAGCCGTGTTCGAGAGCAGTCGGGCCCCGTCCTTGAGTGCCATGGGAAACCAGTTCGCCATGACCTTCGTCCCGTTGGCGGCTTCGATGCCCAGCTTGTAGAGCTGGCGGAACTCCGCAGGTCGGCCGTGCCGTCGTAGCGAGGAGGCGGTCTTGCTTGAACTTGCCGGGCCACGCTTGACGCTGCGCAGCTTCGGTGGTGAAAGCGCGGCAGCCATCGTGGCCACGGAGGCCTTTGGTGACGAAGAGCCTGGTCTTGCGGGTCCCCATGCGCTGCCGCTGGGAGCAGCGGGTCTTGGCGTCTTTGGAGCAGGAGGCGGGTCGTGGACGAGCGGTGCAGGGAGCACTCGGGTAGCTTCTTGAGGCGAGGACCTCTTGACAGCTCTGCTTCTTGCTGCTTGGCGCCGGACGGAGTGGGTTCCGTCCGAGGCCCGCGCCTTGGGAACAAAGCGCCTTCTGAGGGGGAGGCGGTGGAGGCCCTCGAGCTTCATCGCCCGCCAGGCGGGCGCGTGCAGCGAGAAGGGCGGCGTGGGAGCCCCTGCGCGTGAGACGAAGCTTCAGCGATGCGGTCGAGCCTCTCTTCGTGACGCGTCGTCGGCAGGCGGTAGCGCAGGAGCTCGTTTGCGCGATGGCGCAGCTCGAGCCTCCATAATGGGCGCCGGAGCGCGCAAGGCGAAGAACCAGTAGGCGAGTGAAGGAGTAGCGATCTGGCCGTCTCGCCTCATGGGACGGATCTTTGGGGCGATGCTTGCTGCTCGTTCCCTGCCGGGCGGTGGCGGCGTTACGGCAGCGACGGGAACGGCGAAGCGGCCGCCGACGGGCCGCCGTCTGACGCGGTAGCGAGTAGCGAGGCGGCTCGGCGCTTCAGCGCTGAGCGACGAGCATCATCGACATGGATGCGATGTGTGGCGAAGAAAAGGGCGGCGGAAGTCGGATCCCGGTGCACCCCTACCTAGCGCGCCAAATGTCGGATTTCGTGTTTCGGCATACCCTCTAGGTTCGAACTCTGGGGTGCACGCGGAGATCTCGCCCCTACCTGCCTGCACCTCGTCACCTCGCTAGGATCTAAACTTCCAAAAGAACAACACAAGAGACACAAGGTTTATACTGGTTCGGGCCACCATTGTGGTGTAACACCCTACTCCAGTGTGTGGTGTGGTGGATTGCCTCTTGGGCTGATGATGAACAGTACAAGGAAGAACAGCCTCGCGAGGGTGAGGTGTTCTTATGGCTAGGCTCTCGATCGGATTGGATCAAGCTAAGATGAGGCGAGATGTCTGGATCTCTCTCCGATGCCTCCTCCAGATGCCTCTACCTTGTGGGTGGCTAGTCCTATTTATAGGCGGAGGCCCTGGGCCTCTTCCCAAATATTGAGCGGGAAGGGCGCCGACAGTTGGCCATTCTGAAGGGGAACATCTAGTACACTAATCCTGACTAAAGTTGGTCCTCGCCTGTCAAAGGCTCTGGTGGTGACGCCGGCTTGGGCTCCACGATGACTTCCTTCCTGCCGTTGGTCTTGGTTTTGTTGCACCGAAACGGGTGCCTTTGCTTGATGCTCTCGCCTGCGCTTGCCCCCTTTGCACCAAAGAGGAAACGAGGACACTGCGCGGGCTGGCGCCCGCCTGGCACCCTTGGTCGTCATGGCTTGCGTCATGGGCACCTCGTGAGGTACCCCGCCTTGATCTCTCCACCTCCTCGCGAGCCAGCCTGACGAGGCCGTGCCTGAGGAAGCTTCACGTAAATCCGCCCATGAGGCTTGGCCCCTCGCGAGGGTCTTGAGCTTGTGCTGATGAAGATGGGCCGTGCTGGGCCACCCCTTGAGCCACGCCGCAGGCCGCAGGCAGGCAAGTCTGGGTACCCCCGTTCCCAGAACGCCGACAGAGGAGCTCAGCAACTTCCTCTTCGAGCAAGAGCTCGCCGCCACGCGCGAGTTCGACGCGAAGCAGGCTGCATGGCACCGCGAGCTGGAGGAGCAAAACAAGAACTACATTGACCTTGTCTCCTCCTCCTCCGACGAGTGAATGCTGCCGCTGCACCCGGAGAGCTCCGCTTTTGCCTAGTTTAGGGTACGGATGCATCACAATGTAATCTAACTTTCGAAATGTAGCGATGATCAGACTATGAATGTAGTATGTCAAAATTGCATAGGAGCACTCGGCGACGCTGACCACCAGAATCCATCCCACCCAGTCATCTTGGGATCCGCATCCACTATATTAGCCACATTGTATTACTAACTTTTTTCTCACGTATTCTCATTTTCTTTTCACTTGTGTAGGCTTTAAAGTCCACGCGGTTCTGTACAGACTCTTCAATTCGGCTGCGCGAGCTGAACTCAACTACAATCCGCCAACCACCCATCTAACTAGATGCAAAGACGCTCTTCGTCCTTCCAACTGGCCCCTCCTCACTTCTCCCTCATATTTTTCTTCCTTCACACACCATACCCAAGCCTCTATATCCGGTAAGGTTTTCGCTTCAAGGTTGATACACTTGGATGAAAAAGACGCATGGTGAATTTTGGACATGTCACGTGCCCTTTTTTTGGTACCTGGCGGTGTAGAAACGACTTGTGTATTCAGTCATTTCATTCAAATTTTTTGAACTGGTATGCGGCTTCTCTTGGTAGGTTTAGCATTTTTTATTGCATGTGGGGCCACATGTAATTGCCTGCGTTACCGCCGTCAGTGTCGTTTTACCGTATTGATCGGTGCCGCTTTGATCATATATTCTGGAGACGCTATCGCTTTCGATCGGTGCCGCTTGGCCCGTATAATCTAGAGATCCTGCCGCTAGGTGTTTCCCGTTCGTTTTTTATTTCTCTTTCAACCTTCCGTTGATTATAAATAGGTCTTCCTTTTTGTGATATTGTAATCGTTTTGTGGGCTTTGCTTCCTCGCTTTCGTATACATTTATTGGTTTCCCTGCTGCTTCCCGTCACGATGGGCTCACCGGGCTCTGGTGGTGCTCCGCCTGAAGGAGGAGCGTCATGTCACCTGCTGCTGCCCGGATGTGACCGCGCCATTAGGCCTCTGCCGTCGAAATGGACGTGCCGAGGGAGGACGCGGGTGCAGGTGCAGGCGCAGCCATCCACGTCCAGGAGGAGGAGCGAGGCCACGCAAGGTCGGGTCACGTCACCACGTCTTGAGGACACGCAGCGGGAGGCCGGGTCGTGGACGAACGCCATGGACAGGCCTTGCTGTTTTGTCGCTGCTGCTGTCGACAGTCATGTTGCGGGTGGAGTCCAACGACATCGCTGCTAGGTCGCGCTAGGTGCAACAGAGGGGGTCGTCGACCATGGGGTGCCTCCGCCACCTCCATCGCGTACTGATTGTGTGCCGCCGGGTCGCCGTAAAGGCCGAGGGTCGCCGTGCCCTTTGCGCTGGAGGGCACTGCCGCCACGTCCGTGTACGAGACTGATGGCCATGGACCCAGGTATCACAGATCTCTTCCCTTCTCTGTTATGAGGTGTACTCCAGCGACGACACGTACGGCCGTGGAGGGGAGGACGGGGTATGATCCAGCGCTTCCAATTTGTTTCGGAGGACAAGGGATCCGTCGTGGTCCAGATTTGCCGTTGTGGACAGATTCCTGATTTCCAAATTCTGGTACATGTACGCATGAGTCGCTTCGTGGCCTTGATTTTTTGCTTCGTTTTTGTTGATTGATTGACCCTGAAGTCTAAAGTTTCAAATGGCACGTCTACGGTCTACTTCTCTAGGTTCAGGAATTGCATATATAACGTGCTGCCCATCTACTGCATTTACTTCGCTGCTCGAGGAGAGAACCGCAAGTTCATCTATGTCTAGAAGGTACTTGGATTTCAGTCGAGTAATCATCAAATTAGTTTGCATATCCTGTTGGTACTACCTGTTCTGTAGTGATTTTTTAGCTTGCTGCTGTCTCCTTGCCTGTTCTCTTGCTAATACATGTTCTGCTTCTACACTATTTTTTCTTGTAGTGAAGACAAAGAGTATTCTTCCTTGTAAGTCTCCAACTATTCTATCTTGTCTCAGATCGATCTCCATGTCCTGTTTGATGCCCTCAGAAATCAGTTCTTTTTTCTGTTAATAGCAGAATTAAGGGGCAGGAATCAGAGCCTTTGGATTTGGGTGGACGGCAGATCATGCCTGCAACAGCATGGCATAGTTCTGTATTCTTAACTCAAATTTGTAATATGGGTTCACTGATTTGTGTTAGTATTTGTTTCATTTATATATCTGTAGATATGAAGCAGTCACAAAACGCGTAATATTTGGATTGTGCCATTTATGTACCATATTTTTGTTGTCCACTTGAGCATATGTTTTAAATTTGTCCATGATTACCCAATAAACGGTTCTCTTTATGATGTTATTTGGTACTATTGTATACTACTAATGTTTAGCAGTAAGGGGCACTGTAAAGTAGCACCACTCGAACTAAGGCATGCTCATAATTAATGTGCTCAACAAAAAAACTGTAACATGCGACAGTAGCAATTCACGCTAAGTTAATCCTAAAAATTGCTGCGAGGGAATGATGGTATACGTGGTATAGTAGTATTGTTTGAGAATATAGGATGCCTGGGAAAAGAAAAGAAAAAAAGATCCCTTTAACACTATGCATGCAAGCGTAGAAAAAAACAAAAAAAACCTAGGCAAAGCAGCAGGAGAAAAGATATCTTCATTAATATGCATGCAAATGAGAAGAAAAAAAGAACCAAAACTGCACTACAATCATGTGATTTCTTAACCAGTACACATGGAAAAGAAAAAAAATCAAAATTGTCCATGCTATAACCACGTGGCCACCCCACATAGTCACCTCGGATCTTAATACCATGCACGTAGTTACGTCGCTTTGAAATTCACGTTCAACCAAAATATGCAGCCGTCAGGGACAAAAGCGGCAAACAGACCCATGTACACACGGCAAACACCTATTAGTTCGGTCAAGATCCAAAGAGGAAAATGAAAGATGCTTGGTAAATCCAATAATTCCGAGATAAGTATTAGGCTTTGGATAGTATTTGCTCTCTTTTTATTTAATCTTTGCACAAGAGAGATTAGCATGTTGTTGTTTATCATCACTTGGGCATTCAGTTCATTATTTTTTAAAGGTTTTTAAGAAATTGAAACGGAAAATAAATACCTTTGCGTTTTCTAAATTGTGAAAAGGCGTGAAGATATGGTACTAGGTTTTGAAAGTGAAGGCAGACAAATATAAGTTCACGCAGAATAGAAAAACTAACACACTGGCGTACCATCGAAGTGCGGCCATCACTGAAATAAATATTAATTGAAAGGAAAAATGTACACAAAACATTATATACTACATAGAAATTCAATGAAATCGACCAAACCCAAACTTAGCATGTGATACAAAAAAGTACTTCCCTGGTGTCGCATGTATCGGCTATTTCATGCAATAAAACCTTCTATTTTCAAACACCACTAGTAGAAAAAGGGTCAAACGTGAAGCACATTAGTGCCGGTTTGATTTTGGCCCGGTACTAATGGTATCATTAGTGCCGGTTCGAACGGATTTGCATTAATGCCGGTTCGTGTTGAACCTTTAGTACCGGTTCGTAGCACGAACCGGTACTAAAGGGTGATGGCAGGTGGCGTCGGGCGGGGTCTCGATCACCTTTAGTACGGTTCGTGGCACAAACCGGTACTAAAAACTAACTTTAATACCGGTTCGTGCCACGAACTGGTACTAAAGGGTTTGACCTATAAGTACCGGTTCGTGCCACGAACCGGTACTAAAATCAATTTTCAATCCCTACCCCCCTATATCGCCATTTCAGTTTTAAAAATACAAAAGAAAATAATAAAAATTCAAAAATAAAATTCTTGAGATGTAGTTATATTACTACATCTACTAGTTAGGAAAATTAAAAACTTAAATTTAGACATGTTTTGCAAAAAGTGTAGGGAAAATGTAAAAGCGGCTATAACTTTTGCATACGATGTCGGAAAAAAGTATAATATATCAAAAATTCAGCACGAAAATCCGCATCCGATGGAGACCGCCACGGCCTGTTTGGAATTTTTAGAATCCTCAAATTCGAAAAGGAAAAAAGATATGGTCAAATTTCAGTTTTTTTTTAAAAAATTTGGTTAAATTTGGTCAAACAACTTATCCAAGAAGTATTAATGTTACTACATAATTATTCAAGAATATTAGTGTTACTAAATAATTATTTCAATTTTTTGAATTTTGGTCAAACTATGGTCAAACTTATTCAAGAAATATTAGCGTTACTAAATAATTACTGTTTTTTTAGAATAATAGTTTCAAACTCAAACGGTGAAATGTGTGACTTCATGCTCAAGCTAAACTCCTGAGGGTTAATAGGATTGACATCTTACTATTGTCAGGAAAACAACAAGTGCAGACTTGGAAACAAAGGAGAATAGAACCCGAAAGTTAAGTGTGCTTGGGCTGGAGTAGTGAGAGGGATGGGTGACCAGTCGGGAAGTTAGATGATTTGGAATGAGTGATCAACACTTGAGCAGTTAAGAGAGGTGATTAGAGACTAAATTATCAAATAATTCAGAAAAATTAAAAATCAAAAAAAAAATCAAAAAAAAATTCCAAAATTTTCAAAAAAAAAAAACCTTTAGTACCGGTTGGTGTCCCCCTTACCAGGGCGTGAGCTCACGCCACGTGGTGGCTCTTTAGCTACCGTTCGTGCGAGCCCGGTACTAAAGGGGGGGGCCTTTAGTGCCCACATTTTAGTGCCGGTTCCATAACCGGCACTAAAGGCCCTTACGAACCGGCGCTAAAGCTCTGTTTTCTACTAGTGCACCTTAGCACCCACAATATCTTTGTGTTCTAAAAAAATATCTCATTCAAAAGTTATGTGATTTTACAGACACAATAATGCAAAAAATGAAATGAACAAGTAGCAACCAACCAATTACCAAAGGATTAGCAATAAGACTTTTTCTGGACATGTAAAGGATTTTGACACAGCGTCACATGCACTATTTTTCATCTTTTGTCAAGATTAATAAATAATAAAATACATTAAGAAGAAAATGTTTAACCACAACAAGGCGCGGTGCACCGTCACACGGGTATGCCACTTTACCACTTCATCACGGGCACTAATCCTACAAGAAGCTAAACCAGGATGGTCTAATCTAGCAATAATAATTTTTATTTCTTTCATCTTATTGTAGTAGAGTTGTGCCACGTTTAGTTAAGATTACATTAGCGCTATTAGGGATGTATCAACACGTATTTCTCTGTTTAGTAACATGCAACATGCATGTTGGCAATAAATCTATCATCTTATTTCCTACATCCACTATATTACATACAATAATCTATCATTTTAAAGTAGTAACACTTATTATAAAAAATAAACACAATCTATATAGTCACAGCGTATCGACCGGCGCGGCGTGCCGCCGTGCAGGGATAAGCTAGTTTTATATCTATTTGACACCCACAACTCGAGAGCCCATTGGCCTAGGTGAAGAATCACCGCTTCCACTCGTCTCGTGAAGATTGGAAATTTTCCCCATCATTGCTCTTTTAGTGCTTAATCTCCTTGCTCTGTTGTTCGTCTATGTCAAGGTCAACCGACTATGATATCTTCTCGTCGCTCCTCTGTTTGCACAACCACGCCGGTAATAATGTATTTTTTTTTTGTTCTAGCCGTCCTAGTTGATCTGTTTGGGTTTATATTACCTGACCGGACAACAAATTCATTTAATTCGTTTATTAGCGATGCAGGGGTTTCACCTCTTGAACAGTGGACTGTAGTTCAGTTTTTTTACAACGAGTACACACCTTTTTGAATTTTTACATCTGGTCAGGTGATGTATAAAAACCTGGTTGACAATAAATCTGGCGCTAGAATTCTTGGTACCGGCTGAGACTTTCGTGTCCAAGGCATTGTTAGAGCATCTCCAGCCGCGCCCCCAAGAAGACCCCCAGGCGATTTTTCGGGCACCGGCGTCAAAAAATCGGCCCAGTCGCGCCTCTAAGGGCCCAGTTTTCGCCGGCTCAGGCCAAAATTAGCGCCGGCGGACCCAACCCGAACCCGGCGCGCTGGGATTCGCTCGGGGGCGTCGGGCGAATCGTTTTTGGCGCGAAGAGCCGCGGGCCAGCTGCGTCAGCGACTCGACTCTCTTCTCACCGCTTCATCGTCCTCATCGCCTCGTTTCCCGCGGCGAATCAATGCCAAAGCTGCGCGCGCTGCCGCGCCGGTCAGCCTCCATTGATGCCTCACGGGCGGCGCAGTGAAGGCCGGGCGACGTGCGTCCCCTCGCCTGCCACGCGTAACGCGTCGGCGAAGCCTACCACGCGGTGCCTCCGCCTATATAAGCCGACCACCAGCGCGCCGGAGACACGCACAGATACTCCACCGCCGACGCGCCCATTTCTCCCCCTTCCTCCTCTCGCCGTCTCCAGTTCAAAAGAATGGCCGAGCGCTTCCCAGGCGATGGCGCGGCGGCGAATGGCTTCGGGCGCCGCCATCTTCACGAGGACGAGGCTCGCCTCCTTTCCGAGGCCGACTACCCGGTCCCGCCGGACATGCGGGTGCCGGGGGCTTGGAGGATCAACGCCGGCTGCGTGCCGGTGCCACCACCACCCACCGGGGCGGCGCGGCGTGCGGAGATCGCACGTATCCGCTCGTCCCTGCCGCGGGCGGCGAGGGAAGGCCCGCTGTCGGTGTCAAAACCGGCGGATCTTGGGTAGGGGGTCCCGAACTGTGCGTCTAGGCGGATGGTAACAGGAGACAAGGGACACGATGTTTTTACCAGTTGGGCCCTCTCGATGGAGGTAAAACCCTACTCCTGCTTGATTAATATTGATGATATGGGTAGTACAAGAGTAGATCTACCACGAGATCGAAAGGCTAAACCCTAGAAGCTAGCCTATGGTATGATTGTTGTTAGTCATACGGACTAAAACCCTCCGGTTTATCTGAGACACGGAGAGGGTTAGGGTTACAGTCGGTTACAATGGAAGGAGATCTACATATCCGTATAGCCAAGCTTGCCTTCCACGCCAAGGAAAGCCCCATCCGGACACGGGACGAAGTCTTCAATCTTGTATCTTCATAGTCCAGGAGTCCGGCCATCCGGACACCCCCTAATCCAGGACTCCCTCAGTAGCCCCTGAATCAGGCTTCAATGACGACAAGTCCGGCGCGCAGTTTGTCTCCGGCATTGCAAGGCGGGTTCCTCCTTCGAATACTTCATAGAAGATTTTGAACACAAGGATAGTGTCCGGCTCTGAAAAATAATTTCCACATAACACCGTAGAGAGAATAATATTTACACAAATCCAATCTGCTGACGTATTCCGCAGCGTGTCATCACACCACGGCCAAGCCTTTATTCGAATCGTTTTTACTGTCCCACCTCAGCGCGTTTAGCGAGGCGGTTTCCTTGGCATGTCTTGTCAAAGCAGAGATTGTGTCCCCTTATTCCGGGATTCTCATCAATACGGGCGTGGGTAACCCAATCGCGCCTGTTGGTACGTCTCCTCTATCGAAGGCGAGTCCCAAACGGTCACGGGGGAGGGCTCTTGGTATTCAACCTCTTTATAAAGAGACCAAGGCTCTACTCCTTTCTTTCAATCTCAATCGAATCCGCCCCTCGCCTCGAGTTCCAACACCCAAAGCTCCAGATTTAGGCGCTTCGGACCTTCGATGATGTTCGGCTCCGACCTTCAAGGCCGGTGGATGCCTTCCTCCGTTACGGAAGAAGATGTGCTAAAGCTGAGAGATGCCAGGTATTTAACCGGCGAAATCTCGCATAGGCTGCCTGCTCAAGGGCAAGTTATTCCCACTCCCAAGCCTGGTGAGAGCATGGTGTTCGCGTCTCACTTCCTTCGGGGTTTAGGCTTCCCGACGGACCCCTTCGTGAGGGGGCTCATGTTTTATTATGGGTTAGAATTTCACGACTTGGATCCGGAGTCCATCCTCCACATCTCATCGTTCATCGTCATGTGCGAAGCCTTCATCCGCATCACCCCTCACTTCGGATTGTGGCTCAAGACCTTCAAAGTAGAGCGAAGATGATCAAGGGCGGCAAGCGAGTCTTGGAGGGGCTGTTATAAGCAAGAATCTTGACGCTCCACGGCCCGAGTGCTCTTTTCAAGAGGAGTTCAGCTTATGGTAGAGAGTGGTTTTATATCACAGCGCCTGGGGGCACCAAGTGGGTGGCGCCTCCGTCTTCGCTCTGGTCCTCCCCACGGTGGCGTCATGGGTCAATAAAGGGCTCGACTGGGGCCGTCAGGGCGTGCCCTTGTTGCGGGCCGCATTCAAGATCTCTGGAAAGAGACATCAACCTGGCCGTAGTGGCGCAGGTCATGTTGATTCGCTGCACTTTGCCCCGCAAGCGCCGCCCCACGCTGTGGGAGTTTAACGGAGGGACCACGAGCTCTCCAACACTTTACGGGCATGGCGCCCATGGAGATGTATAAATTGTTCTTGGATCACAAGCAATGTGTCCGGACTTGACCGAGGACGCAGGGCTAAGCTGCAATCGCCCGGATACTCAAGTAAGTAGCCCTGTACCCGGACACGCTATCCGTATATTCGTCATAAAATTGCCCTTAAAGGGCTGTCCCTTTAAGCGAGTGGATAGCGAAAGCAAAGCTGATCGGTGTCGGCCCCCTCCACGAGACCACGCCGGATCCCGTGTTAACCAGGATGCTGGAGGTTGCGCCTTTGGAAGAAGGCGAAGGGGGGAACAAAGAAGCTACCGTCTCCTCGAAGGAGGCTATCCAGAAAGGAGGGATCAAGAATCCCTCCATCCAGGGAAAGAAGAGGACCGCCTCTGAAGACCCGGAGACCATGGTCTCAAAGCGGGGGAAGAGATCTTCTTCAGAGGGTCCTGCGTCGGGAAGTGTCTCGGCCGCATTGTGCCCTCAAGGGGATCAGCCCTCCAGCGAGCCGTAAGTAGAGAGGGGAGTTTCCAAATAAGAGACATCCCTATTTTATTCCTGAGAAAGACAACTGAATTTTTACCTTGTAGTTCGGATCTCCGCCCTTCGCAGCAGAGCTCATCTTCAGGGGATCTTCGTCCGGAGATGATGGAGAGCGGAACGCCCCCTCCTGTTGTACCGCCTTGCGAGGCGGGCGACCCTGAGGTGTCGTCGCGGAGGGTTTCTCCGAATCCGGCAGGGCCGGAAAGCAGCCGTATGGCTCCCCAAAGCCCTCTGTGCCCGACTTCGAAAGAGGCCATCAGACGAGTCCAGCATCGTTCGGTGCACGGTCGGAGGATTTGAAGGATCTGCTTGGGCGAGCGTCTATCTCAGAAGAACATCGTGCATTGACGGGCACGGTGATTGAAAGGATTTCATCCGCGGAGAGCGGGTTACCACGAGGCTGTCGGGAGTTTCTTGACAGGTTTTGAGGTCTGTGAAATGATGTACCTTTGACAGTTCCGCATATAAAAAGATGCGCCTGTATAGATAGTAGTTTCGAGACTCGGTGCGTTGTCAAAGATGACAGCGCCGAGGATCATAATCCAGTATAACATGTCGCTTTTCCTATGTAGGTGGCAAAGTGTCCGTGGCTAGCGGATCTGATGAATTTGCCGAGCTAAAGCGGCAACTTGACGTGGCGGATGCCGACATCGCGCTTGTCAACAAGCGGTTGGACGAGTCGCAAGGTATGAAATTTTCTCCGCGGACACCGGTAAGGGGCTTGATAACCTTGCCTTACAACATGTATGCTTGATGCGAGATGGTGCCGCTGCCATGGAGAACCTTCGGACGGAGCTCGCCCGAGCCAAGGAGCAGGCCAGAAAAAGTGATGCGGCTGCCTTGAAGGCGGCCGAAGAGCTGAAAGCCGAACAGGCTGCTCACTGCCGAAGCAGGAAGGAAATGGCCGAGATGGCGGTGAAGTTGGAGGATGCTGCCGACCGCTGCAAGCTTCTTGAAAAAGAAGATCGGGCGGAACAAAAGGACCTAGAGAAGGCCACTACCGAGGCCAAGGATGCTCGCTCTGCAATGAGAGCCATGAAGCAGGAGCTACGTCAGGCCGGAGATATCGCGGCTGGAAAGCCCTTTATGCTGCGGATGAAGTTCAGGGATCCTAAGTATGCTCAGTTGGACCAGCTGTGGAGTGTGGCGGATACTTATCTAGATTTGGCGGCAAGTGCTGCGGACGCGGCCGAACACTTCCGAGATCAAAAGGATCACGAAGTGGAAAAGCTTTTTTGGTCGCAGTTCCACAATCCAGAGCACCCTCTTCCATTATCCGAGCGATTGGCCGAATGGGCGGAGCTGAATAGGTTATCCGGACTTTCCATGAAGGAAGTCGTGAGTCATCTGTGGCCAGAGGGGCCTGAGCCGAAGAGTTATTTTGGTTTGGTGCAGCAGTTCCTTGGTGTGGTGCCCCATATCAATGCAATGAAGAGGTCAGCATGCATAGAGGGTGCGCGGATGGCTCTAGCCCGTGTCAAGACATATTGGGCGGAGATGAAGACAACCGACGTTGCATCCCAAGATTCGGACAGGAGCCGAGTACCTGCCGAGCACTATTTTCAGGAAGTTCTGCAGGGCGCTCGTTTAATAGAGACGCAGTGCTCGAAGGACATCATGTTCGAATAACATGTATAATTGTAAGACAATGTTTCGATGGAATAAAAGCTTTTTATACTTGTGCCTGCAAGAATTAAAATACCTCCTGTGCGGCCGTTAATGTATATGTGTATATAACCTGAAAGATGGCAGTCTTGACATTTACGCATATAATGCGGGGTGTTATAAAAGGCATTTTCACACTTGATCCAACGTCTTGGTCCTATAAAGGAGGTGATAGCGTAGCGAACTAGGCAACCGGACTATAATGCTTTATCACTTTCACTTAGCCAAAGGAGTTTGACAGTGGGGCTACTATATAGCCCCTAAGGGCACCGCGCTCGCCCGAATTCGGGGCGCGTGTGTGCCTGACTGGGAAACAACCCTTCGTTAACGCGGATGAATCCTAAAGAATCCAGTGGGTCATTGAGTGGTTGACCAGTCTCACGCTACATCATGATGATCAGTTTTGGCTTTCTCTCTCGAGGTGCTCGCTTGCGCCGAACCGGGCACAATCGCGATAGTTCTCCAGTGCCGCCTTAGCCGATAGAGCGGGCGTAAGGCAGCAAAACACAGGAGCCGGAAACCCAACATTTGACCAAAGACATGATTCGAGCTGATGCATATAAGGCCAAACTTCATAGCGCCGAACACTCCCGAGGTATTCGGTCTTTATGAAAATGGGCTGAACAACGCCCTTATTAATAAGCCCCCGTGTCGGTATGCATAAAGTTACGGCGTGGCGATGCCAAGACGCCAGCCTCCACCTTGGTTATAGCAAGAAACCGGGGGAATGTGTATCAACAAGAGACAGTAAAAAAGGTTTACGCAGGGTCTTAATCTGAAAAGAATCCTTGCAGCGGGCCCCTCTGCACGCGTCGTACTGTGTCTCCGTTGTGCCGTATCCTGGATGGGTGTAGCACGGTGTTCATCTGTAAAAGAGAGGAACTTAGTTGAAAAAGATCATGCAAAAATGTACGTTACATTAAATAAACAAAGTACGTTTTTTTTAATGAATAAGATTGAGATTTATTGTCTCTTGTTGTACATGTGCCGAGCCCCTTGAACGGGGGCGTGCGGCTAGTAAGCCCTTACGCCGGACTCGTCGAGCCATGTCCGGGGTCTGAACGACCTGTTTAGGTGCTTTGCCTAATGAAGCCGGTTTATTGTGTGGCTGTTAATGCAGCCGCACAATCTTCCGTGCTCGAGGAACACTCGATATTTCCCTTTAATGAGATGATGCCTCGTGGACCGGGCATTTTAAGTATAAGGGAGGCATAATGCGGTATTGCGTTAAAGCGGGCGAAAGCTTCGCGTCCCAGTAGTGCTTGATAGCTGCTTGTGAATGGGGTGATGTGGAAGGTTAGTTTTTCGCAGCGGAAGTTGTCGGGTAAGCCGAACATAACTTCTAACCTGAGAGAGCCCGTACAATGGGCATCTGGGCCTGGCGTCACCCCTTGAAAGTAGGTGTTGCTTTGGCGAATTGTTGTTGGGTCTATCCCCAGTTTGCGGATTGTGTCCTGATATATCAGGTTTAAATCACTGCCGCCGTCCATTAGGACTTGTGTAAAGTGGAGTCCGTCAATTCTCGGATCTAATACCAAGGCAGTCCAGCCTGTGTTCGGATACTTCTAGAGTAATCCGATGGTGAAGGTGATTGGTTTTAACAACCCGGTGGCGGGACTCCTCAGGATAGGCCGTGTGGGCGTATCTCTATAGGCGCCACTATTTTCTCCCTTTTGTCACATGAAGTGAATTTACTGTTTTACTTCTTGTGGGAAGTTCTTTGTTTTCGGTGCTTTCTGCTTGTGGGGTTCGTCATCGTCCTCGCTTGGTGTGTCGAGCCCCTTGTGTTCGGCGTTAGGTTTGCAGTTGCTTGAAGACCCAACAATCTCTGTGGGTATGGTTTGCAGGCTTCCCGGGAGTACTGTGTATTTGACGTATCTTGTCCAATATTTTGTTTAAGTTAGCTAGCTCGTCCCTGTTATCTTTGGGGGGCAGCTTTTTCTTATTCTGCCGAAGGCTTTTGAATCAGGCGTAGACTGTCGTGCTCTTCGGGCTGTATCCCTTGGTCCGGCGCTGGTCCTTGCTGCGTCGCGGTTTCCCGTTTCCATCCCTAACTCCGGATGTACTTGGGTCGCTGGTACTGCATCTTGCCAACCGGCTGTCCTCTCCTGCGCAAAAGCGGGTCATGAGGCTTGTTAGTGCGGCCATTGTTCTTGGCTTTTCTTGGCCGAGGTGTCTGGCGAGCCATTCGTCTCGGACGCTGTGTTTGAAAGCTGCTAAGGCTTCGGCATCCGGACAGTCGACTATCTGGTTCTTTTTAGTATGAAATCTGTTCCAGAGTTTCCGGGCTGACTCTCCGGGTTGTTGAGTTATGTGACTTAGATCATCTGCATCCGGAGGTCGGACATAAGTCCCTTGAAAATTTACCCGAAAAGCATCCTCGAGCTCTTCCCAACTTCTGATGGTGTTTTCGGGAAGGCTTTTGAGCCAATGCCGGGCTGGCCCTTTGAGTTTGAGTGGTAAGTATTTTATGGCGTGGAGATCATCTCCTCTAGCCATGTGTATGTGGAGGATGTAATCCTCAATCCAGACTCCAGGGTATGTTGTTCCATCGTATGCCTCTATGTTTACGGGCTTGAATCCCGCTGGAAATTCATGATCCAGCACCTCATCGGTGAAACATAGGGGGTGTGCGGCGCCCCTATATCTGGGCGTACTGCGATGTTCGGATATTTGATGTGTTGCATTGCTTGCTAGAGCTTGCTTTCTTGGCCCATAGATAGATCTGGCTGGGCCATCATTTTGATGCGAATCCTTGTGCGGATCGCGTGCCGGCTTGTGTGCGGCGTCCTTTGCCGCATTGTGTTGGCCAGGGGGTCGTTTGTCCGACCGGGTGGCTTCCCTATTATTTTTTGATTGCGCGGGCTCTAAGGCCTCATCATCGAATTCCGGCAATAATTTTCACTTTGGATAGCTCTTTGTGCGACGACTGTTGCCGTATTTGTCTGCGGTGTTGAGTACTTTGCTCCATCTAATTCTGAGTGCATCTTCTGCTGTTTTGAGCTTCCACTTCTGCTTTTTCAGGCTACGCGCAGTGGCGACGAGCCTTTTTTGGAGGTTCTTCTGCTCCAGCAACTTGTCCGGCGTGACGTCGTCCGGACTGTTGTCTTCGCCGGGGACGGGTTGTTTATCCAAGTTGCCCTGTTCGGGCGGTTGCTCGATGGCATGTTCTTCGTCCGCCAGTTCGCCCTGCTCTATGGCTGGGTTTGTATGGCTGTTTTCTTTGTCGAGGTGGGGTTTGGAGCGGCGCTTACGCCGCCGCTTTGATTGCTTTTCGAGGGAACGGTCCCTCTTTGCGTCCCTTTGTTCCTCGTCATCGTTTCCTTTAGGTGTATCAACCATGTATACATCGTGAGATGGGGTGGTTGTCCAGCGGCCTATAGGCGCTGGTTCCTGTTCGTCTCCTACATCGTCGTCCATACCGTCGATGTCTTCGGAGTCGAAGTTAAGCATGTCGGTTAAATCATCGACAGTGGCTATGAAGTGGGTGGTGGGTGGGATTTGAATTTCTTCGTCGTCCGCATCCCAACCTTGCCGACCATAGTCCGGCCAGGGCTCTCCTGATAAAGAGAGAGCCTTTAGTGAATTCAGAATGTCGCCAAAGGGCGAGTGTTGAAAGATGTCCGCGGCGGTGAACCCCATGATCGGCGCCCAATCGGATTCGATTGGTAGGGTAGCGGAAGGTTCGAGTCGGAAAGGAATCGCACCTTGAGTCCTGGCGTCGCAAAGGACGGGTATGGTGTTCGGCTCGATCGTCGTAGAGATTGCAGCCCCCGAGGCGGTGTCCAGCCACCCATCCTCGATTGGCGCAGTCGGCTCCGAGCTAAGGGTCGGAGCGGACACTGGTGCGGCCTCCAGGACACTGTTCGGTGGCAGAGCTAGATCGTGCCCATCATAACAAAGGCGGCACGCTTGGGCAGCGTGGCTCGAACCCGTCGAAGATCAAGTCTCCACGGACGTCGGCCGTGTAGTTCAAACCTCAAATCGACCCGATGGCCGGGCGTAGCTTTCAATCTGCTCCGGATGGCTGCGAATTGGCCCATGATGCAAAGCCGCCCGAATCTGAATATCTATCCGGGGAAAACTCTCACCCTGGACGCGTCGTTGTTGATGATCGAAGGAGCCATCGGGCCTAAAGGTGGACGACAGAGGAACTCTCAATGAAAGCACCAATGTCGATGTCAAAACCGGCGGATCTCGGTAGGGGGTCCCGAACTATGCGTCTAGGCGGATGGTAACAGGAGACAAGGGACACGATGTTTTTACCCATGTTCGGGCCCTCTAGATGGAGGTAAAACACTACTCTGCTTGATTAATATTGATGATATGGGTAGTACAAGAGTAGATCTACCACGAGATCGGAGAGGCTAAACCCTAGAAGCTAGCCTATGGTATGATTGTTGTTAGTCCTCGGACTAAAACCCTCCGGTTTATATAGACACGGAGAGGTTAGGGTTACAGTCGGTTACAATGGAAGGAGATCTACATATCCGTATCGCCAAGCTTGCCTTCCACGCCAAGGAAAGCCCCATCCGGACACGGGACGAAGTCTTCAATCTTGTATCTTCATAGTCCAGGAGTCTGACCAAAGGTCATAATCCGGCCATCCGGACACCCCCTAATCCAGGACTCCCTCACCCACGGTACACCCCCGACAGCCTGCTCTGGGAGCCCTACTTCCGCCGCCGCCATGCCGAGCAGCTCGAGGCGACGAACGCAGTCGTGCCCTCTGGCAGGCTCAACTCCGAGGGCAGGCGCCGGTGGTGGGGCGTGCCCGGCCGCACGTTGGAGGCCGTCCTCGAGTACATCGAAGGCGGTGTCGGTGTCAAAACCGGCGGATCTCGGGTAGGGGGTCCCGAACTGTGCGTCTAGGTGGATGGTAACAGGAGACAAGGGACACGATGTTTTTACCAGGTTGGGCCCTCTCGATGGAGGTAATACCCTACTCTGCTTGATTAATATTGATGATATGGGTAGTACAAGAGTAGATCTACCACGAGATCAAGGAGGCTAAACCCTAGAAGCTAGCCTATGGTATGATTGTTGTTCTTCCCACGGACTAAAACCCTCCGGTTTATATAGACACCGGATAGGTTAGGGTTACAGTCGGTTACAATGGTAGGAGATCTACATATCCGTGTCGCCGAGCTTGCCTTCCATGCCAAGGAAAGTCCCATCCGGACACGGGACGAAGTCTTCAATCTTGTATCTTCATAGTCTTGGAGTCGGCCGTGATGATAGTTTGGCTATCCGGACACCCGCTAGTCCGGGACTCCCTCGGTAGCCTCGAACCAGGCTTCAATGACGACGAGTCCGGCGCATATTGTCTTGGCATTGCAAGGCGGGTTCCTCCTCGAATACTTCATGGAAGGTTTTGAACACCAGGATAGTGTCCGGCTCTGCAAAACAAGTTCCACATACCACCGTAGAGAGAATAACTTTTGCACAGATCTGCTGACGTATTCCGCGGCGTGACATCACACCACGGCCAGGCCTTTTTATGAACCGTTTTTTACCATTCCGCCTTAGCGCGTTTAGCGAAGCGGTTTCCTTGGCATGTCTTATCAAAGCATAGATCGTGCCCCCTTATTCCGGGATTCTCATCAATACGGACGTGGGTAACCCATCCGCGCCATTGATTATGGCGCTTGGGAGATAAGCGAGTTTTACCAGGCTGGTGGGGGACGCATAGCTTCGTCCGTCCATATAAGGGGATAAGGATCCACCTTTTCACCTACGCCTTCTTCCTCCTTTGCTCATCCATTTCCGCGCACTCGAGCTCTAGCACCCAAGTCCGCACATTCCTCCTCAACCTTCTCCAACCATGTCGAGGCGGGAGGCGGATGGATGGCCTCCTCCGTCTCGGAGGGGCACATCACAAGACTGCGGGAGGCCGGATACTTGTCCAGCGATATCGCGCACAGGCTGCCCGACGCGGGGCAGCTCATTCCAACCCCTAGGCCCCATGAGAGGGTGGTGTTTCCCCCCCACTTCCTCCGCGGACTAGGTTTTCCACGTCACCCATTTGTCCGGGGGCTCATGTTCTACTACGGCCTGGACTTCCACGAACTGGCCCCAAATTTCGTCCTCAACATCTCGGCGTTTATCGTCGTGTGCGAGGCCTTGCTCTGCATCCAGCCCCACTTTGGCCTATGGCTGAAGACCTTTAATGTCAGGCCGAAGGTTGTGGGCGGTCGTCAAGCGGAGTGCGGAGGCGCCATGGTCGGCAAGATGGCCAAAGTCCTATGGCTCGAGGGCTCCTTTGTGGAGACAATAAAGGGGTGGCAATCGGGGTGGTTCTACATCACCGAGCCACGCGACCCTGAATGGGTGGCGGCCCCCGAATTCAGATCTGGATTCCCCACACGGCTCTCGTCATGGAAAGAGGCGGGCCTGAAGTGGGGGATTGGACGAGCTATCCGGACTCAAACATGCGTCCAAACCGGTGGACAAGAATCTCAGGCTTGTCGGCGTAATCCGGTGATGCTCATCCGCGGATTCTCCCATGCCAACAACGGGCCTTCAATTTGTGGGAGTTTGATCCGGCACAGACACCGAACTCTGAGCGGCTCTTGATACTACGCACGAAGATGCCCGGAAGGTGCTGTTCAAGGGCGCCAAGCCCCGCATCCGCTAACAAAGATCGTGGATACAGCTCGCGGCGTCAAGCGGCGAGTAAGTTATTTTACCCTTTACGGGACTCTTTTTCATAGATTGACTCTCGTGGGATCTAAAACTCCCTATTCCTTGACAGACTGGCTGAAGACTTACGGACAGATTAACTGTCCGGCTCCTTTGCCGAAGACCAGCGGACGCCCAATTGACGGGGCTGCTGGCTCCGACACCATGTGGTGCCGGAGAAGAAGGCTAAGAAGGAGGCCACGGGAACTCGAAGGAGCTCCCGACTTGAGTCTTGTCGATTCTGAAGCGAATCTTCTCGAAGACGAGAAGGAGGAAGAAGAAGCCTCTCCCCGGCCGGGGAGGAGAGAAAAGGAAGGCCGCCCCAACAGGGGAGGCCGGAGGAATCAAGAAGGAAGAACCCTTCCTCCGGACTTCTCCACCAGCGTCGGCGATAGCGAGGATGATTGGCCTACAAGGGCCAAGCCCCTGGCGAGATCGTAAGTGTCCGGATACCCATGGCTTTTCATTATTGTAGAGTGTTCTCTAATGTCGAACAATCGTGCAACCCGCCCAAGGGCGAGTTCGCTGATTCATCGAGCGGGTCCCTGGGCTCGTCGGAAATGGAGAGTACTTCACTTCCGACCGCCTCCTCGCCTCACGCTGCGGACGACGCCTTGGTGGGGCCCCAAGGGGGCTTGGTCAGAGGAGGTGGCGCAGGAGGTGCCACAAGGCAACCTCCGGACTCGAGCGTGGGGAGCAAGACCCCGGGGCTCTAAGCCCGACCCTTGTCCGGACTCCATGCCGGAACCTTGGCGGTTCTGAGTCCGCAAGCGGTCCCTCCATAAGAAAGGTAAGGCGTCGGTGTCCTCCGTCCAACGGAGGCACCGGATAGCTCGGAGGCGCTCAACGGCGCCTCCATCGAGGAGGAGCACCGCCTTTGTTATGAGTGCGGTGATCCGGACAGATTCGATCCGCCAAGAGCGGGCTGGCCAAGCTTCTGCACCAGCCTTCTAACAGGCTTTGAGGTAAATTTAGAATATGTAAAAATATTACGCATAGATAGTAGCCCTCGATGCTTAGTTGGTGTTAGGAAAGAAAAAGCGGACTAAGGATCTAAAAGATATCGCAGGAGTCTAACATAAGTATGTCAATATGGGAATGCAGGCTGCGCTCTTGACCTCTGCCGACTGACTGCGGAGGTCGATGCGTTAAGCGAGCCTCGGCGGTCGAGAACGAGCTCGGCCAAGCCAAGAAGCAGCTCGAGGACAAGGAAGGTACGTAGTACCTTATTAAAAAATACCATATAGAAAGGTATCGGTTGCAAAGATAACAGGAATAACATGGAGTGCGGCGGGGCCACGAGCGAGGTGGCGACCACGAAGGAAGCGGCGTCGTGGTCGAAAACAAAGCGGGCGGAACGCACCAAGCGAGAGAAGGGGAGGCGAGCTGGCTAACGTCGGCAAGAGCTCCAAGCTCGTGGAAAAACACGAGAGTTTGGGCGTGACTCAATGACTCAAGAGTCCGAGCTCGCCTCGGCTCTTGAGAAGTGCCAAAACTGCTAAGGCCGAGGCCCAAAAAGCCCTCAAGAAATTGAGTCGTTAAAGAAGATAGCGGCGGGTAAGGCATTCTTTATGCAAAGCAAGCATGTGAAAGTGAATACCTATTACTTACCCGATTCGGAGCTCTCCGGGGAGCATTCGCAGATTTGCCCGTGGTGTGTCTGGCGATCTTGTGGCATTCTACCGCACCAAGGAGGGAGCTCGGCGGAAAAGGTGTTACGGTCTCGGTATCTTTGAGGCCGACCATCCAGTGCCCCTGAGCGACCAGTTGAAGCAGCTGGTCGAGCTCCACAAGGTCGCCGAACAGGCCATGAAGGGCCTTATAGCGCGGCTGTGGCCATTGGAGGCCATGCCCGGGAGCTACTTCGGCTTGGTGCAACAGCTAGTGGATGCCTGTCCACGGATTGAAGTCATCAAGCACTCCGTCTGCATTGAAGGTGTCCGTCGGGCCCTTGTCCGTGCGAAAGTGCACTAGGGCAAGCTGGATGCGGAGAAGCTTGTGACGGACAGGCCCCCGAAGGGCCATGAGCATCGCACGCCCGAAATGTACTATGAGGGCCTCCTGAAGGGTGCCCAGCGAATAGCGGATGAGTGCTCCAAAGATGTAATTTTGAATAGGCTCGCATTTGTTATCTGTCGCTGAAAACTTGTTCATATCGCTAAGCAACGCTTGTTAATTTAAAATATTACCTTCATGCGGCCGTTTATCAAATTTGAGAGATGGCAAGTCGTTGGCTTCAGCCCCCATGCCACAGTCTTTGGGGTGTTGGGATAAACTTGAGCACTCTTGTTCCCATTCTTGGGTCCATCTAGGAGGTGCTCAACACAACGAACAAGGCAACCGGACTTATAATGCTTGAACACTCTCACTTAGCCATAGAATTCTATAATTTTAAATTTCGTGAAGCCCCTAGTATTCGGAAGACCGAGTTCGGGCGCTATCCACGCCTTGGCGGACAATTCGGTTCCTCGCTCTAAGCGGCATAAGTCTTTAGGGACCGAAAAAACCTCTCGAACAGCGACCGGCTCTCGCCCTATCATGACGGTCAGTTTTAGCTTTTCCACCGAGGTGCTCGACCCAGCTCAAGCTGGGCACAATCGCAGTGGTTCTCCGTGCTACCTTAGCCGATATAACGAAACGTAAGGTACCAAAACACGGGAGCCGGGCAAACCCAACTATTGACCCAAGACATGATTCGGAGCCAATTCATATAATGTTATAAGTTTGGGGTGCCGCACTTGTGAAAGTGTTCGGACTTATCACACCATAATTTTGGGATACTCAAGCCCCTGGTGTATCACACCATAATCCTGATAAAGGAAGTAGAGCAATAATAAGCAAAAGCTATGTATTGTTTATTCAAAAAGATACTGCAATGAAAGCAGAACGATACAAATAGTGCGATAAGCAAGGGATGGGACTATCTAACATGTCCCCCTCCAGGGGTAAGCTGCGGGATGGTATGTAAAACAGGTATAATGCTCGTAATAGAGACCACCTGAACACTTCGACGTGGCTTACTGCTTCCCTGGCTGTTGCATCGTGAGTTCGGCGATTCTAGTGCAGACGGGACTTCAAAGGCGGAGTCCTGAAAGTAAGGGAAAGGAAGAAAAAGGAAAAAAAAGGAAAAAAATGACACAATCGGGAACCCCTGGTGCGGTCGAGCCGCATTCTTGGCGTGCCGTGGTCTTGCCCCTCCCCATATGCCCATGGTATCTCCAGAGCGTAATTATGTACGGGTAACACTAGCTGCGCAATTTCGCGAGGGCTGGGGTTGGAGCCGGATTGCTACGCGTGCTTGAATCGTGCCAGGCGGTCTTGTTGTAGGTTACTCCGGGCGCGCTTGACAGTGTCCGGACGCTTAATGGCCGGACTCGAGAGTTGCTGTGAGAGGCTGCTTTGTACCTCCACCGCGAGGGCCGCCGTGTGCTCCTCCGTTCGGAGAGAGCGTTCGGTGTTTCCATTGACCGTGATTACTCCTCGAGGGCCTGGCATCTTGAGCTTGAGGTATGCGTAATGCGGGACCGCATTGAACTTTGCAAATGCGGTTCGTCCGAGGAGTGCATGATAGCCGCTGCGGAATGGGACGATGTCGAAGATTAACTCTTCGCTTCGGAAGTTATCCGGGGATCCGAAGACTACTTCGAGTGTAACCGAACCCGTACAAGTGGCCTCTACACCCGGTATGACGCCTTTAAAGGTCGTCTTTGTAGGTTTAATCCTTGAGGGGTCTATGCCCATTTTGCGCACTGTATCCTGATAAAGCAGGTTCAGGCTGCTACCGCCGTCCATCAGGACTCTGGTTAGGTGAAATCCGTCGATAATTGAGTCAAGAACCAATGCGGCGAAACCGCCGTGACGGATGCTAGTGGGGTGGTCCCTTGATCGAAGGTGATCGGGCAGGAGGACCATGGGTTGAACTTGAGGCGATGGCTCCATCGCATATCGTCCCTTAGTGCGGCGCTTCCGCTCCCTTTTGGGTATATGGGTTGCGTATATCATGTTCACCGTCCGCACTTGCGTGGGAAAACCCTTACATCCTCTATTGTTCGGCGGCGGGGCTCTTCCTCGTCATCGCTATGCAGCCCCTTGTAATTGAGTTCGCACTTAACTTGCTCGCTTGCTTGAACACCCAACAGTCCCTGTTGGTGTGATTGGCTGGTTTTCGGGGTGCCATGTATCGCTGGCGATCAAGTATTCGGTCCAAGTTGGATGGGCCCAGGTATTTCTTTTGAATGGCTTCTACGCTGGCGGGTTTAGAGCCTCTGAATCCGGTATTGACGGCCGTATCTTGATGTTATCGCCGTTAACGCGGCGCTTGTTCTTGTTGCAACGCGACCTGCCATTCTTGTCCTTGGTATCCGAACTATCGGGATGTTTGGCCAAGTTGTTGCTTCGAGCTAGCAGCTGTCCTCTCCCGCACAAAAGCGGGTCATGAGTGTTGTGAGGGCTGCCATGGATTTTGGCTTTTCCTATCCTAGGTGCCGGGCAAGCTACTCGTCGCGGATGTTATGTTTGAAGGCTGCGAGGGCCTCTCGCATCCGGACGATCAACGATCTGATTTTTCTTTGTTAGGAACCGTGTCCGAATTGTCGGCGATTCTTACGCTGCTGGATTATGTGGCTAAGGTCATCGGCGTCGGTGGTCGCACATATGTGCCCCGGAAGTTATCAAGGAATGCGGCTTCGTGTCCTCCCAACAACCAATTGATTCTTTGGCAAGCTGTTGAGCCAATGCCGAGCTGGTCCTTTAAGCTTGAGTGGGAGGTATTTGATGGCATGTAGATCATCACCGCGGCCATGTGGATATGGAGGAGATAGTCCTCGATCCAGACCGCAGGATCTGTGGTACCATCGTATGATTCGATGTTTACGGGTTTGAAGCCCTCGAGGATTTGATGATCCATTACTTCATCTGTGAAGCATAGTGGGTGTGCGGCGCCTCTGTATTGGGCTATATCACGACGTAGCTCATATGAGTTTTGTCTACTGTGTTCGGCCCGGCTGGGTTTGCTGTATCCGGCGCGACGATAATCATCCCGCGTCGTTGGGCGCCCACGCGATCCGTAGATCGATCTTGTATGTTTTGCCTTATCCTCCAATATATCTCGCAAGTCCGGCGCGTTTTCCCGTGCCTTGGTACTTTTTGAGCGGCGTCGGGGTGTGGCTTGAGAGGAGGGCCGAGAGGCTTCTGTCGCGACGCACAGGGTGGCGGTCTGCCATGTCGTCTTGTTGGTGACTTGGGTGCTTCCTCCTCTAATCGAGGCAGCGGCCTGCGTTTGGGGTAGCTTTTGGAGGGCGTTGAGTTCATACTCTTGGCTGCAAGGACTTGATCCATCCGTCGACTAGCAGGTCTTAGTCAGCTCTAAGTTGTTGCTGCTTTTCTTGAGGCTGTTTGCCGTGGCCATAAGCCTGCGCTTGAAACGCTCCTATTCGGCGGGATCCTCAGGCACGACAAATTCGTCATCGTCGAGGCTTGCCTCATCTTCCGAGGGAGGCGCGTAATTATCGTCCTCGACCTCTCTTTCTGCCGCACTGTCGTGCGGACTTGCTTCTCCCTCCTCCTGCGCCGAGTCCTGCTGGAGGGGGTTGTCTTCGATACTGTCCGGGGTGTTATTATCTCCCGTACCGGAATCACCGTTTTTGCTGTGGCAGGATTTAGAGCGGCGCCACTGACGCCGGCGCTTCGGTTGCTTTTTGGAGGGGTCATCCTCCGTTGTTCCATCGTCGTTCCCATCTTTTGGGATATCCACCATGTATATGTCGTATGATGAGGTGGCCTTCCAGTGCCCTGTAGGCGCTGGGTCTTGGTCGTCTCCGGCATCATCGTCCATACCGTCAATGTCTTCGGAGTCGAAGTCTAGCATGTCGGTTAAATCATCGACAGTGGCTACAAAGTGGGTGGTGGGTGGGCGTTGAATTTCTTTGTCGTCCGCATCCAAACCTTACGGGAGATAATAGACTTCGGGTAAAGAGAGAGACTTTAGTGAATTCAGGATGTCGCCAAAGGGCGAGTGCTGAAAGATGTCCGCGGCAGTGAACTCCATGACCGGCGCCCAATCGGATTCGATTGGTAGGCGCGGAGGTTGAGTCCGGAGAGGAGTCCGGCACCGGAGTCGAGGTCTTCGCGAAGGGACAGGATGGAGTTCGCTCAATCGCCGTAGAGATGGTAGCCCCAAGGCGGTGTCCAACCACTCGTCCTCGATCGGGAATCGGCTCCGGATTAAGGGTCGGAGCGGAAGCGGGTGCGGCCTCCAGGGCACTGTTCGACTGCAGAGCTAGATCATGCCCATCGAGACAGTGCGGCACGCTTGGTTGCGGCTCGAATCCGTCGAAGATCAAGTCTCCGCGGATATCGGCCGTATAGTTCAAACTTCCAAATCTGACCGATGGCGGGCGTAGCTTCGATCTGCTCCGGATGGCTGCTTAATTGGCCCGATGCAAAGCCGCCGAATCGAAGATCTGTCCGGGAGAAAAGTCTCACCTGGACCACGTCGTTGTTGATGATCGGAAGGAGCCATCGGGCCTATCGGTGACGACACGGAGGAACTCTCAATGAAAGCACCAATGTCGGTGTCAAAACCGGCGGATCTCGGGTAGGGGGTGCCGAGCGTGCGTCTAGGCGGATGGTAACAGGAGACAAGGGACACGATGTTTTTACCCAGGTTCGGGCCCTCTCGATGGAGGTAATACCCTACTCCTGCTTGATTAATATTGATGATATGGGTAGTACAAGAGTAGATCTACCACGAGATCAAGGAGGCTAAACCCTAGAAGCTAGCCTATGGTATGACTGTTGTTCGTCCTACGGACTAAAACCCTCCGGTTTATATAGACACCGGATAGGTTAGTGTTACACAGAGTCGGTTACAATGGTAGGAGATCTACATATCCGTATCGCCAAGCTTGCCTTCCACGCCAAGCAAAGTCCCATCCGGACACGGGACAAAGTCTTCAATCGTGTATCTTCATAGTCTTGGAGTCCGGCCATGATGATAGTTCGGCTATCCGGACACCCCCTAGTCCAGGACTCTCTCAGGCGGCAACACACCGCGCCTCGAGTACCCCGCTCCCCCGTCCTTCTCACGCCGCCGTGGGAGCTCCTGGACGCCGAGGCGCATGGAGCAGCCCGGGGCGTCCTCCTCCTCGTCCGGGCGCTCGTCGGGCTCTCCTGCCTCCGCCCGTCAAGCCGGAGCCCAGGACACGCTTTGTCGGTGGCGCACCCGCAGCTCCGGCGTCCGCGCCAGCGACTCCACCCCCTCCGCCGCCGTCCTCGTCGAGCCCAAGCGGAGCCCGCCTCCAGCGAGTACGAGGAGATAGCCCGCGCGGCTTCTCCGACGAGTCGCCTGCGATGGGCGCGGGGCGACTACCTCCGCGGACGAGATGGTCGGCAGCGCCCGCCCCGGAGGAGATAGAAGCCCGCAAGCGTGGACGCGAGGGCGAGCACAGCGTCGTGATCGTCGACAGCGATAACGACGAGATGCCTCGACCGTCCAACCCGCCCGCGCCAACCGGGGAGGATGCAGCGAGGGCGGCGGCGGCGAGGCGGCGACGCCGCCGCCGCCGACGGCGGAGGCGACTACACGCGGTTCTACAAGCTCCTCGATATGTAGAACTGCAAAGGCGGGCGGGGTGGGGAGCGACAAGGTAGACGGTGAGGAGCGGCGATGGAGACGGCGAGGGGCAGCCCGTACTAGTTTTTTCTTTTTTTATAAAATATGTTTAAATTTGAACGAACTCGCCGATGCTTGCGTTATATTTGAGCCGTGTTTGCGCCGTATTTAACTATTTTTTAAAAAAATGTGGGTGCCGTGACTGGAGCATCACGTCCCCAGTGTGCGGTTTAGCGCCGGTGCGCTCCCAAGAAGCGATTTTTAGTCCCTCCTGATGGGCCAACGGCTGGAGATGCGGGTGCGTTCCATGCGACACTCGTTAATGCTCTACTCAGCAGACAAACCCTGCATGCCTAGGCGTGGGTCCCCTTTGCTTGGTGCTACCATATTCAAAGAATTTAGACCAGGAATCACAACCATGCATGCGTGTCACTTGCGTATTGATTTCCTCGGAGGAAAATAAGATCGTGAAAGACACACTTGTGTTAATAACATATGGTCTGCTTGGATGAGCATATATAGCTTTATTTTCATTAGATAGCAATACATGGTTATGTTTTTTTATTAAACGCAGTTTCAAAGAACTAGTCTTCCTTTTTTTAACATAGTACAGACGCGAGCGCTCACATACACACGCTTACAGTCACCCCTATGAATGCAGACATGCACATCCTACCCTTATGACCCTACTTCACGCCGACTTGGGGATTCAGACAAGGTGACCCAGTATCTCCCTACCTCTTTCTGCTATGTGCAGAGAGTTTTTCCTCATTGTTAAAATATTGCAATGGTGGAACTATTGATAGAGGCCTGAGAGTGAGCTATAGATCACCTTGGGTCTCTCACTTGTTGTTTGCAGATGACAACTTAATCTTCATCAATGCAAATACCCTGAGTGCGGTACGACTAAATGAGATCTTGCGGATATATGGTGCCGCCTCGGGTCAGTGCATTAACCGAGAGAAAAGCTCGATATATTTCAGCACTAATACCCCGGATACTGTCAGGCAAGTTTTGAAATCAGCCCTGGATATCCAGAGAGAGGCGTTCAACGAGAAGTACCTTGAGCTCCCTACTGCCGTTGGTCGTATCACTAGTGGTTCCTTCGATCACATCAGCGAGAGAGCTCGTGAGAAGATGCAAGGGTGGTCCGAAAAGTTGCTTGCATGCACAGGGCGGGAAACGTTGCTCAAGTCTGTCATACAATCTATTCCAACCTATCCCATGAGTACTTTTCTTCTCACCAAGAAAGTTTGTAAGAGTTTGACTTCTTCCATGGCAAAATATTTTTGGAGCAGCTCTCTTGACAAAAAAGCAATGCAGTGCGTGTCCTGAAAAGATTTGGCTACACCAAAGTGCAAGGGAGGGATGGGGTTTCGAGACCCGCATCTCTTTAATCTGGCCATGTTGGGCAAACACGGCTGGCGTTTTATTACCAACCCAAACTCGCTTTGTGCTCGAGTACTGAAGGGTCTGTATTTCCCGGACACTGATTTCTTGCATGCTACAATCCCCAAGTCAGCGTCGGCCACTTGGAGGGCAATCGTGGAAGGAAGGAGTGCCCTAAATACTGGGTTAATATCCAGGGTAGGAGACGGATCCACCATCTCAGTATGGGAGGACAAGTGGATACCAGGCACGGTCTCCATGACACCGACTCTGAGGCCTGCAGGTACAGCTATTGATCGGGTATCGGATCTAATTGACAGCGATCATTGGTCTTGGAAACATGATGTGGTGAGGGACAACTTCACCAGCCAGGAAGCCGCTGCCATTCTTAACATCCCTATCAGGCAAGGCGTGGGTGAAGATTTTCTCGCATGGGCATTTGATAAATCAGGTAATTACACTGTAAAGACGGCGTACCGCGCTCTCGTGACTCAGAACGAGCATTTGGCTCAAGAGGAAGGGGCGGCTACCGAACCTCAACGGATGATCAACAGTTGTGGAAATTGAATGTTATTCCCAAAGTGAGAGTATTCTGGTGGAGAGTGTTGCGTGGCATTCTCCCCGATGAGACTACCCTCAATTACAGACATATTGCAGATATTCGACAATGCAAAGTGTGTTGTTCTATGGAGGAGGATCTGAAGCATGCGCTAATTCACTGCCCACATGCTCAGCGCTTCTGGGAAGAGGCGTGGACTTGGCTAGGTCTTCGCCTGCCTCCTCTTCAATCGGATACGTGGGCGCGAGACATAGCATGTCACCCACAGTTTACTTCAGATGATCGTGCCAAGATCACTACCACTATGTGGTCCATTTGGCATTCCAGGAATCGCATTAAGCATGGCGACGAGGGGAGGGATCCCACAACAACCATGAGAACTATCAAGGAAGCTATTTCCCTCTTACAGCTGCCATGGAAGGACACCCTGATCCTACCAGGTCACGGCTGGCGGCCTCCTGATTTGGGTATGATTAAGATTACAACCGATGGAGCCCTAACTTTTGATGAAGGGAGGGGTGGTGCGGGAGGAGTGGCTCGCTCCTCTACGGCCCTTTTGGGTTCATGGTGCAAACCATATGTGGGGGTTTCAGACCCCTTGATGATGGAGTGCTTGTCCTTGTGAGATGGAGTCCGGTTTGCTTATATTCGAGGGTTCCCGCATGTGATTATGGAAGTCGACGGCTTGGAGCTGGTGAAGCTCTGGTAAACTCGCCACAATGCTCGGTCTATTGTGGCTCCTTTACTTCTAGAAATAGGAGAGCTATGTACTATTTTTTCTTTTTTCGATATTCAGCATGTAAATTGGTCGGCGAACCTTCCGGCGCATCTATGTGCCAAGCGTGCTTGCACATTAAATGTTACGGAAAGCTGGCTCGATGAAACTCCCAGCTTCTTGGTGACCAGCTTATTGGCTGAATGTCCCAAGAATGCGTTTAATGAATAAAGCTCTCTGATTTTCCTGCAAAGAAAAAAAATCCTACCCCTATGAGCACCTACGAAAGACTTAGCCGGCATATCATTTTGAAATTTAAGAAGTTGCCGTAGGCAGCTCGTCGTCGTCGGGAACATCTCCTCCCACTGAATGTGCATCACCGGAAATCCTGAAATAAATGCGAGCACTAGAATTTAAACTTTGGTGGGCTAAGATACCACAGTCCCATCCAACCACAGGTTGGTTCGGGATAGTCTTCTTCTTGAACAATATAACTGGTGTTACTAATAAGGTGGATATAAAGTATCGGTGGCTCAATAGTCCTTGCAGTCCAATAAATGACGAGGTGTACTTTTATGTGCTTTCAGTCCGGCTTTGGCCCTAACTTAATGCGGGCAAACAGGACTATACAAATCTACGATGGAGCGGTGTATTCAACAAGAGCTATTCATTTCATTTAATTATGCACTGATCCCTAGACAGCAGAGCAGCTGGTGAGATTCCGGTGAGCATCGTCGCCGAGTGCTCGTAGTTCAGGTCCTGTAGTATGTGTTCTTTTTTTTTTTTTCCGTGAATGCTTTGTTTCAAAATTTACGGTTTCAAATACGGGCTCTGTTCGGCGGCAGAAGATTTCGCCCCATAAGCGTCTGATTTCTCGGTCTATATCCGCTACATAAGGGCTGCTGATACACAGAGTCTGTTAGAGATGCTCTCATACCGCTAATTTTGACGAGGGATCAGTGTTGAATTTTCTTCTCAAAGGTGCTTGATGATATTTGAAAGTTTCAGTCCTATCCTTGGTTGTTTTTGCTGTGCTCCGACAGCTGCCTGAGAAAATCTCGCACGCACTGATCATTCATCTCCTCGTCTCCAAACACTTCGGCGATCTCCTTCACCTTGGCCCCGAACCCCTCGCCTTCATCTTCCACCATGACCCTCCTCAGAGCCGCCGCGATGTCGTCCGAGGCAAACGACCCGTCCTGCTCGTCCCGCGCCACCTCCATGCTGATCTTCTTGTCCACCAGGTTCCTTGCGTTGAGGCCCTGCTCGAACACCAACGGCAGCAGCACCAGCCTCACGCCCTGCGCCAGGCCCTCGGTGATGGAGTTCCAGCCGGCGTGCGTAAGGAACCCCCCGACTGATGCATGGGCCAGGAACCTCACCTGCGGCACCCAGCCTCGGCAGACGACCCCCCGGCCGGCGACTCTCTCCTCGAAGCCCTCGGGCAGGCCGCCGAAGACGGCGTCGGTCGGCGCCCTGAATGCCCAGATGAAGGGCAGCCCGGATGCCTGCCGGCCGAGAGCGATCCGTTGCAGCTGCGTGCTCGTCAGCTTCACCTCGCTGCCGAAGGCCGCGTACGCGACTGAGTTCGGAGCCTGTCCGTCCAGCCAGCGCAGCGTCGCCTCGTGGCCGGCCACGTCCTGCTGCGGCTCCGGAGGGAACAGGCCGACCGGGATCACCGGCTTCTCGTAGAGCTCGCCGAGCAGCTGTAGCCACTCAGGCTCAAACTCCGTGCTGCTCCTGATGCCCACGAGCCGGCACCCTTGGATGGTCTTGGCGTACCGGTAGTCCTCCGACACGCCGGAGTCAACCGGGACCATCCTTGGCTTGAACATCTCGCGCGCCTCGTAGCCGCGGAACGCGACGGTGGTCGGGAACGGGACGTACTCGGGGACGACCGTGAAGTGCGCCGGCTCCGTCTTGGCGTGCCTCCCGAGGCCGAGGAGCGCCTCCGGGCTCCCAAAGAAGCTGAGCGCCGCGGCCCCGAACAGGCTGATGAACGCGCACGGCACGCCGTGCCTCGCCGCGGCCGCGGGCGCCCAGTACGACGCGTAATCAACGAGGACCCAGTCCGGCCTCGCCTCCTCCTGTAGCAGCCGCAAGAGCTCGCGCTGGAAGGCGGCGTCGTAGGCGCGGCGCAGGTACGGGCGGAGGTCGTCGGAGGGGAGGTCGATGGTCGCCTCGGCGTGCTCCGGCAGATGCTCGACGCGCGGCAGCTGGACGTCCACGACGCGGATGAGACCGGCGAGGTTCGGTGGGATGTCGATGAGCCGGCGGGTGTTCCTCGGCGTGGAGAGGAAGGTGACCCGGTGGCCCTGCCGGGCCACGCGCTTGGCGAACTCCGTGAACGGGAGCACGTGACCGAAGGCCAGCCATGGCAGCATGACAACGTGCATCCTGCCGCCGTCCTTGGTCTCCATCTGCGAGATGCTTTCCTTGGAGTTCACAGATTTCCCAGCGGCCAACGAGCGGAGCAGATAAAACTGGAACCGAATCAATCAGTCATCCTTTTTTTTTGAAAAGCCAACGAATCAGTGTTAACTGCGTGAGGGAAGATGTTTCGTTGGTGTGGTGTGCCGCCATTCGCCGTACTTGGAGGTACTCTCTCCGTTAGCAATCTAAACGTTTTTATATTAGTTTACAGAAGGAGTAGGTAGTAAATCTGCGTGACATGACAGCGATGTCGTTTGTGCAAGTGCAGGCCACAGCTGGCTCCTTCCTGTTGCGTCGACGGCTACGTACAGTGGCACGCAATAGCTTGGGTTATCCTGGAATGAGTGGACTTCGTGATTCCGCAGGAACTTATAGCCCGCGATCCAGAAAGTCAGAGCATCTCCAACAGCCGCGCTGTATGAGCACCGTGTCGTAAATTTATAGTTTTTAGCACGCGCAATCGCTAACCGAGCTTAAGCGGAGGCGCAATAATCACGCGCGCGATATAAAAAGTTCAGCGCGGTTTGAATCATCCTCGCGCACCATTTATTTGATGCGCCCGCTACCGCACGCTGTATACTCGAGCGCCCACTCGTGACTTCCACCTACCCCGACCTAGGCGCTGTTGCCGCCGCCCGGACCACCCCATTTGTTCCGGCGACCATTCCGGCGCTTCCCCGGCTTATCTCCCGCACCGCCGCCGCTTCCTCCTTCTTCCTCCGGGCGCCGCCGCCCCTCGCGCACGCCATTCCTCCGACGAACAGCGTACGGTCGCCCACTGCCGCTCGGCGCCCACAAAGTGTTCGAGTGTGGCGGACGGCTGCCAGGGTGGCCCGTTTTGTTACCTTCTATCATGTCATTCGACGTGCCGAAATGCATGATAATCTTCAGAAGGATCTCATTGAGGAGTGGTGGGCATGAAATGGCCGACAAAGAGCATCATGATTTGTGCGTTTGAGGTTGTATTGTTGAACTATTTGGTCTATTGCAAGATAAACTATTTGTTTGAGTTGTAATAATGAAATTGAACTATTTATTGTTGACTTATTTTGTTTGTGTTTGATCTTCTTGGTTGTGTTTGGAGTGCATATGTTGTTTGTGCGAGAGCGCGTGCGTAGTTTTTTTGCAGCGGCTGCTGGAGCGGCTCGCACGCGCTAAACTTTGCAGTGACCGCTGGAGCAAGCGCTCCGTGCCACGCAAAAACTTACGAGCTGCACGCTGCAAACGCTTTTTTAGTGCGCCGCGCGTAGCATTGCTGTTGGAGATGCTCTTAGTAGTATCACTGGATGGCCCACTGGGTATTTAGCGTAGAGACCCACTATATCCCAAAAATAAAATACTCCCTTCACTTCATATTACTTATCATTCATTGATGTATGTACATATATTTTAATGTTAGATATATCCGTTTAAGCATGTTTAACAAATGTTCCTTCTATAAATCATCCATAGAGGACATTAGCACGAATACATCGAGAACCCTCGCCATAGGTGTGAGACAAGCAAAGGTTCGTTGAGGAGGAAGGGAGACAAAGAAGAACATGAATGAGGTGGCGATGTGTCGCTTGTCGTGCTGCTTCCCTGCATTTATTGAATCATAATATATTTCTTTGCAATCATTATGTAATAATAGTTGGCAACACTAGTTTGTTCAGATTCGTCCTATAATTTGAGGTGTCTAAGGCTGGCCATAGTGGGGGTAACATAAGTAGTAACATGCACTTGGGACTCGCAAACATGCTTATGTGGCAGGCAATTAAAGAAGAGAGAGATGGTTATAGGAACATAAGTAAATACCGTAACATAATAAATATTATGCTACTATGTGTCATGCATGGCAATAAATGAGACTACCTATGATACTAATCTATGATACTATGCACTATGAATGTAGTATTATATACTAATATCTATGCATGATAATAGTATATGATACTCCCCACTATGACCAGCCTAAGCATAGATACGTGAAAATTCGGTTAACTCCACCTTGATCTTCGCATTCTTTTGTTCGTACTTGTCACACTTAGATACAACATCCTGAACGTACACAATTTTCGGTAGGATGAAAGAGCAGTGCGACAAAATAACAAAGGCGATAAACGGCAGCATAGGTCTGTGGAGGCGCCTTTCTTTGCACTAAGTCTGCTGCACATACAGGAACGATACAACCGAGAAATCTGTTAGGCCCAAGCCTTCTATGCAACCATAGAGTTAACCCATGTGACGTATCGACCCTCGAAGGAGGGGACCCACGTACGAGCCAAGAGTTTTTTCCCCTAGCGAAAAACCTAGGGTTATCTTGTCCTCCGGCGCGCCGCCGAGAGTTTCGTTTTCTTCCGTCGAATCCACTTGCGGCCTCGTCTCCACTCGGGTGATCGCCTCCCCGGGCTTGGAACGTTGTGGTCTAGGGTTCGTACGGAAGTCTCTGTTGTGGCGATGGAAGGCACAGGCGGCTCGGGGAGCACGTTGAAGAAGGAGTGTGTGGAAGATCTACTAGATCGGCTGAACCTGCATGAACAAGAGGGAGAGGGTTTTGTGTGGGAAGAGGAGATTGTTGAGCCGCCGACAGTGATCAAATGGCTAGCGGTTGCTAGGGTTCACACAACCAGAGGTTTTAGTCCCACCGCCCTTTACTCAGATATGAGATCGGCTTGGAATCCGGCAAGAGAGGTGATCTAGAGGAAGGTTGAGGATAACCTTTTTCACTGTCCAATTTGGCTGCCTTGCGGACTGGAACAAGGCGATGACCATGGGGCCCTGGCTTTTCAGGTACCAAGCTGTTATTCTGGAGGAGTATGATGGGTTTGAGAACCCTAGATCAGTGGTCTTGGACAAAATAGCGGTATGGGCTAGAGTTTTACGCCTCCCTGATAACCTGCCGCATGATGTGGTGATACGCGGGATGTGTCGACCTATGGGAGAGATTCTTGTTGTTCAGATAAAGCTCCCAGCAGGCTATGTGGGAGAATTTGTCAGGGTACGAGTCAAAATCGATGTGACAAAAAAACTGTTCCATTTTGTCTCAATCACAAGAGAAACAAAGCAGGTGTGGTACCAAATTCAGTATGAGAAATTGCCTACTTTTTGTGGGAACTGCGGCCTGCTAGGCCACTGGTATGAAGAGTGCGGTACTGGTGAACACGATGAATCAAAGTTAGAATGGGGTGACTTCATTCTTGCTGATGGGGGGACCAGAAGAGGCCGTGGCCGTGGTGTCCGAGGTACAAGCGTTGGTCGTGGCCCTGCCAGAGGTAGGAGTCGAGGACGTGGTGGAAGAACAGTGGAGGAAGATGGAGAGTTCCACATGCAGACCACCTGGCGTCATAACCATGTCCTGAGGCATGCAGATGGTACCGTTATAACAAAAGAGAACCCAGATGCAGATGGTGCCAGTTGGGCCTTCAGCACCGAATGAACCAGCAGGAAGAGTTGCAGCAATCGTGGGACAGCTCCAGCTCACAAATACGTCTGAAAACACACCACCTGGTGAGAGTACACCGGGGAAATCACAACCCCCTAAACGTTCACGTACGGGAGACGATGACAGGAACCCTTTGATATCGGCGGCCTCGGAGCTCGAGGCTGGCCGGAAGCAATGAAAATATTAAGTTGGAATTGTCGCGGTTTACAGCAAGCCGCGGCAATTCGATCGCTTCTGAATATTCAGAAGCGTAGGAGTCCGGATGTGATGTTTCTCATGGAGACGCACTTAGATGAATATCCTGCTGAATGTCTTCGTCGTCGGGCCAAAATGGACCATAAAATCGTAGTCCGTAGTGATGTACGGAAGAGTGGATTATTGATGATGTGGAAGAAGGAGGTGGCTGTGACTATACGAGATAAATCTGAAAATTTTATTGATGTCTTTGTTGGGAGTGGTGCGGACAATTTCTGAAGGCTAACAGGTTACTATGGGGAACCGAGATGGAATGATAAGCACCTTACTTGGAGTCGTTTGCGTCAACTCAAGGCAGTAGCTGATATGCCTTGGATGGTGATCAGGGACATGAATGAGATTATGCTCTCTTTTGAGAAAGAAGGAGGGAATGACAGACCAGTCCATTTTATGCAGGCATTTCGTGATGCATTGACGGACTGTAACCTTTCTGATCATGGTTTTGTTGGAGACAAATTCACTTGGCATAGGGCACTTATAAGAGAGAGGCTGGACCGTGCTTTGGTGAGTGAAGGGTGGAACTCCATGTTCCCAGGAGCTATTTTCGAGCACCTGGACTACTACAAGTCAGATCATAGGACGATCTTAATGTCCCTACATGAAGAAATTACTCATGAGATGGTTGGTTAGGCGGTTCTCCGCTTTGAAGCTCGTTGGTTGAAAGAGGATAAATTCCGAGAGGTGGTGGAACAAGCTTGGTCATCATCAGAACAGTCTGGTGGCGGTGCGGGACTAGCAGAAAAGCTTGTAGTGGTACATGAACAGCTTCATAAGTGGGACAAAACAGTATTGAAAAAGGCTTCAAAGAAGGTAAAGCAGGTACAACAGGAGTTGGAATCTGTTGCTAGAGATGTGTTATCCGCTGAGAATATGAAGCGGCAGAAGGAATTAGCAAATGAACTAGAGAGATTACTTGAAATAGATGAGATTCACTGGGCCCAACACAGTCGGATTAATTGGCTTATGTTTGGAGACCAAAACACTTCTTATTTCCAAAATTTTGCTTCTGCTCGCAGGATACGTAATCGGATAACAAAACTGAAAGATGATCATGATGCCTGGCTGGAAGGTACTGCATATCTGAATCCACACATCTCGCAGTATTTTGCGGGTCTTTTCTCTACTGAAATAGAGGAGCCAGACCCTGTGTTCCTAGATAAGGTACAACCTAGAGTCACGAATGCGATGAATGAGCGTTGATGAAGCCATTTTGTGCTGAAGATGTAAAAAGTGCCTTGTTCTCTATAGGGGACATGAAGGCACCAGGTACAGACGGGCTCCATGCCATCTTTTTCAAGAAATGTTGGAATATTCTTGGTGATGTTTTAACTGCGGAGGTACTGAATGATATCAACAATAGAGTTATCCCGGATGGTTGGAATGATAGGGTTATAGTTATAATTCCTAAAGTTGACAGTCCAGAAAGGATCACCCTATATAGGCCCATCAGTCTCTGTAATGTGCTTTATAAGGTGATTTCAAAAAGGTTGGCCTCTCGCATCAAAGTTTGTCTTGATAAGATTATCTCACCAGTGCAGAGCGCCTTCGTCCCAGGACGACTTATCACGGACAATATATTGCTGGCCTATGAATGTATGCATACAATAAAAATAAGAAGAAGGGGAAAGTGGGATATTGTGCCGTGAAACTTGACATGCACAAAGCTTATGATAGAATGGAATGGAGGTTTCTATACAGGATGATGGAGAGATTGGGCTTCCATAGTGAGTTCATTGATATTATAATGGCTTGTGTCACTTCTGTTAAGTACAAAGTGCGTTACAATGATCAAGAAACAGAAGGGTTTACCCCTACAAGGGGCCTCCGTCAAGGGGACCCTTATCACCATATATTTTTCTTTTGTGTGCAGAGGGTCTTTCTAGTGCTCTGGCTCATGTAGAGGAGGTTCGTGGCATTGAAGGTATCAGGGTGTGTAGGAATGCACCATCAATTTCACATTTATTATTTGATGATGATTCCCTGATCCTTATGAAAGAAGACATCAATAATGCAACCTCGTTGAGACAGGTTTTGAATAACTATTGCACCAGTTCTGGTCAAATGGTGAGTGAAGGGAAAAGTAGTATCTTCTTTAGCCCCAATGTTGATGCTGAGGTGAAAGCCCAAGTTTGTGCTGAATTAAATATCATGACAGAGGCTCTCTCGGATACTTATCTTGGGCTACCATCTATGATTGGGCTAGATAAGAGTGAAAACTTTACATGCCTGGTGGAAAGGGTGGTGAACCGGTTAAAAGGGTGGAAGGAGAAATTATTATCCCTTGGTGGGAAGGAGATCTTGTTGAAAGTTGTCATCCAATCAATTCATGTATTTGCTATGGTTGTTTTTAAGATTCCAAAGAAGGTATGTAAGGAAATTATAGATGCTATGGCGGCCTTCTGGTGGGGAGACACAAAAGAGGAGAAGAAAATGCATTGGGTAGCGTGGTGGAGGATGTGCCTACCGAAATCCAAAGGGGGCATGGGGTTCAGGGATCTCCATGCTTTTAACCTAGCAATGCTGGCTAAACAGAGTTGGAGGATGATTTCTCATCCTGAGACTTTATGTGCCCAAGTGTTGAGAGCAAAATATTTTCCGGACGGGAATATACTTAAGGCAGGATCAAAGATAGGTTCTTCTTACACATGGCAAAGCATCTGGGCGAGACTGCAAACGTTTAAAAGAGGACACGTCTGGAGGGTTGGATCCGGTGATAAAATTGATATATGGGATGGTCATTGGATTCCCTCGAGTCCCACAAGGATGGTTTTCACAAGAAGAGGTAATTCACTGTTGAGAACAGTAAATGAATTGATGATCCCGGACACGAGGACATGGGATGAAGAACTGATTAGAAGCATTTTTATCCCGGTGGATGCAGAGAACATACTGCGTATTATATGGAATGGGAACATCAATTTGGGATGAGGATTTATAGAAATCAAGGTTCAATTTCAGTTAATCCTGTGTGGGATGTAGTCTGGAAGCTGGAGGTCCCTAGCAAAATTAAAATATTCATTTGGCGGGCACTTCACGGCCAAATTCCGGGTATGGTCGTGCTTGCCCATAGAAACATAAAGGTCTCGCCGATCTGCCCAGTATGTCAAACAGGTCTTGAGAATATGAAGCATCTGTTGTTTACCTGCTGAGGGAGTCCTGGATTAGGGGGTGTCCGGATAGCCGAACTATCACCGTTGGCCGGACTCCTGGACTATGAAGATACAAGATTGAAGACTTCGTCCCGTGTCCGGATGGGACTTTCCTTGGCGTGGAAGGCAAGCTTGGCGATACGGATATGTAGATCTCCTACCATTGTAATCGACTCTGTGTAACCCTAACCCTATCCAGTGTCTATATAAACCGGAGGGTTTTAGACCGTAGGACGAACAACAATCATACCATAGGCTAGCTTCTAGGGTTTAGCCTCTCTGATCTTGTGGTAGATCCACTCTTGTACTACCCATATCATCAATATTAATCAAGCGGGAGTAGGGTTTTACCTCCATCGAGAGGGCCGAACCTGGGTAAAAACATCGTGTCCCTTGTCTCTGTTACCATCCGCCTAGGCGCACGATTCGGGACCCCCTACCGAGATCCGCCGATTTTGACACCGACATTGGTGCTTTCATTGAGAGTTCCTGCGTGTCGTCATCCTTAGGCCCGATGGCTCCTTCGATCATCAACAACGGCGTGGTCGGTGAGACTTTTCTCCCGGACAGATCTTCAGATTCGGGCGGCTTTGCTCTGCGGGCAATTCACTTGGCCATCTGGAGCAGATCGAAGCTCGCCCCGCCATCGGTCGATTTGGGAGTTTGAACTACGGCCGACATCTGCGGAGACTTGATCTTGACGGATTGAGCCACACCAAGCGCACCGCCTTGTCTCGATAGGCACGATCTAGATCTGCCGTCGAGCGATCTCCACGAGGCACCGGCGTCCGCTCCGACCCTTAGCTCGGAGCCGACTCCGCCGATCGAGGGCGAGTGGTTGGACACCGCCTCGGGGCTACGATCTCTATGGCGATTGAGCGAACTCCATCCCTGTCGCTGCGAACCGTGACTCCAAGGTGTCGGACTCCTCTCCGGACTCCGAACCCTCGCGCCCGCCAATCGAATCCAATTGGGCGCGGTTATGGAGTTCAACATCGCGGACATCTTCGGCACTCGCCCTTTGGCGACATCCTGAATTCACTAAAGTCTCTCTCTTTATCGGAGATCCTGGCGGACTACGGTCGGGAAGGTTGGGATGCAGACGGCGAAGAAATTCAACACCCACCCACCACCCACTTTGTAGTCACCGCCGAAAGCTTAAGCGGCGTGCTCGATTTCGACTCCGAAGACATCGGCGGTATGGGCGGCGATGTAGGAGACAACCATGAACCAGCACCTATAGGATCTTGGACAGCCACCTCATCCCATGATGTATACATGGTGGATACACCTAAAGGAAGTGACGACGGGGAACAATGGGACACTACGAAGGATAATCCCTCGGCAGTCAAAGCGGCAGCGTAAGCGCCGCACCAAGTCCCGCCTCGGCGAGAGCGGCAGCCACCTGAGACCCAGCCATAGGCGGGCGAACCGGTGGGCGGCGAACATGCTATCGAGCAACCGTCCGAACAGGACAACGGATAAACAACCCGTCCCGGCGAAGATAACAGTCCGGACGATCTCACGCCGGACAAACTGTTGGAGCGAAGAACCACCACAAAAGGCTCGTCAGAATCGCTAGCGTAGCCTCAAAAAGCGAGCGGAAGCTCAAAACAGCGGAAGATGCACTCGAGAATCAGATGGAGCAAAGTACTCAACACCGCAGAGAAATCGGCAGCGATGCGCCAAACAAGGAGCTACCCGAGCGCAAATTACTGTCCGAATTGATGAGGAGGCCGTGAAACCCCGCAATCAAAGAACAAAGAGGTCGCCCGGTTGGATAAGCGACCACATGGCAAACATGGAGGCGGCAAGCGGCGCCGCACACAAGCCCGACGCGATCCGCATAAGGATTCACATCAAAAGGATGGCCAGTTAGGTCCATCTATGGGCCGAAAACAAGCTCTTCCAAGCAATGCAGCACGTCAAATATCCGAACATCACGACAGACCCAAATATAGGGGTGCCACACACCCCCTGTGTTTCACCGATGAGGTCTGGATCACGAATTCGGTGAGATTCAAACCCGCAAACATAGAGGCATCTGACGGAACAACAGACCACAGAGTGCGGATTGAGGATTACATCCTCCACATACACATGGCTAGAGGAGATGATCTCCACGCCATAAAACATTTACCCCTCAAGCTCAAAGGGCCAGCCCGGCATTGGCTCAAAAGCCTCCCTGAAAATACCATTGGAAGTTGGGAAGAGCTCGAGGATGCTTTTGGGGCAAATTTTCAAGGGACTTATGTCCACCCTCCGGATGCAGCCGATTTAAGTCACATAACTCAACAACCCGGAGAGTCAGCCCGCAAATTCTGGAATAGGTTCCTCACCAAAAAGAACCAAATAGTCGACTGTCCGGACGCCGAATCCTTAGCAGCTTTCAAGCATAGCGTCCAGGCGAATGGCTCGCCAGACATCTCGGCCAGGAGAAGCCGAGAACAATGGCTGCATTAACAAGCCTCATGACCCGCTTTTGCGCGGGAGAGGATAGTTGGCTGGCAAGATGCAGTACCAGCGACCCAAGTACATCCGAAGTCAGGGATGGAAATGGAAAACCACGACGCAGCAAGGACCAGCGCCGGACAAAGGGAAACAACCCGAAGAGCACGGCAGTCAACGCCGGATTCAGAAGCTCCCGGCAGAATCATAAAAAACTGCCCCTCAAGGATGACAACGACGAGCTATCCAACTTAAACAAAATCTTGGACAAAATATGCCAAATCCACGGCACTCCCGAGAAGCCTACAAACCATACCCACAGAGATTGCTGGGTCTTTAAGCAGTCCGGCAAACTCAATGCCGAACACAAGGGGCTCGACACACCAAGCGAGGACGATGACGAACCCCACAAGCAGAGCACCGGAAAACAAAAGAATTTCCCACAAGAAGTCAAAACAGTGAACTCACTTCAAGTGACAAAGGGAAAAAGCAGCGGCGCCCATAGAAACACGCGCGCCGCACGGTCTATCAGCGAGAGTCCCAACGTTGGTTGTCAAAACCAATCACCTTCGATCATCGAGATTATTCGGAAGTATCCGGACGCAGGATGGACTGCCTTGATATTAGATCCTATAATCGATGGACTCCAATTTACACAAGTCCTAATGGACGGAGGTAGCGATCTATACCTGCTATATCAGGACACAATCCGCAAAATGGGGATAAACCCAACCAAAATTCGCCATAGCAACACCTCCTTCAAAGGGGTAATGCCAGGCCTATATGCCCATTGTACGGGCTCCCTACTGCTGAAGTTGTGTTTGGCTCACCCGGCAACTTCCGCCGCGAAAAGTTAACCTTCCATATCGCTCCATTTGAAAGTAGCTATCAAGCACTACTAGGACGTGAAGCTTTCGCCCGCTTTAACGCAATACCGCATTATGCATCTCTTACACTTAAAATGCCCGGTCCACGCGGCATCATCTCATTAAAAGGGAGTATCAAGCGTTACTTGAGCATGGAAGAACGTGAGACTGCCTTGACAGCCCCACACTAATCCGGCTCCGCTAATCAAAGCACTGAATAGGTCATTCGGACCCGGACATGGCTAGGCGAGTCGGCGTAAACATATCGCGCCTACTAGCGGCATACCCTCGTACAAGGGCTGCGCATGTACAACAAGAGACAATAAAGCTCAATTTTATTCACTTTCGAACCGTACTCTGTTTATTTAATATAAAGTACATTTTTCATACGATCTTTTTCTTTTCAACTAAGTTCTTCTCTTTTATAGATGAACACCGTGCTACACCGCCCGAGGACACGGCAACGGAACCAGTAGCAGGCGTGCAGTAGGGACCCGTTGCAAGGATTCTTTTCAGATTAAGACCCTGCGTAAACCTTTTTTACTGTCTCTTGTTGATACACATCCTCCGGTTTCTTGTTATAACCGAGGAGGAGGCTGGCGTTTTGGCATCAGCCGCACCAGAATTTTTGCGCGTACCTGGACACCAAGGGCTTAGGGCATTATTCTGCTCGTTTTCATAAAGGCCGAATACCTTAGGGAGTGTTCGGCGTCTCGAGTTAGGCCTTATATGCATCAGCTCCAAATCATGTCTTTGGTCAAATGTTGGGTTTGCCCGGCTCCTGTGTTTTGCTGCCTTACGTTCCGTTTTATCGGCTAACGTGGCACCAGGAGAACTACTGCGATTGTGCCCCGGTTCGGCCAGGTGAGCACCTCGATGAAAGCGAAAAGCTGCCATGATATAGCGTGAGACTGGTCAACCACTCGATGACCCACCGGAATGTTTAGAATTCCCCGCATTAACGAAGGACCGTTTCGATCGAGGCACATCGCGCCCGAATTCGGAGGCGCGGTGCCCCTAGGGGCTATATAGTAGCCCCACCATCGAACTCCTATGGCTAAGTGAAAGTGATAAAGCATTATAGTCCGGTTGCCTAGTTTGCTACGCTATCACCTCCTTTACAGGACCAAGGCGTTGGATTAAGTGTGAAAATCGCCTTTTGCAAACACCCCGCACTATGTGCATGAAATTTGAAGCAAGACTGCCATCTTCAGGTTATATACACATATACATCAGCGGCCGCCACGGGAGGTGTTTTAATACTTGAGCAGAGTATAAAAGCTCTTATATTATATTGAAACATTGTTTTCACAAATCATACATGTCATTAAAACATAATATCCTTGAGCACTGCGTCTCTATTAAGCAGCGCCTGCAGAACTTCCTCAAAATAGTTCTCGGCGGTACTCTCCTACATGTCGAATCTTGGGATGCAACATCGGTGGCCTTCATCTCCGCCCGGTATGTCTTGACACGAGGCAAGAGCCATCCGCTCACCCTCTATGCATCTTGACCGCTTCATTGCATCGATATGCGGCACCCGCGAAGGAACTGTTGCACCAAGCCAAAATAACTCTTGGCTCGGGCCTTTTCGCCACAAATGAGTCACGACAGCCTTCATAGCAAGTCCGGACAACCTATTCAGCTCAGCCCATTCGGCCAAGCGATCGGTTAATGAAAGTGGGCGCTCCGGACTATGGAACTACGACCAAAAAGCTCTTCCATTCCGTGATCCTTTTGACCTCGGAAGTGTTCGGCGCGTCTGCGGCTTTTCGCCGCCAAGTCGAGATAAGCATCCTCCGCACCCACAGCCGGTCCAATTGGCGTACTTAGGATCCGTGAATTTCCTCCGCATCGAAAGGGCTTTCCGGCCGTAATATCTCGGCTGGCGTAGCTCCTCCTTCATAGCTCTCATCGCGAGCGAGTATCCTTAGCCTCGGTGGCGGCCTTTTTAGGTCCTTTTGTTTAGCTCGATCTTCTTTTCAAGAAGCCCGCAGCGGTCGATAGCATTCTTCAATTTCACGGCCATCTCGGCCATTTCTTTCTTAACCGGCGGTGGCGGCCTGTTGACTTTTAGCTCTGCGGCCGCCTTTAAAACAACCGCATCACTTTTCAGCTTGCTTCTTGGCTCGGGCGAGCTCCGCCGAAAGGTTCTCCATAGCAGCGGCACCATCTGCATTAAGCATACATGTTGTAAGGCATGGGCGTCAAGCTCCCTTACCGGTGTCCGCGGATAAGTTGCATACCTTGTGACTCGTCAAGCCGCTTATTAACAAGCGTGATGTCCGCATCCGCCCCGTCAAGTTGCCGCTTCAGTTCGGCAAATTCATCAACCGGCTAGCCACCGGACGCCGCCACCTACATAGGAAGGCGCATATTATACTGGGGTTATGATCCTCGGCGTGCCGTCATTTTGACACCGCACCAAGTCTCGGGGCTACTATCTATACAGGCGCATTTTATATGCAAAACTGTCGGAAGGTATATCATTTTGCGTACCTCAAAACCCGTCGATAAACTTACGGCGGCTTCATGCAATCCGCTCTCAGCGGATGAAATCCTTTCAATCACCGTACCCATTAACGTCACGGTGATCTTCCGAGATAAACGCTTCGCCGAGCAGATCCTTCACTCCTCCGACCGTACACCGTTGGTGCGGACTCGTCCGTGGCCTTCTTCGAAGGGCGGACACGGAGGGCTTTGAGGGACACACGGCTGCCTTCTAGCCCGCGGATTCGGAGAAGCCCTCGCGGCGACACCTCAGGGTCGTCCACCTCGACTAATGGTGCGGCAGGTGGGCGTATCGCTCTCCATCATCTCGGACCAAGATCCCCGAAGACGAGCTCTGCTGTGAAGGGCTGAGATCCGAACTACAAGGTAAACTTTCGGTTACCTTGAGAAATAAAGCGGGATGTCTCTCTAAAAAACGCCCCCTTTACTTACGGCTCATTGGAGGCTGATCTCCTTGGGAAATAGTGCGGCGGGGCATCTCCCGCCAGGACCCTCTGGTGAAGATTTCTTCCCCACTTTGAGGCTTTGGTCTCCGGATCTTGAAGCGGTCCTCTTCTCCCCTTGGAGGAAGGATTCTCAATCCCCCTTTCTTGATAGCCTCCTTCACGGAGGTAGTAGTTCCTTGTTCCCCCTTCGCCTTCTTCAAAGGCACAACCTCTAACATCTTAGTTATCTGAGGATCCGGCGTGGTCTCGGGGAGGGGCGGACACTGATCAGTTTTGCTTTTGCTATCCACTCCTGTTTAAAGGATAGCTCTTTTAAGGAAAGTTTATGATAAATATGCGGATAGCATGTCCGGGTACAGAGTACTTACTTGAGTATCCAGGCGATTGCAGCTCAGACCTGCGTCCTCGGTTAAGTCCGGACACATTGCTTGTGATCCGAAGAACAGTTGGTACATCTCCACAGGCGTTCGCCCATAAAATGTTGGAGAGCTCGTGGTCCCTCCGGATTAAACTCCCACGGCGGAGGCGGCGTTTGCAGGGCAAGGTGCGGCGAATCAACATGACCTGCGCTACTCGACCAGATTGATCTCTCTCTCTCTCTCGAAGGTCTCGAATCGGCCCTAGCAACAGAGGTGCGTCCTTGGGCGGTCCCAGTCGAGCCCTTTATTGACCCATGCGCCGCGCTTGCAGTGGAGGACCCAGCGGAAGGCAGGTGGCGCCGCCCATTTGGTGCCCCAGGGCGGTGATATAAAACCACTCCTGTTGCCATAAATTGAGCTCCTCTTGGAAAGAGCCCTCGGGCCATGGGCGTCGCATTCTTGCTTATAATAGCCCCTCCGCACTCTGCTGATGCCCTTGATCATCTTGGCTCCACTTTGAAGGTCTTGAGCCACAATCCAAAGGTGAGGGTAATGCGGAGGAAGGCTTCACATCGACAATGAGCAGCGAGATGTGGAGGATGGAATCGGATCAAGTCATGGAATTCCAGCCCATAATAAAACATGTGCCCCTCACAAAGGGGTCCGTCGGAAGCCTAAACCCGAAGGAAGTGAGACACGAATACCACGCTCTCACCGGGCTCGGGGTGGGAATAACCTGCCCTTGGGCAGGCAGCCTATCTGAAATTCGCGGTTAGATACTGGCGTCTCTCATCTTTAGCACATCTTCTTCCGTGGCGGAGGAAGACATCCACCGATCGTGCAGGTCGGGCGGACATCGTTGAAGGTCGAAGCGCCTAAATCTGGAGCTTTGGGTGTTGGAACTCGGCGAGGCGGATTCGATTGAGATTGAAAGAAAGGAGGCGGGCCTTGTTTTCGTTGAATACCAAGAGCCCTCCCGTGACCGTTCGGGAGTCGCCGCCGATGGAGGCGTGCCAGCGAACACGGTTGGGTTACTACGCCCGTATTGATGAGGATCCCAGAATAAGGGGGGCACGATCTCCGCTCTGATAAGACGTGCCGAAGAAACCGCCTCGCTAAACGCGCTGAGGTGGGACAGTAAAAACGATTCGTATAAAGGCCTGGCCGTGGTGTGATGTCACGCCGCGGAATACGTCAGCAGATCTGTGCAAAGGTTATTCTCTCTATGGTGGTATGTGGAACTTGTTTTGCGAGCGGACACTATCCTTGTGTTCAAAATCTTCTATGAAGTATTTGAGGAGGAACCCGCCTTGCAATGCCGAAGACAATATCGCGCGCGGATTAAATCGTCATTGAAGCCTGGTTCAGGGGCTCTTGAGGAGTCTGGATTAGGGGTGTCCGGGTAGCGAACTATCACCGTTGGCGGACTCTGGACTATGAAGATACAAGGCTGAAGACTTCGTCCCGTGTCCGGATGGGACTTTCCTTGGCGTGGAAGGCAAGCTTGGCGATACGGATATGTAGATCTCCTACCATTGTAACCGACTCTGTGTAACCCTAACCCTATCCGATGTCTATATAAACCGGAGGGTTTTAGTCCGTAGGACGAACAACAATCATACCATAGGCTAGCTTCTAGGGTTTAGCCTCTCTGATCTCGTGGTAGATCCACTCTTGTACTACCCATATCATCAATATTAATCAAGCAGGAGTAGGGTTTTACCTCCATCGAGAGGGCCCGAACCTGGGTAAAAACATCGTGTCCCTTGTCTCCTGTTACCATCTGCCTAGACGCACAGTTCGGGACCCCCTACCCGAGATCCGCCGGTTTTGACACCGACACCTGCCCACGTGCCTCCCAGGTTTGGTGTGCTCTTGGACTGGATGAAATCATAGAACAAGCAGTGCAGATTGATCGCTCTGGCTCAGTTGTACTGGAGGACATTCTGAGGAGGTCGAGAGGTCCCTCTCCAGTTCTTGGTCAGCTGGGACTACATGAAACAGTAGCAGTGCATCTTGGTACATTTGGTGGGAGCGTCGTCAGATACGCAAAGGGGAAACAGTGAAAACTCCAAAAAGTACAGCGTTTGCTATTCACGCGATCACTACTAATTCAGCACTAAAGCAGTCAAGTGTCCCTATTAAAGCTGTCTGGGTTAAACCCACCATCGGATCATATAAACTAAATACAGACGCATCGTTGTTCGAAGACGGGTCGGGTGCCATTGCTGCAATTTTGCGAAACAGGAGGGGAGAAGCAGTTGCAGGTGTGGCTGAACCGTTTGATTTTGCTGCAAGTGTAGCGATAGCAGAAGCTCTCGCTCTCCGAAGTGGTCTTCAGCTTGTTCATCATATTGGATGCTCGAGGGTACTAGTTGAATCAGATTGTCTGGAGGTCATCAACGTTTGCAATGGAGATGCAGACATCCTGGCTCCATATACACCAATACTTGCAGATTGCTTCCATTTGGCTCATCACATACCTTCTATAAGTTTTGAGCATTGTTCTCGGGAGGCCAATACTTTGGCACATTTCCTTGCTAGACATGTTTATGATTTAAACTTGATGTACCGGTGGGATGATGACCCACCTAGCTTTCTCCTTCCTCATGTCTTGAAGGATGTAACCTTTTCAAACCAGTAATAAAGTGCCAAATGGTTTTCCCTAAAAAAAAGAGTAACACAGACCGTGAACTAAGTACAACACCATCCAGCCGATGAATGGGATAGCCTGTTGCGGCCCAGCAGGAAGTTGGGGCCAAGTTTACAGGATTCTGTAAATTGATTTCACGTTTACGGGATCTGTTGAGGACATTTTTTCACTAAAGCTTGCCTGAAATGGTAGTTCTTTATGGATACGAGATCAATTCGAGTTGCTCTTAATGATGTCCGGCCTTGCCCCTCCCGCGCGGGGTGAGTCCATGCCTCCCCTGGCAGCGTCGTTGCCCTTGCGCCAAGCTGTTTGGCTTACGCGGACGTTTGCCCGAGATTTCTATCTGGCCGGCTGGTCAACTGTTCTGCCCACATGCGTCCTCTCGAGCGGCCGTTCACGTGCGACGGGTAAAGCCGCGTTGCATTGTGTTAGCCCATGTGATGGTATGCCAATTGAAAATTACACCGTGGCATATCATCAGAGGATGTCTGGCTCCTCACATGCAAGCTGCATTCGTTAAAATCTTTATCATGAAGTCATCCTTGTTGTGTAGTCCGTTAAGGCACAACACATAATCACATGCCTGTGAAGGTAACACGAAACGGGACGAAGCAAGCAATAAGGCTTCTACGTGAACAAATTGACAACCAACCCCCCACCACAAGTGTTCAGAACCCATAATTGAACAACAATAAGAGCCGCTCGGAGTGTGTGGATCGGTGTCGGCCGGCCTTCGTGGCGTGGGCTTGAACGCTTCGTAAGCTGTTTGGAGAGGGGTAGTGCGTCGATGGATTCAGCGATATGGGGCGCGCTCTCTCCTCTTTTTTCTTTTTTTTCTCTCTCGTGTGTGTGAATTAGTAACTACTAGTAAAAAGGCCCGTGCGTTACAACGGGAGAAAAGAATACCACATGCTCTTAATTTACAAAAAATGGTTTATAATCTGAGTATTTGTAGCTACGGTCCAAACAAAGATAGTCTTTACCTACAAAAGTTCAAGTTCAAGATTCTACATGTCTTCTATTTAAACAAGGCTTGCATGTAGATTTAATACGTATATGAAAGAAAGACGGACAATGCACTGTTGATTAAAATTACACCCTAGATAGTATTTTTTAATGGTTAATAGGTAAAATAACATCATATTCAGATTCTATATAATTTTATGATGAAATTCAATATATAACATGTTAAATTTGGAGTTACGGTTTAGAAGATATGAATATTTTAAAAAACATTTGATATGTATTGCGGGTTTAATGCCAAAAATATCAGAGTTTTCTATAAAATAGTATAACAGACTAAGAATATCTATTTCCTTTATTAGTAGGTATAGATATAGATTAAGATGCGGGTGGTGGGAACAAGATGCCCCTGATCTGACGTTAGGTAGTTGGCACAGTGGACGCGCGGGATGCGACAGGAAATTTCGGCCGGCCGGCCGGTGCCTAGCGCGTGACCGGACTCACTAAGACTGGTCACAATGGAAAATGATACTAGTATATGATACTATATTCCTAATGGATAGCATAGTATCATAGCTTGGTATCATAGATGTTGAAATATTAGGGTGGGCCTAAGGCCCATCTAACAATTTCTGAAAATCTCTACGGGCCCATGTGGGTTTAATTGACACTAGGTGTAGTGGGAACTTTAGTCCCATCCCGGAAGTTGGAGAGGGGTTGAACCTCCTTATAAGGGTCTCTCTTCCACATGCTATTGGAGTTTCAGGATAGAAGAGGCCCTCTGCACTCCTCCTCCGCCGCACGCCACGCCTCGTCCCGACGCGTTGCGTCGCGGGATGCGGAAATGAGTCGAGCCGAGCTCACACCTATGCGCTTATTACGGACTCGGATGTGGGTTGAGTCGAGCCACGCCTCTCCACGTGCCTGCGCCTATATAAGTGTGAGGTGTCTCCCAACCCTAGCCGCCACGAACAGATCGCATATGCTCCACGCACACAACCCACCGTCGTTCCATCAATGCTGCTACCGCCGGTGACTCCATCCCGTCCGCCGCATACATGATCGACAGGAGAGCAGGTCTCCGAAACCCCGTCTCTCAGGTTCCTGTACGGGAGAGGGGCGAATAGGTTTTTGGGAAGCGACTACGCGGCTGCTCGCCTCCAATCCGCTGCTTCCTCTACGTCTTCGTCAACACCATGTCTCAGACAGAAGCCGGCCGACTCGCCACCGAGAAACTCGAAGCCAACAAGAAGCAAGGATGCCGCGGCTTGTGCCTGGGCTACTGGAGGGTATAACTCGTTTATCCCGCTCCTAGTGTTTTCTGTTATAGCCATGCTAGCGTTATACGTAGATGTGTCTGCCATTAGCGTACTATGTGCTTGCATGCTTCATTACCAGCATGTTGTTAATTCTGTCAATGCCATGCTAGTGATTTATTTATGGATTAAATTAAGGGTTCTGATAACTCCCACACTGTGGCATACTAGACATTCGCCTACACACACCGTGTGTGGCTTGAGCAGGAGGCAGCCAACACGGGCTGTGTGTGGACGAACATTAGAATTGCCCACACATGTGGGCGCAGCTACTTCGTGCCACACACCCAACAAGTACTACTTATCTCCACCCCGCGCATGTGGCACGAAGCAAATATGCCCACACGTCCTGGCGCAGCTACGTTAGGTACCCGTGGAATGATGATTTAGTTGCCATCCGGGATGGCAGATGTAGTTATCCGGGATGGCAAATGTAGCTGTGAAAGCATGGCAACTCTCTCTGTTTTGGCTAACTATAGTTGCCATGTCTAATTTATGGTAGTTTCCCCGTGTAATCAAACCATAGTTGCCATGTGTGATTAACTACTTGCCACATATGGTCAGACAATAGTTGCCATGCGTGTTTATCTAGTTGCCACGTGTGGTCCAACCATAGTTGCCATGTATGGTTAATCACAGTTGTCATGTGTGTTTATCTGGTTGCCACATACGTGCAACTGCAGTTGCCGTCTAGCAACGAATCATAGTTGCCATGTGTGTTCACCTAGTTGCCACGTACGTGCAACTGCAGTTTGATACGTCCATTTTTGCATCATGTTTTTTTACTTTTATTTATAATGTTTTTATCCATAATAATGTTTCTTGGAGTAATTCTAATGCCTTTTCTATCATAATTTGCAAAGTACACACAAGTAAAGGGGTCAAAAGGAGAGCCCCTACTTTTGCACACCGACAGGAGCCCCCGGGCCTGGGCCATACATAAGTGCGACACGTTGTTGGGCCAGGCCCGTAACGTCTTGTGAGACGGGAGGCGGATTTTACTGCGATGGCGGTCCGTCATGGCGCTTCTCCACGACCTGCGTTGAACGCGCGACGTGGGGGTCATGTGCGCGCGCGTGACGGAAGCATGCTGGCGTCACCTCGCGGTGGATAGTAAAGAGGCGGCTTGCGTGTATCTTTGAGACTGCAGGGCCGCCTCCCATTTACTGCCCCCGCTTGGGAACTGTCGCTCCACGCGTCCCATTACGCCTGCCCTTTGCGCCACGTTCGCTCCATGCATAATGCAGAGCAAATGACAGGCGTGCGGGACGTGGGAAGTCGTGCGCGCGCGTGGGTCGATTCCCACGCGCCTTCAATGGAGCGGGGAGGGCGGTCGACGGCCCATCTCGCTGTCAATTCAGTGGGTCGGATTGGCCGAGAGGGGCGGCCGAGTCTCGCCCCTACTCCTTTATAAATAGGGGAGCGGGAGGAACGGTGCCTCTCAACCCTCCGCCATCTGCCTCTCCCCATTCTTTGTTCTTTTTTCCTTCTGCCATGGCGAGGGGGCGTGGCGATGCTTCATCGGTGGCGGTGAGGGTTTCGTCCAGACAACGCGTCGCTCCTCCCCAAGAGCTCGTAGCGGCGGAGCCGACCGCTAGAGGAAGGGGGAGGGGGCGAGGCCGAGGCCGTCGTGGTGCTCGAGGGAGAGGAGGACGGGGCGACAGATCAGCTTCGCCTCCGCCAGCAGCCCCTCCTCCGATGGAGGGCCACGCCGAGGATAACTCTTGCGAATTCTTCGTCAGGCTGCGCCGACCACCGCGCCGTCGCCTTCGCCTCCCGACCCCATTCGCGTGGGAGATGGAGCTGGATCCGCCGCAGGTGTTGCGGCTGCATATGAGGGGTTGCGGGAACAGCGGCACATGGGCCGACGTCGAGTTCCCCGCCCCTCACGTCATGTATCTTCATCGAGGGTGGAAGACCTTCGCTCGCCTCCACAACTTGACGGATGGGCTCACTCTCCATTTCAAACTAATGGAGGGTGGCCTCCTCTCCGTCAAGATCTTCGGGCACTTCGGGACTCGCATAAGGTGCTGCGTGGAGAGCTCTTCTGATGACGAAAATTCCTCCTCGAGGAAGAGTGACGAGGAGGACAACGGCAGCGACGGCGAGGCCAGCGGGCGGCAGGATGACGGGTCCGACTAGGCGTCGGGCGCCGCTCTGGCGGCACCGGCGACCCCATCATCCGTGTCGCCGGCTCCTTGTACTTCTCGGGTCGTCTCCTTGGGTGGTGGCGTTGGGAGGCTGCGGAAGAGGAAAGAGGCGGGCGGCAAGGCCGTCGGTCGAATCTGTGAGCACCAGCGCCTTCGTCAGCGTCTTGGCGTCCTGCCGCCTCGTCTTCGAGATGTGCCTCCGGCGCCGCCATCACCATCCAGCCCTTGGACGGCCACCAAGACGTTCTCTTGGTGTATTCTGCCACTTGTAGCTTGCCTAGGCGCCCCTTTTGCCCTCCTGCTTTTCTTGTTCCATTTCCTAAGGAGAGGGACAAGAAAGGGATTACGGGCACCTTATGTCTTTTTAGTTTGTAAGCCTTCGGGCCTTAGTAGAATTTAAAGCTTGTAATCCCATGCTCATGTTTTTCATTTCGTATGAACTGTACCTGTACGGGATGTTTTTTTAATGAAAAGGGATGTTTGCCGGGATTTTGGTTTGTGGGTGGAACCCATGACAAGGAATGAGTCCTCGTTATCCTTAAGACAAACGTTTTTTTTCGCCCGGCAACAAACCTTGCCGCCCCCCACTTCGCTCGACCTTTCTCACGCCCTTGGCGGAGGCAGGGATGAGGTGGGCCTAGGCTCCTTTTTTTATTTCCTTGCTGCCGTGACTACGACCAAATTCGGTCCCAGGAAACGAGTCCTAGGGTCCGGAATGAGGAGAGCACGGTAGCCTAAGGATAAAACGAGGTTTCACATCCCTCAGTCCATAACGAAACGCATGATAAGGGATAGAGAACTTATCTGAATCTGCAGCCCCCGGCAACTTTGGCTTGCCGCGGGTGGATCTTCACCCTTGTAGCCCCCCGGCAGTATTGGCTTGCTGGGACCCGTACGCCGGTCCGTCCCCTTTCTTCCAAAGCAGCTCGTCAAGGATATTCATGTGTCCTGTGAACCAAAGAAGATAAAGAAGAATAGAGATACGCGCACTCGACCTCTAAGCTAGGGGTTAGCCGCCGCTAAGCACTATCGACCCTAACCAAGGACGAGACTCAACCTAGCATGCATGCTATAACTTAGGGGCGCCGGTAACCGTTTATTATGCTCGGTCTCGCTTTGTCTTTGTACAAAGGTTACATGCCTTGCCGGCAAGGCTTGTACAAAGGGTAGCTTGTCGGGAAGCCCGGCAAGCCGCGCTATATGGGTAAAACTTGCGGAGATGCTCGATGTTCGTGAGTTGCTCCTGGAATGGCATCTTCGGTCTCAGCCGGACTGCGCCGGGCACGGTGACTCGTGTTACCCGATAAGGGCCTTCCCACTTCGGCGTCAACTTGTTGGAATTCTTGGCCGATTGAACATGCCGAAGAACAACGTCGCCTTCCTCAAAGCTCTGGGCATGAACCTTGCGGCTATGGTAGCGGCGCAAGGCTTGCTGGTAGCGTGCTACTCTCACAGCCGCCCGGAGACGATCTTCCTCAAGGAGCGTCGCGTCATCTTGCCGCAATTGCTCTTGCTCAAGCTCATCATAAGCGAGCACTCGAGGTGACCCGTATATGAGTTCCGTGGGGAGAACTGCTTCTGCCCCGTAAACCAGGGCAAAGGGTGTCTGGCCGGTGGCTCGATTTGGCGTCATTCTGATCGACCAAAGAACCGTTGGCAACTCGTCAATCCAGCGCCTTCCACTCTTGCGCAGCCTGTCGAAAGTCTTCGTTCTTAAGCCTCGCGGGACTTCAACATTTGTTCTCTCCGCTTGGCTGTTGCTCCGTGGATGTGCCATGGAAGCAAAACAGACCTTGCTGCCGAGATCCTCAATGTATTGCATGAAGGCATGGCTTGTGAACTGCGTGCCGTTGTCGGTGATGATCCTGTTGGGCACCCCAAAATGGCACACTAGTCCCTTGAAGAACTTGATGGCTGACTGCGCTGTCACCTTCCTCAATGCCTCCACCTCTGGTCACTTTGTGAACTTGTCGATTGCGACGTACAAGTACTCAAAGCCCCCGACAACACAGGGGAAAGGGCCCAATATGTCGAGCCCCCGACAGCACAGGGGAAAGGGCCCAATATGTCGAGCCCCCAGACCGAGAAGGGCCAGGAGAGAGGGATAGTTTGAAGGGCTTGAGCTGGTTGATGGAGCTTCTTCGAATGAAACTGGCACGCTTCACACTTGGTTACTAGTGCCGTCGCATCCTGGAGGGCGGTGGGCTAGAAGAAACCTTGCCGGAAAGCCTTGCCGGCAAGGGCCCTCGACCCTATGTGGGAGCCACATATGCCTCCATGTATCTCTGCCAACAGCTTTAGTCCTTCCTCCCGGGAGATGCATTTCAATTTCACCCTATTCGGTCTTCTCCTGTACAGTTCATTATCAACGAACTGGTACAGGGAAGACCGGCGGGCTACTCTTTCTGCCTCTTCCTGCTCCTCAGGAAGCTCTCCTTTCTGAAGGAATCGGACGGTGTACTGTGCCCATGCCGGAGCCTGTGGCTCGATAACAAGGACCAAAGGAATTTCTTCTGCTACGGGAGCGGCCGCTTCCACGGCCATGACCTGAGGTCCTGCCGGAGTTGGTCGCCCCGTGGCAGGATCGGCATCCACGGCATTATCTTCGCCGGCGGCTCCGGGGAGCTCGGTGGGGAAGTACTTGCCGGGGCCTAGCTTCCTCCGCTTGTTCTGCCCGGTCGACGGCTCAACGGATGGCTGAGTTAACTGAAGCACAAAAGTACCTGGTTCCACAGGTAGCTTGAGGGCAGCGCGCTTTGACAGGTAGTCGGCGATGTCGTTCTCCGCCCGAGGGACATTCTCCGCTTGTATACCGTCAAAGCGTTCCTCCAGTTTCCTCACCTCATCTATGTAAGCTTCCATCAACGGGCTTTGATAATCTTTGTTGATCTGCCTGACGACGAGCTGCGAGTCGCCCCTGACGATGAGCTTCTTAACTCCGAGGTCCGCCGTGATCCTGAGACCGGCAAGCAAACCCTCGTACTCGGCGGTGTTGTTGGTCGACATCTCCCGGGGGAAGTGCATCTGGATGACGTACTTGAGGTGCTCTCCGATGGGTGCGACAAGCAGCACACCAGCACCGGCGCCTTGCAGCGAGAAGGCACCATCGAAGTACATGATCCGATTCGCGACTCGTTTCCTTGCGGGAGAGTGGTCTCGTACCTCTTCGTCGAGGCGTCGAGGTCCATTCTGCAACAAACTCCGCCAAGACTCTGCTCTGAATCGTTGAGGTACTTTTAAACTTTAAACCGAAGCTTGACAGGTCCAGGGCCCATTCCACGATCCTCCCCATTGCATCTGGATTATGCAGTATCTGTTGCAATGGGAGGCGGGTGACCACCGTGATCTCATGCGCTTGGAAGTAAGGGCGCAGCTTCCCGAAGCCATAAGGAGGCCGAAGAGCAGCTTTTGCACACCTGAGTACCTCGACCTAGCCCCCTGCAAAAGGGAGCTGATGAAGTAAACTGGGTGCTGCACCATTTTCTTCTTTTGCGCTTCTTCACCTGGTCGTGTGGGTCCCGTCGCACGGGCGCCAGGCTTGCCGGGGCCGAGCCTTGCCGGGGACTCAGTCTTGCCGGGGCTGAGCCCTGCCGGGGAGGGTTCCGGCCCGCCAACCGTCGACTCTGCCGCCGCCACTGTCTCCTCATCAACCTCTCTCTGCGCCACTAGTGCGGCGCTAACCACCTAATTCGTTGCCGCTAGATAAAGCAGCAACGTTTCTTGTGGGTTGGGCGCAACCAGCACTGGGGTAGAGGCGAGGTATTTCTTCAAATCTTGCAACGCTGCCTCGGCCTCTGGGGTCCACTCCATCGGCACTGCTTTCTTCAAGATCTTGAAAAAAAGGAAGGGCACGCTCCGCAGACTTGGAAATGGACCGGCTCATGGCAGCAACGCAACCAGTGATCTGACGCACGTCCTTGATCCATTTGGGTGCCTCAATCTGCTCGATAGCCTTGATCTTATCTGGGTTTGCTTCAATCCCGCGCTGGGACACAAAGAACCCGAGAAGCTTGCCGGACGGGACGCCGAAGACACATTTCTCAGGGTTCTATTTGAGGTTGATCTTGTGCAGGTTCCCAAATGTTTCCTCCAGATCTTGCACGAGCGTTGCTTTGTCCTTGGTTTTGACCACTATGTCATCCATATAAGCTTCCATATTTCTATGTAGCTGGGGCTCAAAACCAATTTGGACTGCTCTTGCAAAGGTCGAGCCAGCACTCTTCAACCCGAAAGGCATTCGTAAAAAGCAATACGTACCACATGGGGTGATGAATGCTGTCTTTTCCTCGTCTTCCTTTGTCATGAAGATCTGGTGGTATTACGAGTAGGCGTCCCAGGAGCGATAAGAGGTCACACCCAGCCGTGGAGTCAACAATCTGGTCAATGCGCGGCAACGGGAAAGGATCCTTTGGGCAGGCCTTATTGATGTCTGTGTAATCAATACACGGCCTCCATTTCCCATTTGCCTTGCCGCCACTACCGGATTGGCCAACCACGTTGGATGGAGTACTCCTCTCACCAAACATGCCACCTCTAGCTTTCTGATTTCCTCCGTGATGAACTCCTGCCTCTCCAGAGCTTGCTTCCTGACCTTCTGCTTGATGGGCCGCGTATGAGGACAGACAACAAGGTGGTGCTCAATCACCTCCCTGGGAACGCCGGGGATGTCGGAGGCTTGCCATGCAAACACATCGACATTCGCCCGCAGGAAGGCGACGAGCTCGCTTTCCTATTTGCCGTCGAGGGTGGAGCTTATGGTAAAAACTCCCCCCGTACCGTCCTCCTTGACGGGCACCTTCTTGGTCTCTGGTGGCGTGGCTCTGGACTTCTTGCTCTTGCCGGCGGAGCTCTCTGGCACGTCTTCAACGGGAGCGCAACACCCCTAAGAGGTGCGCTTGCCGGAGTGGGTGCTAGGAGTCTCGCCGGTCTTCTTCCCCCTTGGGGCTCCGTCGACAGGAGCAGGTACCTTAGCAGCAACTGCTGCAACTGCTTCCCGGTAGAGTTGGTCGGCGCAGATCAACGCATCTTTCTTATCGGAGGGGACGGTGATGATGTTTATCGGCACGGGCATCTTCAGCATGTTGTAGGCGTAGTGTGAAGCCGCCATGAATTTGGCCAGTGCCGGGCGGCCGAGGATCCCGTTGTAAGGCAAGGGGATCTCGGCTACATCAAAAACAATCCTCTCCGTCCTGTGGTTCAGCTCGCCTCCGAATGTCACGGGCAGCGTGATCTTTCCCTTTGGCTGGCTCCTCCCCGGGTTAACCCCTTGGAACGTACCCGTCTCCTCGAGGTATCCATCGGGGATCTGCAGCCTTTTGACCACAACAGGCGAGATCAAGTTCAGGCCGGCCCCGCTGTCGACCAACATCTTTGTCACCTTGAGGTTGCGGATTGTTGGTGAAACCAACAACAGTAAGCACCCGACCGCAGTGGTGCGGTCAGGGTGGTCCTCGGTGTCGAAGATGATGGGAGTGTTGGACCATTTCAGCGGCTTCGATGCGTCGAATGATGGCTCCACCGCTGTAATCTCACGCGCCCACTGCTTGAGTTGGCGGTGGAATGAATGCAACGAGGCGCCACCATCGACGCACCTGGCCTCTGTGGCTTTCTGAAACTCGTGGTCGCCGGACTCGTCGTCCTCGTCACGATCATCGTCTTCCTGCTTCTTATCGCGGCCCCGGGCGGGCCACTCTTGCTGTTTATCTTTGCCGCGGCGGCTTGCTTGGCCGTCACGCTTCTTGCCGGATCCCTCGGCACCATCCTGGCCCTTCTCCTTGTCCCGCCTTTCATATTCAGCCTTTTGCTTCTTGGCGAGCAGCTCAACCTGTCGACAGTTCTGGAGGTCATGGCCCTTGGTGCGATGGATCTTGCAGTATAGCTTGTCGGAGTTCCCTGGCTTCTCGGCAGCCGCCAAGGCCCGGCGAGCGACGCACCCGGCAATCTCCTTGCCGGGGTCGTCTGCCTTGGTCTTCTTGGCGGTGCCGGCGTCATCAGATCCCTCGACGGCAAACACAACTTTACCCTTACGCTTCCTGTTACGGCGCCGACTTTTCTTCATCGGGGCGGCAGCATCCTCGTCTGAAGAGTCGGTTTCCACGCCGGCATCTTCGCCGGGGTACTTCCTTCCCTCTTCAGCCCGGGCACATCTGTCGGCAAGAACATAGAGTTCCGCCACATCCTTTACCTTGTTCATCGCCAGCTCATCGCGCATTTTGCGGTTGCGCACGTTCTGATGGAACGCACTGATGATGGCGGCAGGATGAACATCCGGGATATTGTATTGTACCCGGTTGAATCTCTGTATGTACTTGCGCAGACTCTCACCTTCCTTCTGGGGAATGACATGCAAGTCGTTTGCTTGGCCATGAGCTTGGTGACCTCCCGTAAAGGCGCCAACAAACTCATGGCACAAATCCGACCAAGAAGAAATAGAATCTACTGGCAAGTGCATCAACCATGACATGGCGTTGGGCTTAAGGGCCAATCGAAAGTAATTCGCAAGCACCTTATCGTCGCGGGCTCCAGCAGCTTGCATCGCGATGGTGTAGATGTTGAGGAACTCCGACGGGTGGGTCTTGTCGTTGTACTTCTCGCCAACATCAGGCTTGAAGGTACTGTGAGTGGGCCACTGGAACTGCCGCAGCTCACGGGTAAAAGCCAGGCAGCCTACCTCGTAAGGTAAACCTCCAGGGCTTACCGGAGTCGGGTGGTTCACAGCAGGCCCTGCTCGCCTGTCTGACTGGTGGCGTGTTTCGCACCGGCGCTCAATGGTGGTTTGAGCGTCTTCATGGGCTCGCTCCCGAAGAACTTGGCGTTGATCGTAGCAGGTCCGTGGGTCGGATGCCGCTACAGAGATGTCGTCACACGCATCGTCGCGACGGGTCAATGTCCGTGGCAATTGGCGGGGAGGAGAGTGTACAGTGGCCGCAGCGCCACCAGTCCTCCCGCCACCAGCGTGTGGTGTTCCTCCGGAGCATCGGCCCGAAGAACTGTCGTTTTGGTTCGCCTTTGTTGGCGACGGCAACAAGGCTCTGGATGGTGGCTCTCCATTCGTCGAGCTTCCCCGCAGCGGGAGGGAAGTCAAGGAGCAACTTCGCGCGTGCTAGGGCCTCTGCTGGTGTCGGCGGTGGCGAAACCTGCGCGGACCGTGATGCGCTTTGACTCCTAACCACGTTAGAAAGAGCTCTATCACGGTCCCGTGGTCGCATGTCGTTTTCGCCAGTGCCCCGGCGAGCGGGCGGGTCTTCTGCGTCCCGTGGGTGACGTTCGGGACTCTTCCCGTGGCGGCGCCCAGCATCTTCGGCATGATGATGCCGTTAAATCGCTGCGGCTCGAGAGGAGCCTTGTGGGCGCCAGCGTGGGTGTCTTGAGGCCACCGCGCCGCGCCAGGCGGTGCGGCGCGCTTTGAGGGCCCCGCTACCGCTGCGGCCTGGCTCCATCTTTGGATTTAGCGACGTGCGGCCCGTTGCGAGCACACGTAACGTCGCCACCTTCCAAGCTCGCTCTTTGGGGTGGTGTTGGTGCTTTCATGAGCCGCGCCCTGGTCCTCTCCGCGACCGGTCCGCTGCTCGCCCGCGTCGGGACAAGCTGTTCGGCTCCCGACGAGCCGACCGCCACCGTCATCTTCTTCTTGGGCGCCATGGCGATGAAGAAAACGTCGGACTAGCTGTTAAAGCCGATTCTCACAACTGCGCCCCCTACCTGGGGCGCCTAAGATGTCGGTGGGAACGACACCTATGGGACCACAAGGATCCCTACTGCGGTTGCGGGGCGCGGGGTTGAGAGAAGAGCGGATCTGACAGAGAGTACGCGGTTCGTTTATCTAGGTTCGGGCCGCGAGGATGCGTAAAACCCTAGTCCTTCTTTGGTGGATGTATTCTGAGTTCTTGAGCTAGCTACGGGGTGTAACGAGCTCCAAAAAGCCGAATCCTTCTCCTGGTCGCCTCGGGCCCATCTGTTGCCGCTCCTCCTTGCTTCGACACGCGCCCTGTCTAGCGATGCATGCGGTGCCATGTAGGCAGGCAGGCAGCTGAGGTGGCGCGGTGGTGGAGCCTCCAGGAAGGTTTGCATGTTGCCACGCAGTGCCCTTGACTGGTTGGGTCGGCGGTTGCATCGAACGGCGGTGGAAACTTGGTTGGTGCGGGCCTGGCAGCGGCCCTGCTGGTGCGCCTGGCGAGGGCCTTGCCGGGTGGCCTGGCAAGGGTCTTGCCACGGCGCGTAGGCGTCCCCGGCAAGGATCTTGCTGGGGGTCTTGTGGGTTTCTTCGGTGAGGATGATTGCCTTCCTATCCTCACTTGATCTTGGTTATTCTTTGTCTTCACAAAGATCTGCATGCCACCACGGAGGTGCCTCCCGAGCCCTGTCCCAATGCGTCTGTTTGAGCATTGGTGGGCTCAAGGGTGGCTCGCTCGGCTGGCTGGGCGAGCTGCCCCGGCAAGGGTCCTTGCCGGGAAAACCTGCTTCGCCCATCCGATCCTTGTGGCCTTGGTCCTTGTCGTTGCTTTATTTGTCTTGTGCCTTCGGCTTCTCTCCAGCCTCCCTTCCCTGCCGTGTGATGCGTGGCCGTGGCGAGCGGCTCTAGCTGCCCGTGCACAAGTAAAGGGATCAAAAGGAGAGCCCCTACTTTTGCGCACCAACAATAAGGAAACCTTGCTCTTTATTACAGATAGTGTTCTGTGTGACCTATTCACCTTATCCTCTCATGAGCATTTTGTCAGACATAATATCTCATGATCATTTCAGTGAAAATCTGTGGCCATTAATCAAACATATATATTAGTTGCAACAAAAGAGATAACCACCTTTTCTCCTCTACTCCTCTACTTCGACCAGCAGGGGGTACTACAAATGCAGCAGTGTGCAACAGTGAGGGGCTGCCAACTGAAGATCGACAAAAGATTCATTTCAAATTTACTTGTGAGACAATTATGTCGCAGAAGTACTATGTGCACAAGCACAAAATATATGTAATATTATCAGTATTACCCATATGCCTTTACATAACATGCTAAAGTTGCCAAACAGGGCCACAGAAAAAATATCCTTGGTACACTTATAGAAAGTATTTGGCAAGTAACCAAAAAAACCGGTGTAAATATGCAGTATGACTACAAACATACTGCAATTATGTATCGCATCTACTCTTTAATCTCATGATGAGTATCATCCGCTAAATCCCACGATACCTTTTGCTAGTAACAAAGTAAATTGGTGGAAGATTAAAATAATATAAAATGCATATGATAATTCCATTGGACCATGTTCTAAAATAGCCGAGTTTTAAACCCTTTGCAAACTGGTGCTTGTAGTATATCTGAGATTGCGCCTAGTTATGAACAAACTATTTACTAAATTCAGTTGTCTCACTTGCATAAAGGAGGTATATATGACTGAAAGGAGACAGGGCAGGTATGACTTTTTTAGATAAAGCAAACCAAGACACCTTAAACTTAAACAGTTCATCAAAACTTGGATCGTGAGAGCAAACACAACGCAACATAGCTGATACAAAATATAAAGAAGTCAGCATGCATGCCAACATTGCAGTACCTTATGGCATTTCCTCATCTCGTGGGTGAATAAAAATCATCATATGTATATATCTATATATGCAGCAACAGATGACTCTACCCTCTGGTAATCTCTTATAATCAATTCATCAGCTCACTAATACTCATATATAGACAACAACAAAGGTATGCACTCCTCGACTAAATATTCATATATAAACAGTGGGATGCTCGGTTGCAGAGGGAAATCACAATCATGATGCTATAGGAAACCAAGGCCCAATCTGTACTACCTTCTGCTCGCCTCCAGCCATACTTGAGTAGATGAATGGGCAAGTCAGCAAGAGAGAGGTGCGCAGAAGATGATGCCCCTTGTCAATCCACTATCAGCAATCAATCCATGAACAAATACACCTACAAAAAAAATTTAATGTTGGTATCCACTATCAGCAATCCGACAGCAATTCAACCTCATGTTTGCCAGACATGTCAATTGCATCCACACTCAAGACTGTATGACAACATGAGATAGTGAATAAATATTAAAAGGCATGAACCTTATGCAAATCGGATACCAAACGGAACCTTGTACTAAACTGATACTTGGATATATTTAACCAATATAACTGACCTTCACATGGTAAAGAAGGAAATGACATATTTATATGAACCACGAGAGTTTCTCCCCGTTTCAGATCTACAGACATCGGCAGGCATTGAAAAGAATAACTTGAGTCAGGTACATAACGTTCCAAATATGTTGCATGTTAACTGAAACCAAACTATCTCCTAAAACTACACTCAAGAATATCCTATTTAAAATTTAGAGGAAGTAACATGGCAAAGCAAGCAGATTTAATAAATATAGGAGGGCTTTACACCGGGATTTTATTACCATGTCAGGAAGTTCATGTCTAGAGCCGCGGAAGCAAAAAGGTCTAGGCATATAATGTAGCATGGAAGCAGCATAGGCAATCTTCCATGGACTGTTGAACATTACTAATGTTCAGAGTTGAGACGTTGAGATCTGGATGGAGCATCAGTATTATTTCGGCCTGCGTAAAATCAAATCAAATGTATGAGCAATATAAAGTACCGCCGAGTCTTAGTCTTAGTAAGATAAGAAGCAATAATGTAATTTTTTCCACGAACATAAGGATGTAAAATTAGAAGAACAAGATGAAATGCCATCTCAATCAATATCTTATGCTAGGAAAAAGAGTAATAATTCCCGTTGGTGTTTTATAAAAGATTCCCGTTTGGTAAAGATAGTTACTACAACAAGATAAAAGATGAATACAAGATACTTACTATGATCTCATGGTAAACACCAATAACAACGTATGGTACCCTTGCTGAATTCAAAAGAGGACCAAGGATATTGAAAATTGTCTTTATCTTCAGCTTCTTCCTCGTAGGTGTGACAATTTTCATTGCCGGATGGTAATTTGCAGACATCATGAATCCAACACCCACCTCATTGACACATTGTTTAATACCCTGGCAATAGAAAAGGGAATAACGAAAATTAACACACCAGGTTTTCTTAAGATGCACAAACATGACTGAAATATAAGATGTGAGGGTTAGAAGTTCAAGGACAGATAACTTTCCATGCATGACTGAAAGAATAAGCAAATAAGCTACATGTTGGTCGACTATGTACAAAGCTACCAGATCTGGAATAAATATTGCAAAAAAAGGTTGTGACCAACAATCAAGTCCATAGTATGTAGTTTATGTGACACAAAAGCGGGTGTAATTGCGCATTTTGATTGGTTAAGAAAAGTATGTAGCATCATGCAACCTCAGTTTTTGCTTAGTCGGACCAATTGTGAGAGTAACTTTCAATGCTTATTTACATTATTTGATTGGTGGAAACCAACATTCAACTGGGAGTGTGTTCCTTCTTTACCAATAAGAATACCAAAATAAAGATGAGTGTCAAAGGCCTAGATCTATGCATCCATCTCAAAGCCATCGCACATCGCATTGATTTAGATGAAAAGGGGGTGTATGTTTGCCTAAATCACGGTGGTTGGTAAAATGCTCGTGCTACTTTGCAGTACTAACATATAGAAAAGTTTCCTAAAAACATATAGAAAAGTCAAAGCAGCCAAAAGGTGCCTCTGGTAGTCTGATTACTTCTCAAGGAATACATCAAGTGATGTTTGATAACGGCTGTTTCATCCGACAAGTCACAACCTATCTCCAGTAGCAGGAGGCACCCCTTGCGGTATGATTGGCATTCGCTGGTACTAAAAATCAATGCACACATACTATAGAGGCTATTAAGATATCAGGCACAAGAAAAGCAAGTATAGTACAGAGGAAAAAGAGCAATTATAAGGCCAATCAGACAGTACCTTGGGTCCCAACTCGATGTTAGACACCCAACGCCTCGAGCACATCGGCGCTGCCGCAGTCCAATGAGCTCGCCCTGCTCCCTTGCTGCAGAAACGCACGGGAGAAGACACTGGTACAGTACAGTATATGCGCGTGTGCAATCTGATACAAAAGGTGGGGATGGAAAATCAAAATACCTTGGCGACCTTGGCGCCGGCGAGGATGGCGGAGCCGGTGGAGATGTTGATGGTGTCCACGCCGTAGCTGCCGGTGCCGACAATGTCTACAACATCGTGCAGCCCCTCGACACGGACGCGGTTGCCCATATCATCGCCTTGGCCAGCCCGACGATCTCAAGAATGGCTCAACAAATCCCAAATCAGTGGCTGCAGATATTTCACTCCATTTTCTGGCACTGGCAGCGCGTCAGTTCAGAAAAATCACACACCTCTTCGTAGGTCTCGTCCTTGGCCCGGAGGATCACGAGGAAGGTATAACTCGTTTATCCCGCTTCTAGTGTTTTCTGTTATAGCCGTGCTAGCGTTATACGTAGATGTGTCTGCCATTAGCGTAGTATGTGCTTGCATGGTTCATTACCAGCATGTTGTTAATTCTGTCAGTGCCATGCTAGTGATTTATTCATGGGTTAAATTAAGGGTCCTGATAACTCCCACACATGTGGCATACTAGACATTCGCTCACACACAGGCAGCCAACACGGGCTGTGTATGGACGAATATTAGAATTGCTCACACGTGTGGTCGCAGCTACTTTGTGCCACACACCCAACAAGTACTACTTATCCCCACCCCGCGCGTGTGGCACGAAGCAAATATGCCCACACGTCCTGGCGCAGCTATGTTAGGTACCCGCGGGATGACGATTTAGTTGCCATCCGGGATGGCAGATGTAGTTATCCGGGATGGCATATGTAGCTGTAAAAGCATGGCAACTCTCTCTGTTTTGGTTAACTATAGTTGCCATGTCTAATTTATGGTAGTTGCCCCGTGTAATCAAACCATGCATAGTTGTCGTGTGTGATTAGCTACATATGGTCAAACAATAGTTGGCATGTGTGTTTATCTAGTTGCCACGTGTGGTCCAACCATAGTTGCCATGTATGGTTAATCACAGTTGTCATGTGTGTTTATCTGGTTGCCACGTACGCGCAACTGCAGTTGCCGTCTAGCCAAGGTTGGAAAAAGCGGTAGGCGTAAGCGAGGCGGTTGGCCTTCGCCTAGTGCCTAGGCGGTGCCTAAGCGCCCTAGGCGCGGCCTAGACGGTGATATAGTTTTTACTCGTAGTGCATTTGTGGTTATTATATGGGTGTTGATATTAGTTTAGGGCATATAAATAAGTTAATTACCATCTACTGCCATTGGAATATAACCCGTTTGGCATATCAGTGTAGTACATGGCATGCTTTCTTTCTTGGGTAGGCAATTCCTTTCTTGCCCTGCCTAGACCTCCATTTATGCCCTAGGCGAGGCGTTTGGCCATTGCCTAGCGCCTAGGCGTGCCTAAGCGCCTCCTAGGCACTGCCTTTTCCAACAGAGCGTCTAGCAATGAATCATAGTTGCCATGCGTGTTCACCTAGTTGCCACGTACGCGCAACTGCAGTTTGACACGTCCATTTTTGCATGATGTTTTCTTACTGTTATTTATAATGTTTTTATCCATAATAATGTTTTTTAAAGTAATTCTAATGCCTTTTATCTCATAATTTGCAAGGTACACACAAAGAGGGAGAATTCCGGCAGCTAGAAATCTAGACCTAAAAAAGCTACGTCAGGCTACCTATTCTGCACAACTCCAAATGAGCTAAAACTTCACGGATATTTTTTATGGAATATATAAGAATTATTGGAGGAAATAACTACCAGAGAGGCCCCACCAGGTGGGCACAACCCACCTGGGCGCGCCAGGGAGCCCAGGTGCGCCCTGGTGGGTTGTGCCCTCCTCGGCCCACCTCCGGTGCCCATCTTCTGGTATATAAGTCATTTTTACCTAGAAAAAAAATAAGGAGAAGGCTTTCGGGACGGAGCGCCGCCGTCTCGAGGTGGAACTTGGACAGGCGCACTTTTGCCCTCCGGCAGAGCGATTCCGCCGGGGGAACTTCCCTCCCGGAGGGGGAAATCATCGTCATCATCATCACCAACAAATCTCCCATCTTGGGGAGGGCAATCTCCATCAGCATCTTCAACAACACCATCTCATCTCAAAACCCTAGTTCATCTCTTGTGTTCAATCTTGTTACCGGAACTATAGATTGGTGCTTGTGGGTGACTAGTAGTGTTGATTACATCTTGTAGTTGATTACTATATGGTTTATTTGATGGAAGATTATATGTTTAGATCCATTATGCTATTTAATGTCCCTCTGATTATGAACATGTTTATCATTTGTGAGTAGTTGCTTTTGTTCTTGATGTCACGGGAGAAATCATGTTGCAAGTAATCATGTGAACTTGATATATGTGTTCGATATTTTGATAGTATGTATATTGTGATTCCCTTAGTGGTGTCATGTGAATGTCGACTACATGACACTTCACCATATTTGGGCCTAAGGGAATGCATTGTGGAGTAACAAGTAGATGATTGGTTGCGAGAGTGACAGAAGCTTAAACCCCAGTTTATGCACTATTCCATAAGGGACGATTGGATCCATAAGTTTAATGTTATGGTTAGAATTTATTCTTAATATTTTTCTCGTAGTTGCGGATGCTTGCGGGAGGGTTAATCATAAGTAGAAGGTTTGTTCAAGTAGAACAGCACCTAAGCACCGGTCCACCCACATATCAAATTATCAAAGTAGCGAACACAAATCGAACCAACATGAATAAAGTGACTAGATGAAATTTCCGTGTACCCTCAAGAACGCTTTCCTTATCATAAGAGACCGTTTTGGCCCGTCATTTGCCTCAAAAGGATTGGGCTACCTTGCTGCATACTTGTTACTACTATCGTTACCTGCTCATTACGAATTATCTTGCTATCAAACTACCCGCTACTTACAATTTCAGCACTTGCAGACATTACCTTACTGAAAACTACTTGTCATTTCCTTCGGCTCCTTGTTGGGTTCGACACTCTTACTTATCGAAAGGAGCTACAATTGATCCCCTATACTTGTGGGTCATCACAGTTGCCATCCGACAATATACGAGTGTCATGTGGGCGAAAAGCGGTTCGCCCACATGCGCGTGGACTAGGTGATGGCTGTGTGGGCAGAAACTAGTTCGCCCACACAGCACAACTGGCAAACTGCATGTTGCGGGGCATGTGAGCGAACTCTCCAACGCCCACACACATGATGATGATCACATGGCACTCAGATTCTAACATATTTCTTTAGGATTCGTGCAAAACGGAATCAACATGGATCAAGGCATTTAGGCGATGTGCAAATAAGCCACACGTGTGGGCGTTATCATTTAAGTTAAATTAATCAAAAATTGCCTACTTATTCAACAATAGATACCTCATTTATTGACATGCATGACACAAAATAGTACGTCATTTAATATGATATGATATCATACCATGATACTCAACCTCATCATATTTAGTTGGACGCGGCTAGCTAGCGTCGTTGCGCTCGTTTGCTGTTCCGAGCGCACCCTCCACCCCACACACGCACGAAATGAAGCAGCTCCAACATTGTTGCATACTCTCACGCTACATCATCCAAGAGACCGCGCACATTTATTTGGGGTTTTAAAAAATTTAAAAAGCCGTAACTTTTAATTCGAGCATCGGAATTTAGATTCGCTTTCACCATTGGGTTTATCGCGACGAGTTCTTGAAAACTATATCCCATATGGGCAGATTTCGATGGATTTTTTTCTTGAGCAACTTTGGGTACAATGGAGACAACTTTACTATTGTAGGAAAGCAACTTCTTCTTTCTGGCCTAGTAGGACTATCTATTAGGTTGGCCTGTGTAAAAACAAGAAAAAAAATAAAAAGCATGAGACATCTGTAGTGCTGTTAACAAGCAACATCATTGCACTATGGGATCGACCTCTCTAGACACTTTTAACCGCCCAATGACCCGAATTTGTTTGAACAAGTTCATACGTCCGAAATCCTCCAAGCCAAACGAGGAGGGGGCGTTCTCAGGACCCCTCAACGTTGATTGCTCCCTTCAACATCAAGCTGGATCCCATCTCCTCGGACGACAAGAGGAGCAAAATCCGCCCCTTCTAGTCGAGCCCCCCGCGATGGACAAAGAGTTCACACTACAAATTGAGATGTCAACCTCCGACCGCTGTCTAACGAAGCCCTCTCCGCCGCTCCCGAGGAAACACGACGTCCAAAACTAGATGCCGCGTAAAGGAGGAGACGTTGTCCCCACTGCACCAACCATTTCTGTTGTAACAAGGAGGTGGCAACAATAACTTTGAATATTAATAAACGCAACCACATATAGAAAAGACTAAGTTCGTCAAACAGAGCCCGTTGGGGTAGAAAAGAAAAATAACTATGTGACTTATATGCACTGGAGTTGTACTTAAAAAAGCCAACAACTTTTGGGGTGTTTTTGTGCAACTCCAATGCATTCACCAGACAATCCCGTCCACAATTTATTATTCAATGTATGCAACTTAGAAACCATGGTGACCACCTATTACACTGTTGCACACAACTAACTAGGTGGCTACTAGGCGAAGTTAGTTATACACACGGTGCAATTCATCTAGCATCAGAGTTGCTCATGTTTAGCACTAAAGTTGCTTCGTCTAGCATCAAAGTTGCTTTTGAAAAAAATCATCAAAACATATTCATATGGGATCTAGTTTTGAAGAGCTCGTCACGAGGAACCCAGCGGTGAAATCGGTCTGACACTTGGTTCAAAAGTTTTAGTTTTTGAAAAATTGAAACCGAATAAATAGATGACCTCGGCACATGCATGCGCATAGGTATTCTTTACACTACCCGCTGGATAACGCGTTTGTTACAGACAGCGAACTACTTTTGTCGTCTAATGCGTTTAAGTATTTAGGCATTTAGTTATGTGACACATGGGCAAAAATGCCTAGTTAACATGCATGATTACTTATGATACTCCCCTGAAATGCTGATTCAGTGGCAAGTACGTGGCCGCGTGCGTCCACACGTAAATCGGAGGTTCTTCACCGGAGGCTGCAACGGTTCATCAAATTATCTCTCATCATCGATCCATATAGCCACCCGACTCGTGGTAAGCAATCTAAACTTGATGAAAACAAAAAAGACACGTATGCAGATGGCCGGCGCGATTCGGCATGACAATCAGCTTAGAGATGTCAGACGACGAAACCAATACTCCCTCCATCCTAAAATATAAGGACGTTTTTGACACTAGCGTAATGTCGAAAACATTTTTATATTCTGAGACGGAGGAAGTACTAGTTAAAATATTAGACATCACATGATAATTGGATCGGAATATCATGATCCACATGCCATGAGTTCTGCTACATGTTAATATAACCTGCTCGCGTTCCTTGAGCACATAAACTACGCTTGACGTGATACTACCACTTTGCATCAAACGCGGCGGCCAGGCTAGCCAGGTGATTATTTCGGACAACTCCAAACACAATCCACCTGTGTTGTTTCTTTTTACCAAAGATCATGTGAATTATAGTCGACCATGTTAAACATCAAGAACTATTGTAAACGGTCAGGTTGACTTTTTTTTTTGAAAAATGTAATATATTAATATCACGAAGATACACAATGACAAGTCATAATGACTGATTGTTATGAAGCTTCACATTTCTCACAGACCAATCTTATAAAGCCATCCTTGCAAAAATAAAATAAAAATACACACTGGTCCTTGAGGAAATCGACGCCGTCTTCCATTTGAACTCCTCGGCAGCGCGTCGTGAGTGAAGCTCAATGCCCCCTCCTGACTTCCAAGACATCACCGAGCTAGGGAAACATTATTGACACAACTCCGGAAAGTAAAGAGTTAGAGGATGACATTACACTCCATGAGATAAGAAAAACGTAAATCAAAATACAAAATATTTTTGGTTCTCCCTTTTTTATTGCAGTTCGGTGACAACATTTGGCAACCCCGATATAATTCCCCCCAATTTTGCTTCACAAAACGTGATAGCAAACTTAGGCCATCTCCACCCGTACTGGGAAAATATGGCCCCCCATTTGTTCGTTGGGGTCGACCCTCATTTGTCCGCCTCGCAACGACGCCCCCTATTTGTCCGCCCTGAAATCCTTACACGTTCATGCACGTAGATCACCAATACGACATTCAATAGCAACCAATATACAACACGACATACTTCATACATATCATTGGGGAGTTCATAAATAGAATAGCATAGGTCATAGCATAGGACCGGACATACTACAACTATTAGTTCATCACTACTTCATACTAGAAAGGGGAAGGAGAAATGTATCACAGAAGCGGGACATGCCCTTGCCCTTGGCTTCGCCAACGCCGTAGTATACGTCGAAGATGGTGTAGAGGTCGTCGGTGTCAGAGGAGGTGCCTCACATGGGGTCATCTGTGTCCTGCGACAGGCTAGCACAAGAGGCCCAAGATTTCTCCTAGGCGAGGGCAAAGGCACATGCTTCATCCGCGACCTTGTTCTCAGCTTGTGGTATGATCTCGATACACTGCGCCGAGCCTGGCATTGATCCCCCGATGGAGGTGCGCGTCCAACTCCTTTGTGGCGAGGGAGCATCACTTGATGCCGAGGACGAAATGATCATCATCGTATAACGGCACAGATACCAGAGCGGACACGACGCTGCAGAAGGATCTGTGGCGCGCCTTGTCCTTCTCACACCGGGCTCATCGTGCCTAGGACTCCGCATGGAGCCACCGCTGCTGTATCCGCCATCGAAGCAGAGGACGATGCGCGACTGCCAAGTACCTACCACCTGGGCGGCTGGGACATAGAGGAGCCGCTAGAGCCTCTGCGCCCGTGCTATGGGGACAGAGTGGATACACATTGGTGCAAGTACCTGTCGCCGGACGCACTGCCGTTTCTAGACCCACACCGGGGTGGCGGGATGTCACCGAGCTGTTGGATCGTGCCTCCACAGCTCTGATGGCGCACCTTGGTCTCCAATTTGGTAGCGGCGTAGCATGAGGCTGAGAGCAAGCTCGTCGTCGTCCGAGGCTGCGACTAACTCGCAGTCCATGCCGTCGCCAGACCCGGACTCGATAGAGAGCTCAACATAGCTGGAGATGGCCGAACATGGGAGTAGAGGAGTGGGGAGAGGAGTGAAAAGGAGAGGAGTGGATCGGATAGGACTGAGATTTAGGGTTTGATTTGTGCCTATGAAGGAGATATTTTGTGAGGTCGGATGTGGACCAAAACAGTCTGGACCCGACATGATGGATGCGTCTGAATCGAACGACGCCAAATCCACCCATGTATGTGTTGAGTTTGGAGTACCAAATAGCTTTGACAAATGAACTGAATATAAATGGTCCGGTTGAAATGAATTTTTCTTGTCAGTGCAGTGCCTGGACTGTCTGCCCGGACAAATAGAAGCTTTAAGGGCCCGGTTTAGATTTTCTTCCGTCCTTCAGAATTTTTTTGAATTAGAAAAGTGTTTTATTTTGTTGTACTAGTTATCATATGATCATTGGATCGGAATATCTTGATCCACGAGGCACGAGTTCCGCTACATAATAATATAACCTTCTCGCGTTCCTTGAGCACATAAACTATTCTTGACGTGATACCCAGTCAGCATCAAACACAGAGGCCAGACGTGAGATGCCATCGTGTTCCGTAAGCTGGAAAATATTAAGTGTGAATGAAATATTTTGAATCTGCCTTTCTCCCTTTATAAAGCAAAGCCCTGAGAGCACACAATTACACCACAACACACACAGAAACAAACAGTGTTCCTGCATCTCCAAAGCAGCGGAAGGATAGGATAATGGCCCGTGAGAAGAAGGGGCTGGTGCTGCTGGACTTCTGGGTGAGCCCGTTCGCGCAGCGCTGCCGCATTGCGCTGGCCGAGAAGGGCCTGGCTTGCGAGTCCCTGGAGCAGGAGCTGCTGGGCGACAAGAGCGACCTCCTCCTCGGTTCCAACCCGGTCCACAAGAAGGTCCCCGTGCTCCTCCACGGCGGCCGCGCCGTCTGCGAGTCCCTCGTCATCCTCGAGTACATCGAGGACGCCTTCCCCGGCGCGGCCCCGCTGCTCCTCCCCGCCGACCCGTACGCGCGCGCGCAGGCGCGCTTCTGGGCCGACTACGTCGACAAGCGGGTGTACAGCTGCGGGACGCGGCTGTGGAAGCTCAAGGGGGAGGGGCGCGCGGCGGCGCGGGCCGAGATGCTGGAGACGCTCCGGACGCTGGACGCCGAGCTCGGGGACAGGGCGTTCTTCGGCGGTGAGGTGTTCGGGTTCGTGGACGTCGCGCTCATACCGCTCACGTCGTGGTTCTACAGCTACGAGAAGCACGGCGGGTTCAGCGTCGAGGAAGAGTGCCCGGGGCTGGCGGAGTGGTCGCGGCGGTGTGGGGAGAGAGAGAGCGTGGCCAAGGTCCTGACGCCACCGGAGGAGGTGCACGACTTCATCTGCCTGCTCAAGAAGCACTACGGCGTCGAGTAGCGCTGATCGATCACGATCAGCCGGCTGGTGGATGCGTGGCGAACTGTTTGCTTTCGTGGAGTTTGGCTCGACTCTGCTCTTGCTTGTGTTTAATTTGAGTCTCTAATGCCATTTGTCTCGTGTTCTACTTTCAAGATGTTGTCCAATGTATTTGCCTATTTGGGACCCCCATGTATGTGAGGGACTTCAAAATGTTTTGCTCAAGAGTCAAGAAAATTGCTTTATTAATTAAGTATAGTGCATTTCATAGAGCAAAATCCTATTATACCTAAAAGATTAGCTAATCCTCGTTATCTTATTTATCTTAACATGCACTGTCCAGATCATCAAGTAGGTCCACTACTTCATCTCTCTTGACATGCAGTCACCTCACCGCAGCACATGTGCCATGTCGGTAGCCCCGTTTTGGTCAGTAGCTCCGTTTCTAGCCGTAAAAATTGATCAAAGCCCAGCCCTAATGCAGGCACATCATCACTAATCGATAATTCTCCCGATGTTGCATGCACAACGGTTTTCTTAAACAAGCAAAAAAACACATATTTTGTAGTCGATCTGTTTTCTCGACCGTAGCCTCTGGGCAGCACGATGAATTTTTGCACCTAGTGTCCCACGACGATTTCTATTAGGCCTTGGCGCTTAGGAGAGGTGCTTGGAGAAATAAACAGGGCTTTTATTAAGACCGACGCTATTTATGCAAGCATGACGCTTAATTAAGCGCTCTCCCGTAGAAAAAAGACCTGCCGCTTTAAAAAAATCCGGCTTATTTTTCTAAGATCTCCCAAGACTCAAACTTTCAGACAGCGCTAGGCGCATGGGTCAATGATAGCGACCCAGCGCATACTCTCCCCACGTGCTACGTCCTTGATATGAGCCACTCCTACTATTTTTTCTTTTTCTTTTATTTTTTGCCTGGTTTTTCTTTCTTTTTTGTCACTTTTTAATTATTTTATTTTATTTTACTTCTTTCTTTTTCCATTTTTGAAATTTAGCAACCATTTACTAAAAAATTGAACATTCTCAAACCAACGAATATTTTTGAATTCATGAACATTTTTTGCAATTCGTGAACAATTATTGAATTAACAAACATATTTTTCCAAGTTTAATATATTTTTAATTCACAGAAATTTTTGAATTAAAAAATCGAATTCATGAATATTTTTAATTAATGACCTTTTTTAATTGAAGAACACTTTTTGAAATTTTGGAATTTTTATAAAGCCACGAACATTAATTTAAAGTCATGAATATTTTTGTACTCACGAACATTTTTAGAAATTCAGGGATATGTTTGGAATCATGAACATTTACAGGAATCTTATAGGTTTTTTGAGTACGTGAACATTTTTCGGATACATATTCTTTTTTTTAACCGCAATTCTTTTAATCCACGAACATTTCTTAAAATTAGTAATATTTTTTGAATTCGTGAACAGTTCTTCAAATTTACAAACATTTTTTGGATGTACTTTTTTTTCATAACTCACCATTTATTATGAAACTTTCTTAAAATCCTGAAATATTTTAAAGATGGAAAAGCAAAAACAGTAAAGAAAAAACAAAAGGCAAAAGGCAAATGAAAACAAAAGCACATGGGCTGGCCAAGAAGCGCAGTGGGGAACGTGGGCTGCGCGTTTCCTCATCACCTACCAGCATGTTGTGCGCCAAATAGAAGAGAGCAACTAATCAAGGAGTACTCCTTTGGAAGCCCCCGCAACGGTTAATTGGTGTGGGCTGTGTCACATCCCTAGTTCTGGTATGACCTAGGCTAGCCTTCATGTTTGCATCATGTTTAAATTTCATTTAAATTTGAAATGGGGATTTGTGAAACCCTCAGAAATAACTTCTGAAAATGACCCAGATAAAAAGTGCTCCAAAAAAGTCCAAGAAAATGTTCATGTTGTTCTTTGAAAATATTGGTCAGAGGTAAAATCCAAACCAATATTTTTAGAAGCTCATAAATATTTATTTTGGCCATTTGAAATTAATGCAATAATTATTTGCATTGGATATATATATATATATATATATATATATATATATATATATATATATATATATATATATATATATATATATATATATATATATATATATATATATATATATATATATATATATATATATATATATATATATATATATATATGTGTGTGTGTGTGTGTGTGTGTGTGTGTGTGTGTGTGTGTTATATATTTTATATATGTCCAAAATTCTGAATTTTGGTGAGGGGCTTTTGAATAATCCCTTAGGTCCCTGCAAAATTTACACAAGTAAATAAAATGATTTAGTGTTAAAAACTACTCCTGCACTTACCTCCCTGTGCAGCCCGTCACTGTGCAGCGTGGCCTGCTGCCGCCTAGCCCAGCCCAACTGGCCACCGCGTCGCCCTGCACCTCTCTCACTCTCTCTCGTTCTCCCTCCTCCCCTGGATCCCTCTCTCCCGACCCGCCGAGCGCCATCCTCGCCGCCGTTTGCCGTAGTCGTCACCAGAGCCACCCCCTTGCCCCTCTGTCGTGCCCACGAGCTCTGCTTCGTCGCCTGCGTCGTCTCCATCAGCCATGCATCGCTGGATGCCCGGTGGAGCCGCCTCCGCCGTCGTCTTCAACATCCACCACCGGAGATCGCCACCGCCGCCCCGTCGACCTCAGCGTGTCCCCGAGCTCGCTGACGACTTCCCCGGAATCGCTGTGAGCCCTGCTCCGTTCCCACCCCCTACTCCCCTGCTCTCCTGCCCTCTAGCCCCTCCGTCGCTCGAGGCCGAACCTCGCCCACCGCCACGAGCTCCGCTCTAGCGAGCTTCGGCCACCCCGCCTCCTCCTATCTGCCCCACCAGATGCGCGAGAGCCCGGGCTACGCCCTGGTGCCCTTAGCCGCCTCGTGGCTCAGAACGCGGACGCCGGCTGCCCCGAGGTCGCCGACGACCTCGCCGACCGACATCCTGCCGGCCTGCCAGTGATTAGCTTAAGGCTAATCACCACTTAATTAATCCTCGATGTCGAGTGGGCCCCCAGCGCCACTAATCTTAATTAGGTTAGAAATAACCCCCGATTAATCAGGATAATCGATGTGTGGACCCCACACGTCAGTTTGACTCGTCACCACGCTTGACTCACCGACGTCATGCCATGGTTATGTCGACGCAGCTTATTCATTTTCTCGTATTAAAATAAATCAAGAAATTCCAGAAAATGATATAAACTTCAAAATTTATATAAATTCAACCGTAGCTCAGATTGAAATAATTTATATATGAAAAATTATCAGAAAAATTCAATCTATCCATCTGTACCAGTTTCATGCATGAAAAACCAACTTATACCTAATGTATATGTGAAAACACATTAATGGCTTTTAAAGAGACTCATGTTAGAGTTGCATTTGAATCTTTGGTTCAAATGGACTTCATGCAAATGAATGCTATCTGCATTAGCTCAAACAACATCACATCTACATGCCATGTTCATGCATCATATTGTTGCATATGATTGTGTATTGGTTGTCGACACCGTTCCTTCTCGATAGGTCCCTGCCCGGTGAGTGCTCCAGTACTGGCTCGTGGAGCAAGGCCCTCGTTGATCTACCTGCAAGCAAACCCCCTTCTTCATTCTGATACAATCCCACTCTCTCGCTCCTACTCTCTTTTATTGCATTAGGACAACAACGATTCAACTGCTACTTTATGTTTGCAGTAGTTGAACCCATTCTCTCGCATGACCCGTCATTGCCACAAGAATAGTTGAAACCCACTAGCATGTGTAGGAGTTGATTGAGCCATGTTGTGTTCCTACCATGCCATGACTGCTATTGCTTAGAGTTGTGTCAGGTCTGGTTCATTGGGAATGAATTGGAGTGTTATGATATGTTCTGGTGCCGAGAGTTAAGCGTGTGAACACGATTTGGTAAAGGTAGCGGTGAGAGGCCATGTAGGAGTACATGGTGGGTTGTCTCACTGGAACGGTCCTTAAGCACTGAGTTTCGTGTATGTTGTCCAATGACTAGCTACTACCACACATTGGAATGCTTAAGTTCCCCTCTTGACTTATTAACCAACTTGATCTCTGTCCAGGAGTCGCAACTAGTTTCTGGTGTTTGTAGGTAGTGCTATATTTCTACCGAGTGGCACCCGACTGGTGGGCTTGGGATGATTAGGCATGTGGCACGGTGTACCAAGTGGCACCGGATGGTGGGCTTGGGAACCCTGCTCACATCATTAGGGGTCATAGTTAAGCGACACCCCGCCGGATCTCCTTATGGATGGAACCGAATAGGCGATAAACCTAGACTAGAGTCTTGTGTGGTTAATCGTGTCGTGGCCGACACCTCGCCAAAGCTTCCGCTTGAAGGTTTCCGAGATACATGACGGTACATGGTGATAAGTGGTGAGCGCGTGTGAAGAAGTACACCCCGCAGGTTATCATGATCTATTCAATAGCCGTGTCCCGGTTATGGACTTCTTGGATGCTTACGTGGTACATAGACAACTTAAAGTGGATACTCTAGAATGCTCAAGACAAGTGTGAGTGCTATGGATGGCCTTCTCGTAGAGAGACGGGGATGAATCCATAGTAGTGTATTGATGTGGTGATTAGTGGACTCGTGTGCGCTTTCTTACCTCAAAGAAGTTTCTCGTAGTCGTAGAACATGATAACCACTGAGTCAAAGCTGGCTTGCTGCAACTGAACCCCACATTGCCTCCTTGATACTAATGCATGTATGATAGGATCTGATCTAAGTCTTGTTGAGTACCTTTGTACTCACGTTGCTTAATTTATGTCTTTGCAAATGAGACATCTGTCTCAGTAGTAGTTCTGCATGTACTTCGACGACTAGCTTGTTACCTCAGCTACGATCTTGTGGACTCGTGTTAGGTGAAACCCGTCAATAATTGGGTCGAGGACTAGTGCGGCTGAACCGCCATGGCGGATACTAGTTGGCTGATCTCGACGATCGAAAGTGATCGGGAATGATGACCACGGATTGAATTTTGGGGCGATCGCTCTACCGCCAGAGACGCGTCCCTAAGTGCTCGCCACGCCCTTTTGGGAATGTGTGTGGCGATATCATGTTCGCCATCTTGACTTGAGGGGAAATTTCTTGCGCCTCTAGTGTTCGCTGCCGGGCTCTTCGTTCACGCCCTCACTTTGTGATCCTTTTCTTTTTTTCGCATTTAACTTGCCACCTGCTTGAAAACCCAACAATCCTGTTGGTATGATTGGCCCGCTTATCCGGTGTCGGTATCCGCACGGACGGTCGAGTATGCGGTCCAGCCGGAAGTTCCTTCATTGTTTCTTTTGTAGGGCTTCTTCCGTTGGTCGGACTTGGAGCCAGTGAATCCGGTGTTGACTGTGGTGTCATCGGTGTTATCGCCATTGCTTCGGTGTTTGTGTCTATTGCGCCGGAGCTTGCCAGTGCTATTCTTGGCCTCGGAGGGGCCTGTCTCGCTGGTTGTGTTGTTACTATGAGCCAGCCAACTGTCCTCACTCGCGCAAAAGCGGGTCATGAGTGCCATGAGGGCTGCCATGGACTTCGGCTTTTCTTGGCCGAGGTGGCGTGCTAACCATTCATCGCGGATGCTGTGTTTGAAGGCTGCTAAGGCCTCAGCATCCGGACAGTCAACGATCTGGTTCTTTTTGGTTAGGAACCTAGTCCAGAATTTTCTGGTCGATTCTCCAGGTTGTTGAACTATGTGCCTTAAGTCATCGGCGTCTGGTGGCCGGACATAGGTTCCTTGGAAGTTGTCCGAAGGCTTTTTCAAGTCCTCCCGCTTGCCGATAGAATTCTCAGCAAAGTTGTTAAGCCAAAGGCCGAGCTGGCCCTTTGAGCTTTAGTGGGAGGTATTTAATGGCGTGGAGGTCATCTCCTCGAGCCATATGGACATGGAGAATAAAGTCCTCGATCCATCCTGCGGGATCGGTTGTGCCGTCGTATGATTCGACATCGACGGGCTTGAACCCTCGGGAATTCGTGATCCAAGATTTCATCTCAGGAAGCGTAGAGGGTGTGCGACACCTTCAGACGGGCCGCATCACGGCGTAGCTCGATGGAGTCCGCTGCTGCATTCGCCCGGCGTGGTTGGGTTTATCATGTCCGAATAGGTAGCCGCCCTCGTGCCTCGAGGCACGCCCTCGCGATCCGTAGATCGATCTTGTATGTCCCGCTCTCTCGTCCCGTGGTCTACGGAGGTCGACGTGTCACCCCGAACTCTTTTCGCCTCTATTTTTGTGGGGCGGGGGGATCGTTGTTCGCCCGAGTTGCCGCTTATCCCGACAGCGGGGTGGCGGTCGGCCGCCTGCCTCGACCACGGTGGTTGTTTCAGACACGCGAGGGAGATGTGCGCCCGTGCCTCCTCATCGAATTGAGGTAGCAATCTGCTTTGGGTAGCTCTTGGCTGGGCGCTTGAGGCCAGATTCTTTGGCTGTCAGACATCACCCATCCGTCGACGAGCAGATCTTGTTCAGCTTGAAGCTGCCGCTTCTTTTTGCTCCTTGCAAGTGGCTATGAGCTAAAGCTTAAAGCGCCCCTGCTCCAGAGGATCCTCAGGCACGAGGAAGTCTTCGTTGCCGAGGCTTGTCTCCTCCTCGGAGGGTGGACGGTAACTATCATCCTCCGAGCCATCTTCTATGGCATGTACATCAGGGTTGTCTTACCTGTTGTCATGTTCCTCCTGTTCGGATGCCGCTCCGACAGGGTCTTCATTGTTTTCGGCGTCGCCCGGAGTACTATTTTCTCCAGTGCCAGTGTTGCTATCTTTTGAGCGACGAGGCTTAGAACGGCGTTTGGGGCGCCGGCGCTTGGACTGAGTCTCGGAGGGTTTATTCGCATATGGTTCTTCTTTGTCGTCGCCAGATCCTTTGGGTGTATCAACCATGTACACGTCGTACGAAGAGGTGGTCGTCCAGCGTCTAGTGAATGGCGGGTCTTGGCCTTGCTCCTTTTCGGCATCGTCTTCCATACCGTCGATGTCTTCGGAGCCATAGTCAAGCACGTCGGTTAAGTCATCGACAGTGGCTATGAAGTGGGTGGCGGTGGAAGCAAAATTTCGTCGTCCGCCTCTAGCTCGAACCGAATATAGTTCAGCCGTGAGTCCTTCTCCAAGGACAAGTTCTTTAAAGAGTTTAGCACGCCACCCAAAGGTGAATCTTTGGAAGATGTTCGCGCGCTAAATTCAAAAATCGATAACCGATCCAGCTCGGTGTCCGCAGGCGTACCTGGTCCGGAACGTATAGTTGGAGAAGATTCCGGAGTTCCATTGACGCAAACATTGCAAGATGGCGAGTCCGTGTGCGGCTCCAACACCGCGGACTTTGTGGCCTTGGAGGAATGATCTGCTTCGGTTCTGAGGCCGTTGCAGTGACAGGATCCATCTCCTGGGTGTAATCCGATAACAGATATAAGTCATGTTCATCGGGATGAGGGGGAGCGATCGATGCGGTTTCAAACCCATTAAAGATCGAGTCTCCACGGGTATCCGCAACGTAGTTTAAGCTTCCAAATCTGACCTGATGGCCAGGGGCGTAGCTATCGATCTGCTCCAGGCGGCCAAGCGAGTTGGCCCGCAGTACGAAGCTGCCGAACACAAAAATCTGTCCGGGGAGGAAGGTTCCTCCTTGGGCAGTGTCATTATTAACAATTGAAGGGGCCATCAAAACCTTTCGTCGACGGCACAGTGGATCTCTCAATGAAAGCACCAATGTCTGTGTCAAAACCGGCGGATCTCGGGTAGGGGGTCCCGAACTGTGCGTCTAGGATCGATGGTAACAGGAGACAGGGGACATGATGTTTACCTGTGTTCAGCCCTCTATGGAGGTAATACCCTACTTCCTGCTTGATTGATCTTGATGAATATGAGTGTTACAAGAGTTGATCTACCACGAGATCGTAATGGCTAAACCCTAGAAGTCTAGCCTATGTGAATATGGTAATGAGTCTCCCTTCATCCGGACTACGCTCTCCGATTTATATAGACACCGGAGAGATCTAGATTTACATGGGGTCGGTTGCATAAGAAGGAATCTTCATAGTCGGTCGCCTAGCTTGCCTTCCACGCCAAGGAGAGTCCAATCCGGACACGGGTCCAGTCTTCGGCCTTCATATCTTCACAGCCCATCAGTCCGGCCCAATGAATAACATGTCGGACGCCCGAGGACCCCTTAGTCCAGGACTACCTCAAGGGGCACCTGCGTAATTGCGCTGTGTTGTCCCTTTCCTTATAAATACACATCACATCACGGTCAAAATCCTTCTCTCACCTCGCCACCTCGCACAAACCCTAGCGCCACCGCTAGCTCTCGACGACGCCGACGATGAAGCGCTTAGCTGCCGCGACCTCACTGACGTCGTCCTCACACCGGCTGCGGACCTTGTCTCCTCCGCCGCCGTCGTAGGTGTCTTCCATCGCCAAGTTAGGGCACGGGAGATTGAACTGCTCGGCCTCCCACTCTGCCCCGTCTAGTAATTCTTCGTGTGGTAATTAAAACTTACTTTCTACTGCCTTTTTGATCCGATAGATTCATCCTTCTCCACCAAAAGTGGTTTCTATGCCTACAGAATTGAATCTATCCTGTTCTGCATCTTATATCATGCCTAGTATATTCGCTTATGCTTCACAACAAGTTATATTCCTCACTTGTACCTATTCTTGGATTCGTACAAATCTGGAACCAACTCTCAACAAATAAGTGAATGTCTTCGTGCTATGAGGTCAATGTCGTCAAACTGATTTATCTTCAAAATCTTTTGAGAATGCATATGACCTCTTCCCCTTCCCTCGCACCTCTAATGCTATCATAGGTACATGTTCGTGCGAGAATCCCTTGGTTCTCATAGTCTGCATTCTCGCGGAATTCTTACAGGGTCACATCAATTCTCCTGAAGCCAGTTCCTGTCTGACCAGCAGACGAAGCCTTTGCAAGTTCTGAAGCCATTCAGTTTGAACTTCATGGCCGCAGAAAAGTCAGCAAGAAAGGGCGGCAGACAGTGCCGTGGGAATACATCCAAAGATTTGCCACCAGATCTCTATGAGTTATACAAGACAAACCCTAAAGAAACCTATGGCGAACGCAAGACTCGAATCCAATGGATTCGCAGATACTGGGCTGAACAATGGTTTCTGTACAGATTTGTGGCTGCAGAGTATGCGGAGAAGAATGCCATCAAGCGACCATGGGGAGATATCTTATGCAAAAATCTTCAACCGAAGTCCAAGTCCGAAGCCATTGCTCAAGGCTTCTATCCCTGCATGGTCCGAGGACCACAGCCTGAAAATGCCGACCCATCCTCTCTGCTATGGTGTCGCGAAGACAATCTGTTCAAGCGCAACTATAAGTTCGCAAAGGATTCTGCTGTGAAGAACAAGAACAATCTTGGATGTAATTTCAACCCAGGTCCTTCTGCTCCTAGGGCTGATGGCACACGTGATGCCAATCCCAATGTCATCGGCCCCTTCGACAACTTTGATGGTTTCCTCTCCTACATCGCCGCCGTAGGGCTACAAAGTGGATCAATCTGGATGATGTCGACATCGATGAAGCGCCATCTCCACCAAAGCCACAGAAGCAGCAGAAAATAAAGGCTTCAAAGCCCCCTGCTGCACCTAAAGCTTCGCATCTAAAACCATTGGCCACTGCACCTCCTGAAGCCAGTGTGCAATCAGAAGATCTTTCTCGTGTCTCCAGGAAGACAGAGAAGTCCAAGAAGAAGAAGCCCATCCAGAGTTCTGGGCAAGCACTAACCCTAGCTGCCGTTCTAAGGAACGAGAATGAAGCCATTGATCTGTCCAGTGACGATGATCTTGGTGATGATGCTCTTGAGCTGCTAATAAAGAGCAAGGAAGAGGCGAAGATCTTCAACGATCTGCCCCTCTTTGATGTGGATATCTTGAATAACTTCATTGATGAATGGTTTGACAACCCGAGCCTTAGTATTGATGTTCTTCAGCTCCCGATTGGCATCAGTGTCTCTTTCCACAGTGCCATTGCAAATGAGCTAGCTCTGGCTCAGAAGATTGTCGAACTGAAGAACAAAATTGACTATGAGAAGGCTCAATTCAATAAGCACATGGCCAAGCTCAGCGTGGCTGATGTTCAAAACTTCAAGCAGATGTTGCATGACCTCAAGGAGGCGTTTCACAAGAAACATGAAGAAGCAAAAGGTTCAAGAGAGCAAATGAAACACCTCGCTGCAAAATGTGTTCAAGCTCACAACGAAGCAAAAAAGCGCAAGGCTCTTGGGCGTCCAGGCATCGACCCCAAGATGGCTGCCAAAAAGAAGAAGCTTGCTGTGGTCCAACTCAAGCTGTTAGGGCGGAAGAACTCGATTGTCTTCCCGCCAAAGATGATGTGCTCAAGCCTAAGGTCCCCACAGCAGCTTCAGAACTGAAGAAAACAAGGAAAGCTGAGGCTGAAGCCAGGAAGCGCAAGAACAAAGAATGCCACTGATGGTGCACCACAGACCAAGAAGCGGAAGACAAAATCTTCGAAGAAAGATCGGGCTGCTCCCTCAGAGCCCCTTGTTGTCGAGCCCATCTCAGTTGCTCGCCCTGCATCCGAACACCAAGAGCGTCAGCTAATAGTTCACCAGGCTGCTTCCATAGAGGCTCCTGAAGCTGAAGAAGTTCCAGTTGTTGACCCCATCGCAGCTGAAGACATTTGGTCCACAAGACAATGTAGATGATGATGAAGTCCTTCCTCAGATCGAGCACCATACGGTATCGTCGTCTGTTCTCACAAACAGCGAACTTATCAGCATTGGTCGTCCCTTGATGCCAATCGCTCAGGATGCATCGTGGGCTGATCACCCCCAACAAGACACTCCAAGTCAAGATTCACCCAGTACTCCCCCACCTCAAGTCACCACTCCGGTGCTTGACGATGATGACTATGTGGTCCATCCAACTCCCTCTCCAAAAGCGTCACCCGCATTCCGCAGGCTTCGCAAAGGACCAAGGCCACAAGTCGCTTCGCCGAGTGTTCCGTATGAGAAGTGCAAAACAACTCTGGCACGACAAGTGTCTCCGACGCCACTCTAACCGTGAACGCCTCGCTGAAGCTCAAGCCAAAGCGCCAAGACATTCTGGCTGCATTAGCCGATGACAATCAAGAACCAAGAGATGAAGCAAGAGTTGCTTCAACCCCTGTTACCCAAGAAGCTGTTCTCGAGGAGAATGAGTCTGTGCCCAACCCTCCAACTACTCAAGTGGAGATTGAAAATACTGAGGCGGCCACAAACAACACTACTGAAGCCAATGACATTGTCATGGTTGAAGCTAATGTGGCGCCTGAAGTGAATATGGTGCCTGAAGCCAATGATGCACCTGAAGCCAATGCGCAGTCTGAAGCCCATGTCAATGCCACTGCTCCTGTACCACCTCCAAGGCCTCACACCATTGAGCAAGCATTTGATCGCGGCCAGCTTGTCACTGTTCGATGGCCTATTCTGGTTCCTCCGCCTGCTCTCGGACCACAGTTTGACTACCATGTGGAGCACAGGCCTCAGGTTTCAGAAGCCAAAGCCCTAGCTGCCAAGGTTTCCAAGTACTGCAACTTCAGCAGGATCATTCAATGTGAATGGCTTCAAAGCACACAACACTTGATAGTGCCAAGAACCCATATTCAAGTCCAAGAATTTCATCTGATCGGTTCTAGAGCTATCAGCAGAGCAGTTATTATTCCTGTGTCTTATACAATCAAGGACGCATTTTTCCTCATATGCGTCTAGACTGCAAAGCCATTGTTGGCTTGCCATGCTTGGAAGAAGCCCTCGACTGCTTCAGAGATGCTGGCCTTCTGCAGTTTGTGACCGACAAAGAAAATTGGAATGAAGAGCTTCTGTTACAATTCTATGCTACTCTTCACATTCGCGGCTACAACAGGGATACGAAGACTTGGGTCCTTGAGTGGATACATGCAATGTACACCATGAAGCCAAAGCTCTTGATATCATTGAGCTTACTGCCCTGCCCACTCTAGGTGAACTTTATGAACCCGGTTGTCAGCTTCACCGCAATGCTTTGAAGAGCATATTCCAGAAGCCTGAGCCAAATATGAGCCAAATGCTGAGCATGATGAAGCCACTGCCACAAGAGGCTTAATATCCAAAGGAATTCTTTGTTGAAGACCTAGAGTATCTGCCCCGCACCATCTATCATATTATAAGGCGAAATCTATGGCCCGTCAAAGGACATTCTTCTGCAGCAAAGCTTGAAGGCCCAATGAAGACATTGGTTTTCTATATTCTCAATGGCATCTGCTTTAATGCTCAAGATTTCTTCATCAGACAACTTGCTGAATCTGGCTCTGATCTATTTGGTCTAAAGTTTTATGCTCCATGGGTAATGCGCCTCATCAAGCTTCACTCTGCTATCAACTATCAGCCCTCTGCGCGCAACCATCTCATATTATTGTCAGAGGTTGATATGTCTGTCGAGGCCATATACCCAGAGCCTGCCAAGGAGCCCATTTATCTTCACAACGCCGATCGCCAAAGTTTCACTCAACCCATTGAAGGAGTTCTTGCCGCAACTCGTGTTTATCCTTTGGTCGAAATACACGCACCTCATCGCGTCTGCATCAAGCCACCGAAAGCACTATTGCTCAAAGGCCTCTAAGCGCCTCGTACTCAATGACCGAGAGCTTCTCATGGCCTTGCATCGAAACAAGATAAGCATCATGATCGCCAAGCGCCGATGCGTAGTCTCTTAGTGGATGTTAATCGATTCGCAATCTAGCCACCAAGAATGCATTTGTCGCTCATGAAACCTGTCGGTGGTCATGGAAGAGTCTGACATTGCTCAGTTCTGAAGATGATCTTCAACAAGATGGCTTCACAGAGAGATTCAAATTTGATTCCACTCCTCCCAGGAACGCTGTCTTGCGTCGGACTCCCTCACTCGAAGACTCCGAGTACTCCTCCTTAGCGGCAACTGTTAATGCTAGAGTCATCGATGACGAAGATGATGCTACTTCACCTCCTACAACTTCGGCGCGCATCGACACTGCACCAAGTTCTTCTGCACCACCGGACTCCAACGTCGACCCTGCAACTTCACCTACTCCTCATGGGAACGAGTAGAGGCTCTATGTCTTCAAACCTTTTTGGTCCTTGCTGACAAAAGGGGCAGAAGCATATGAGTTGATAGTCTTCAAGCGGGTCCATATGGGTGGTTGCTTTATATTTTGCCAAGTGGTTACAACTCTCGTTTTGATACATTTGGTTCTTTGAGTTGTAACATTTAAACTTTATGGTCGTCTGCTACCTTTTCTGTCGAATATGTGATGCATGATAAATTCCGCACGAAGTCATTGCGCAGACGTCCATTTTTTGTTATGCATGTCATTATCTTTGTTATATCTTTTCATGCATGATGAATTGTCTTCTTAAGTTAAAGAGGATCTCCACAAGTACAACCTGCCATGTGCATTTGCATTCAAAAGCAAAATACTTATATGCACATCTTCAGGGGGAGCCTTTTGCTACTTATGAAGACAATACCTTAACCCTCACAATTTCACATACTTTTATCTCCGTTGAAAACTTCAACCAGTTTGTCATCAATCACCAAAAGGGGGAGATTGTAAGTGCATCTAGTGCCACCCCTAGTTGGTTTAGGAGTATTGACGACAAACCTGGTTGAGGGACTAATGTGTTTGTGAGAATTGCAGGATAACACAGGTAGTAGTCCCTCATTGATTCGGTTTACCTACTGGAGATGACCCCTAAAAATGTGTGAAGACATTGAAGATAATGGTGGTCTGTAAAGATATTCACATTGAAGACTATGACATAAGAAGACATCGCATGAAGATTATGGAGAGCGAAGACATAGTTGTTTCGTAGTTTCCTTTTCTTCTGTTTTGAGTCATAGGAACCACCGTATTGTTAAGTGGGGTCCAAGTGAACAAAGTCAGAGTGACTGAAGTGATGCTCAACCAAATCCTATGTCTTCGAGCGAAGACAATGAGAGCAAATCTTATCCAGAGTCGGATAAGTCATATTTACTTGTAGCCCAAGTCAAGCTGCCGTGTGTGTTTGAAATCTGACCGTTGGACACGTGTCGGGCCTTAGTGACCTGTGGTCATTTCGGACAAATCAGGTCAGTTGTCTCCTCGCTATAAATAGCCCACCCCTACACCATAAATTGGTGGCTGCTCGAGAGTTAGTGCACGGCTTTTGTCGCTTGAGAGCAACCCACCTCCAAAGCATTGAGAGAGAGAGATCCTTGCGAGGACAAAGCCCAAACCACCCGAGCCCAAAGAGTGTTTAGCATCATCAAGTCTTTCAGACGCTGCGGATCTCAAGACTTGTTACACTTGAGGACTATGAATCCTCCACCGGTTAGGGCGTCTGCTCGAGCATCCAAGAGTCATTGTGGATTATCGGTGAACGAAGTCTGTGAAGGTTTGGAAGTATACCTTGAAGACTTACCAGAGTGATTGGGCGAGGACTAAGTGTCCTTAGCTCAAGGAATAAGGTGAAGACGCGGTCTTTCGAAAGTTAAATCTCAGCCTCCCTAACTGCACGCACAGCTTGTCAAAGCAACCTGAACTGGTCCAACAAATCACTGTCCTCACCAAGCAACTGGTTCTATCTCTTACTTCTCTTTACTTACTGTTTTCCTTGTGAAGTCATTGCCTGCTTGCATTATCTGTTTGACTTCACTGTGTGACGACTATTGTTGTTTGGCTTCACACTATCTTCTATCCTGATCCATACTGCCTAGCTGCTAATAGTCTTCGTGCTTTCACTTCATTGTATACTTGACTATGGCTTGTCTAGTGTAGTCTACCTTCCGTTGCATATCAATAGGTTCATTTCTATTGTTTGTCTTCGAAACTCCCATGTTTTGAAGACTTTCATAAAAATCGCCTATTCACCCCCCCTCTAGTCGATAACTAGCAGTTTCAATGTGATTAAGTGGAAAACTCATATGCACGTGTGGAATGATAAATGGTAAAATATGATTCCTTGTCTCGCCTCTAAGACTAGCTCAAGTGTTGTTGGTGATCATGTTTTTCGGATCTTAGGATACCATTAAGTGTAACAATAATCCTAAAACAAGATTTAGAATATGACGTTGGAAGAACGATCTTATGAGTCAACCCAAACTTGTTTGTTATACTTTGAGATATAGTCATCACAAATCAATTGTTATAACACGGAGAGTTAACGTGTGATTTAATTCCTTAGACCATGAGAGTATCGTAGTCACTGCTTACCGTATGGTGGACTTTGGAGTTTCTCAAACGTCATATGTAACACGGTGATCATTACGAAAGTTTGAGAAGGGACTAGATAGCTCGAGAGTGGAATTTGCTCCTACAACGATGGAGAGACATTTTTAGGGCCTTCTCGGTGTGACAACATCCATCATCGTCTGGCCAGACACGGGTGACTATGTCACGGGGATGCCGGAACATGTCAACGAGAAAGAAGAACAAAACCAATAACGAGGAGACTGATATAGTGAGCATGAGAATGACTCAAGAGGATACCAATACATCTCACCTCAGGTTTTGTAAAGTATTGTGGAGCAAAGGGAATAGCAGTTGATAACCAAAGGTTCACTCAAATGCCATTCGTGTACTCATAGAGATCGATACGGATGTCCACGCTTCCGCTATCGGTCATTTTACATGCAACATGGTAAAGTGAACCAGTGGTGCTCGATGGAGACAGATGGATTTGGTAGACCAGCTCGCCCTTCTGCCAAAGGACTACGTCTGGTTGGAGGGGTTGTGATTTAACATAGAAGATAAACTCTCTTCGCCCTATTCTCCTTCAACTCAGAGCTGATTAGACTCTAGTTGATTTCACTCATGGTAGATACTTGTCGGCGATCTCCAAACCTTCGATGGACCTCTTTGCGTACCACAATGACTCTTGGTTGATGAAGATCTTGCTCGGTGAAGACAATAACTCTTCAACACTCGAGCCGACACCTATCCGTCTAGAGAGTGTGCAGCTCTCAAGAGTAATAGGTACAAGAACTCTTAACTCAGAACTACTGTGATGCTCAACCACTGTCTAAGTTTCGGCTCTTGATTTTTCTCTTGGTGGATCTTAAACTCAAATCACTCAGAATGGGGATGCTCAATCAATATTCTCAGAAATCTTAAACGGAGCAGCCAACAGGCAACATTGGAGCGGGGTGGCTATATATAGCCGCAACCTTCACTACAAAAAAATACACTTCCGTGGTGATACGTGTTTGTCACAGTAGGTCGCGTTTTTTGTCATGCATGTACATCCATGACAAATTTATGACAGAATCAAGATAGTCATACCGTCTTTGTCGAGAAGTGTCCCATGACATTAACAAAATTATCATCACGGAAGTGTCCACTTCCATGACGATAAATCGCGCGTCACAGAAGTGCTTTCGTCAAGGGTGACCGACACGTGGCATCCACCGTAACGGAATGCCGTTAAGCTATCGGGTCGGCTTTTGGATTCAATAACCCGTTAACAGCCCCGACCAATGGGGATTTTCCACGTGTAAAATCATCATTGGCTGGAGGAGACACGTGTCAGGTCCGCGTTGGCACAGGTGTCACTCATCCAATGGGCGAGACGCGCCTATGATATGTTGACACGTGGACCGGCCCATCAAGTTTAATTGGGCCGGCCCAATTAAAGGCCCACAAGTTTTGCGGACCATAATGGGTCGGCCCAGCTAAAGGCCCACAAGATTTTGCGGACCATAATGGGCCGGCTCAGCTAAAGGCCCACGAGATTTTGCGGGCCATAATGGGCCGGCCCAGGTAAAGGCCCACAAGATTTTGCGGGCCATAATGGGCCAGCCCAGCTAAAGGCCCACAAGATTTTTGTGTGCCATAATGGGCCGGCCCAGGTAAAGGCCCACAAGATTCTTGCGGATCATAATGGGCCGGCCCAGTTAAAGGCCCACGAGATTTCGCCGACATTAATGGGCCGACCCAGCTGTAGGCCCACAAGATTTTGATGACCCTAGTAGGTCGGCCCATTAACTGGCTGCCATGTTTTGGGCCAAATGCCGGCTCATATTTGATCCGGTCCATTAATGGCCTGCCACGTTCCGGGCCTAAAAGTGGCCCATATGAGATCCGGCCCGTTATAAGCCTACCATGTTCTGGGCCAAATTACGGCCCAGATCAGGTCCGTCCCTTTAAGAAGCTTTGGGCTCAATTATGGCCCATATCAAATTCGACCCGTCAACTGGACACTATGCTTTTGGGCACACTTGCTAAAGGCCCACTTAGTAATTCAGCCTGATATTACTTTTGGCATGTTAAGGGCTTGTTTAACATTTCGGCCCTATATTAATTTCGGCCTGTTAAAAGCCCGTCATATAGTTGGGCCTAACTACGGCCCGATTTGCATCCGCCCTTTCCGCACCGATATTTGATTGGGCCAAACAAGGACCGAGACAATTTTGGCTGTTAAAGCCCGTGATTTGATTCGCACAATAATGGGCCGGGTTCATTTCGGGCTGGCTGCCGCCCGTGAGCTGTTCGCACGCGTTCGTGCCCAACCTACATCGTGATTGCATGACGGCTCGATTATGTACCGTAATTTTACGGTTTGGCGGTTTATCGCATGAAGACATGATATATATACAGATAAAATAACTGCAGCATTGTGAATAAAAAACCTAGACTATACAATAAAGAAATTACGACATATTACATCCTTTGGGCATCAAAGTTCGCCACTATGATAATAAAGCACAAGCAGACAAAGAGATTACATACTTTGGGCATCAAAGATCGCCACCAAGTGCAAATAAACACGCCGACAAAATAATATACAAAACCGATAGCACTTCAATAGAGTTCAAGAAAGGTTAGCCCTGCTGGGGAGCTGCAGCGCAAGCAGATGAGCAAGATGATGAGACTGCGCTTGTTCAACACTTATATCTTCCTCACTCTAAAAGATAAACAAGCAGAGAGATGATAGGTTTTGCACGTAAAAGTATCAGTGCTGAAAATTCATCACATTTCTTACTGAAAAATAAAGTGACACAGTTTAAAATTGCATTAACACAATATGGTATTGTTCAGGTCAAGACATGGCAGGAAATGACATTGTGAAGGAGTTGGCAGCTTCACGACAACACTGGATTACAAATCAAGAACTCATAAGTATCAATGGTTAGTGTGATGTCAATTTATACTATTTTAGATTGGCAAATAAAGAGACGGTTTAAATAATAGTAGAATGATATGACATTGTTCATAGTTAAGACATTGCAGAATATGACATTGTGTCAGTAGTGGGTAGGTTCACCACACCACCGGATTACGGATGAAGAATGAAGCATACATGCAAAGGCAAAAGAAGATCACTTGCTCAGATAGTTTAATTTACATGGTATGAAGAAGGAACTTGGTTGTACAACTAAAAACTTAAATTGAGAAAGGACAAACTTTTGTTTATGAACTACATAATAAACTTTAAATAAGCAATTTGATGCAAACACCAAAAATAAACAGATGTTGCAGTCATGCCTAACCAAATAAATACAACAAAGTTTGAAAGCTTGAGATGGACAAACTTACATCATTGGTGAAGACATGCTCTATAAAGGCCTTGTCCATGCTGATGGGGGGGGGGCAATTCAAGAAGTTTACCACAGAATCTTCTTCAAAAGCATTGCCTTTATTCTACATTTTGTTAAAAGTAAATATAGATGTGATAATATACAAAAAATCGAGAATATTTAAGATAAGATGAAGAGTGATGCTACATAACCAAGTAGCTATAAATGTAAGTGCAGCGATACAGCAAAAGGTACAGCCAAGAGCAATGCACAGCTAAACTTCTTCAAGACCAACCTTATGGTAAGAGTAAATATAGATCGATGTGTAGAAAATGGAGGGCAAAGGAAAATAAGGTGCAGAGTGATGGTACATGAACAACTACCTGTCATTATAAGTACATCGATAAAGGACAACATGTACTTACAAGAACAATGCAGAGCTAAAAAACATTGGCATTGGATATATTCTACACTAATGTAACCATTCATACAGATCGATAATTTGGAGGAACAATTGATAAGCAAGCTATCATGCATACCGCTGTCACATAATGAACCGGTATGTATGCAAGTACGTGATACAGACAACAGTACTAACAAGAGCAAAGCAGCGGGCAGCATATTTGCGATATCCTCGTCGTTCTTTTCAAACTAGAATTCTTCTTCGAGTAGATTTCTGCAAAAAGATCCGTAAGGCACATGCGAAAAGTAGAAGTTCAAATTGTCATGTGATTTCATAGACGATACCTCATCCTAGGAACGAGACCGATTGCATAACAAGGTTTTTCCATTCAATGTCTTCTAAATTTAGCACAAGAGACTTCACCGAAATTCGCTTATAGACTTGCCATCAAAGTGTGATTTCCTCGGGTAACACCGACATCGCTGCAATGCTTCCTTGAAAAGCACAAGCAAGCTTTGCTCGTCATGACTATCCAGATTGACCTCGCCTAGTTACAACAATGTAATGTAAATCATTGATGTGTTCAATCAGCGTAAAACAGGAAAATAATAACCATGAATAATAGCACTTACACGTAAGTTGGACAGAAGATGTGAAAATGGTGTTTGTCTTCACTATAATCTTCCCATGATGGGAATATATGCACGTAGTCCCTAACAACATTGAAAGCATTGTCTTTAAACTGGGAATAAATGGAATGGGGTTCCAATCTGCAGGAATTGGCCGTCTCTGCAGCTTGGGATAGGTCTTGGCCGGTGGACTTGCTGTACTTTTTGGTCGGAGGGATTTTTCTATGGTACAGCTGGTGCTATGGCAAATGAAATCGATATACCTTTTTCTGGAGTGCAGGTCCTGTGTGGTGGGGCTAGTGGTGTGGCGGTGAAGTATGGGTACATCTGCTGGAGTCGGTCCTACGTTTTGTGTCCTTGGTTGTACATCCAATATAAGTGGGGTGTTGTCGATTTCTCCGGCACCACCACGCTTTTTCAAGGACTTTGCTGGTGCTCCTTCAGTTCGCAATCACCCTCTTCCTTTTGATGTCGATGCACAAGAACAACATTTGAGTGGAAAAACATGGTATGATGGCAGATGGAATATGTATTGATAATGGATGGGCATGGCATCTCGACATATATGATGAGTAAACTAAGCAGATATGTGCAACAAAGTAGAAGAAATGCAAGACAACATATGCAAGATACCGCAATCAATAAAACATTGCCAAATTAGAACAGCACCTTGATGGGTGAACAGACAGGCCATCGCCTTTGACTCCTCGAGGTTAGAATAGTCATTAGGATCATATTCTCGAACAAGAATCAACAGTGGGGAGCGATGAGTTTCATTGCATCCAGAATGGCACTCAATGCCTTGGTGCCAATTTTGTAAGTCATTGCAGTGTTTAGCTTCAAGAGTGGACTGCTGCTAGTGTGACACAAAGCAGCTACACAGATCATAGTGTAGATATAATGGGAAAACCTTAAGCATCAGAGTAAAATCAGCAAAGTGGAACTTGCTGGAATATATGTGCTAGTATTGCCGGTACGGCTAGAAAGGCTTCGGATACCAGCTCTCTTCAAGTGAAGGTGCGGTACTGTTAATATCAAGTAACTCTCAAAGGCTACACAGCCCCGCATTTCCTTGGTATTCTTATAGGATTCAAGTGGGCAGGCCACTACAAATCCTATTCCTATGTTTACAAGATCCTCTGAATCAAAGAGGCTCAAAGTGTCCATCACAACCGATCGTATAGACCTCTACATCGCAAATGTCCTGCTCATCTTCAAGACAAGGAACATATCAGACTATTAGCATACTCCCTCCGTTCCAAAATATAAGTCTTGGTAGAGATTTCCACTATGGATCACATACAAATGTATCCAGATACATTTTAGAGTGTAGATTCACTCATTTTGCTCCATATGTAGTCCATGGTGGAATCTATACAAAGACTTGTATTTAGGAATGGAGAGAGTACATATTAAAGAAGAACGGAAGAGGAACATGGTAAAGAAGAGCAAGCAGATATTGGATAATAAAATGTTGGTTGTGCAGTGCCCACACATGATGAACCAGAGCGCATTAAGAATGCAACTCCCAGCCGTCTCTCGACCATTTCAGGCGGTTGGATGAAGATCCTACGTCTCCTAACCCTTCTTCTTCCTCGCTCGATTCTTCCCATCAGAAGAACACCGCACGGGCCGCCGGCCGGACCACCGCCCCACTTTGTTGTTCCCCACACCCACCCGCCCCAACCCCCACCCGTCGAGTTTTCTTCGTTCGGTGAGGCCCCACAACCACCCGAGCCCCTTCGATCGCACCGGCGAACTCCGGCGAGCTCTGAAAAATCGACTGACCCAATTTTGAAATTTAGTCTACTGTGATTTAACTAGTGTGGAATATAAAAGGGGAAAACCATAAGCATTGGGAGTATAGTGTTGAGCGTGCCATGGCGGATCCAAGGTGCAAACCGGACAAAGACAACCGCAACCAAGACAAGAAATCAGAGTAAAGCAGTGGCGATCTATTTTCTTGCTGCGATAAATAAGTTGAGCAAATACGAAAGAGTACCGCCTCTGGTGCGGCGCCGTGTACGCATCTGCTGAGAATTTGACGGTGTTGCGGTAGCGATGGATGTCGGCGGCGTGGAAGCAAATCTAGGAGGGTAGATGGTGGTGGCGGGGTGCGGTGGATGAGACGGTCGTAGGAACGGCGCCGGCAAGGTGGACGACGGCGGGGATGAAGCGAGACGATGGGATGCAAGGATCCCGGTTCGAAGGCGTGGATGAGAGAGGTCGATCTCTTGTAATGGACGACAGCGTCGGGGTATCAGCTCCGACATGTTGGAGGAGGACGGCGGTGGATGGGGTGGCGGACGGTGGAGGACGGAGGAGGGTGGGGTGGAGAGGGTGTTTTGGCGCCCACAGAGTACGAATGGGGAAAAGGGAGGTAGAGAGGAAGGGGGGAACCATGTATTCAGGGCGCGCTTGTCTCAAACGCGAGGAAATTTACAAACTTAGCCCCTGTTTCAAATTTCTACTACATCACAGCAACATTAGTCGGTTGGGGATAGGACGGTAATCTCGCATACACCGAATATTTGCCGATGAGAGTTTGTTTTGGCGCCCACCGTATGAATATGAATCGGGAGGAGTCGATTTGGCCGAGGACACACTGTGTTTTGGCGCCCACCGTATGAATCCGGGTGAGAGGCGGTTACGCCACGCTTGGGTGAAATTACAAACCTACCCCTATCGAAACCTATAGAAATCCAGCAGATAGGCTTTGCGTGGCAGGGATAGGCAGAGTGATTTCCATCTCGCAGATTTTGGTTTCAAGTGTTATCGCGACTTTCCCCGCTTCGCTCAAATTTTGCAGAGTGCACGTTTATCGTGCCAACTCAATTCAATCCCGCTTGTATTCTATTTTTGAGGCGGGATCCATTTTCAATTGGAATTACATTCTATATACATCATTTTTATATATACTTTCAAAAGCACAACAAAGAATTCTGCTCCTTTATATGTATAATATGATTTACAAATACAACGATCTCGAAATCTTAAGGTTGAATTCAAAAAATTTAACCAAATTATGTTCTACTAAAATGTATGGATCAAGAATACCTACATATTAAATAACATAGATGTGCGTGAATTCATATGTATGCATGTTTGATAGATCAATTTTGGTTCGAGTATGGATTACATGTATCATCATCTCAATTCAAATATTTGAATCCTTTTTTGTTCACTCCTTTCACGCCCATCTCTCTCGCATGCATGCTCCTTCGTAGCTATCACTCTCTTTTCTCCAGCTCACCAAGACGCTCACTTCATGTTTCTCCTATCCTCGCAAACATGGTCTCTCGACGTCTCCCTTGAGAAGTGTCACACTCTCCCTATCATTATACATTACACGGTTTTCATTATCTCTCACGTCTCTCACTGCTCTCTCGTACTTGGTACCTAAGCTTTTTTTTCACCGCCACACACACAGTCTCCACTGCCTTTCACTTTGTCTTTCTCTCTATGGGATTCTCTCACACACCCTATATGTCTCTACATATGACTCATACCACTAAAATTACTCTCTCTCTCTCTCTCTGAGACACAACATTTGTTGCGGTCTCCTTTTAAATCTCCATCCTGCATCGACATTATTCATTTGTTTACCGATCAGACAACCCCGACTACCGCCTCTCTCTCTCTCTCACACACACACACACACACAACTCCTGCTTCCACTCCCTTCCCGACTATGGTCGCTCTCTCTCACACACACAAAACTCTCGCGCCAACCCCGACTGTATTTCTCTCACAAACATTTATCGACTAGCTAGCCTCTAGATAGGTTTATACACCCCACACTCGTGCTTCCACCATCGCATACATGTCTCTCTCCCGCTCCTTGTATCTATGTAGATTTTTCTTCCTTCTCGAGACACGCCCTCTCGATCGTGCACACACGCACTATCGCCTCATTTTAAGCTGATACCTATCGCACACACACTCCTTGTGTCTTTGTCACACATGCACCCGTCCTCCTCCACTCTCCTCTCTCTCACACACACATGGGCTTTTGCAACAACTAGCAAGATGCCCATGCGCTGTACGGAACATCAAGATGCATTTGTATGAGTAGTTTATCTTGTGGGGAAAAGGATGAACGAGGAAGGCCTTATTTGCAAATGTGGAGAGGGTGTGGGTATCTTTTGCAAAATTGTTATAGTTTCCTTCCTATCCGTCAGATATAGATCGGACGGCCTATATTGCAGGATGGCAGGCACACGATCATCACCAACAATGATTTTTATAAGAGTAGGGACAAAAATAGAGTTGGTGATGATGGTGGGCCTGCCATCCTGCAATGTAGGTCGTCCGATTTATATCTGACGGATAGGAAGGAAAATATGGCAATTTACCCGCACTCTTCACCACATTTGCAGATAAGGCCTTCCCTCGTTCATCCTTTTCTCCCACAAGATCTTGATGTTCCATGCAACGCACAGGCATCTTGCTAGTAAGAGTAGAAATTAGACATATACCACTTCTCGAATCTTGAAACCAACAACATTCCTCCCTTATCTCATAAAAAACGCCAAAGGAATATATTTTGAGTGAAACATAACATATTTTTAGTGATATACGTATTTCAAAACTAGACTCTTTTTCTATCAAATCGGTGAATATGTAATAATCTACTTTGATCATGTGGCAACGCATTGGCACATTGCTAGTAGTTATTATAATTTTTTGGACACCAGACAAACGGTGGAGTACATATACGAAGAGAAGAGGCGTCGTTAACAAATAAACCCTAAAACCCTAGGGGCACGATTGCTGCATTCGCGGGTACCGGGTACGTGGTGGAGCACCTTTGTAGGAATAGTCAGCTCGCGTGATAATTTGATCCGTAGGAGTTGATGGTCGGGACCACAGGTGAACGACTTGGAGCGCGGTGGCTCGCCAGTTGCCACAGATCGAGTAGCCACGTTTAAAATATCGTTTTTTAGCGGGGTTAAGAGTTCCGATTTTCAATGGGGCGTTATAAGTAGTAAGTAGTTTTTAGAACGATTGGTATGGAGCGAAAATGGAATTCATAGTACTACGTACCTCCTTGGCGTATGGTTGTATGGTTTTTTTTGCGATGGAGGTTGTATGGGTTTATGTTGCGAGATGTGGAACCTGGTAGTTCTAGGGCAAATACTATGGTTTAGATTTAGATGCCGGTTTTCAGTAATGAAAATCGGAAGGGGAAACCCTTCTTTGATTAAAAAAAACTACTACCTCCATTACGGTTTACTATTCCCCATCGTACTTTGGGTCAAAGTTTGTCCACGAATTTTACTTGTAAAATGTGAATGGAAAACGAGATTTTGTTATACCCAAACCAAAAAGGACTGGAGGGAGTGATTGCTCTGACACGGACGCGACCTCTCATAGCGCAGGCATTGAACCGGTGCACCGGCCAAGAGGGCCGCACTCGCTGCAGGCCGGCTGAGCACGCCTCCTCGCCGTGTGCAACCAGCTTAAGACTGCCCCAGCCGCCTTCATTGAATCCGCACGTGTGTCGGCAACACGTCCTTCCGCGAGCCGGCAGGCATTTTAGAACACAAAAAATGACTAAAATATAATTAATTTACGCATGGTCTTGACTTGTTGTGCTCAGACCGTAGCAGGAACTAGTAGAGGTTTTTCTTTATTTATAACTCTCCTCACATTTTTTGGCTTTGAAATGAATCATGGTTGTGGACATTATGTATGAAATGTGCAGATATCTGTGAACATGAGTTTGATGTGGAAGTTGAACTTGGAATGTCGGGCTTGCACGTGAACTATACCATGTCCAATGCTTCATCTGTTATTGTTTGGAAAGTAATTGCTGTTATTACATGACTTGAAAAAACATTTTGTGCCACATCAAGAGATGCACGGACATCACAACAGCATGCTTGTTGGATAAACATTTGAACCTAGCTATTATGAAGGAAATTTTGTATTGACAACAGTTTTAGATAGCAGGAGACGCCTAGCCTGCTCTGCCTCTGCTAGCTTATTTCTCGCTTCTTCCATCTCTTCTTTGGCTTGGGTGAAGAGAGCATCCGATTGCTCTTTTCGCTTCTTCAGAACTCAGCTACATTCTCAAGGGCTGCTGCACACTTTCTTTCAGCCTTTACTAATGCCACGAGGACACGAACAGTGACGACTCCACCGGCTTGTGTGTAATCCAGCATCATCTGGAATTTGCACCTTGTGTCTAATCCAGATCATTAGGGAACTGGAACCTTGTGTGTAATCCAGCCTCATTTTGGAAACATGATCTCGAGGTTGACCATACTTCCCTCCTCGCAGAACTGCATCCCGACATGAAGTTACTTCTTTTTAGATCAATACTCAGAGCAACCTAGATCCATTTAGTAGAAGCGGATAAATGTAACTCGGAGAAGTGAATTCAAAAGGAAAAAATAATATAAAACAGACTACAAGGTGAGAACACCCACTTCCTACATCAAGCTAAAAACGAAAGCATTAGGACGATTAAGACTCTTCTTATTACACATCAAGAACACCACGCTTAAGAGAAGCGAAACTACAACATATACACATCAAGAACACGAGGCTACACGAAAGTAATTGAAAGGGTGTTACTTACCAAAGCTCGTTTTACAGGTTCGTGCAGCTCCTCTTTAACTTGCCACGCTCCTTGAAGATGTCCCAAATATCCGTGTTTGGTCTTCATTGCTCCTCTGCATGTTCGCACTTGTGGTTTTAAAATCTCAACATGGCAAGAAAAATATACTACTAGTAATACTCGCATCTTGTGGGCAACATTAAAGCACTCATCGCCATGTTAGAGCATCTCCAACAGAATCAAGAACGCGGGCGCTTTAAAAAGCGTTCTGATCTTGAGATCGAGAAGTAGATAGAGTAGAGGATAGTTCTCAGCATAGATAGATAAAAAAGATAATTCAACTACTCCTCGTCGTCCGACTCCTCCTCGGTGATGTCCTCCTCCGACGTCTGACTGTAGGCGTGAAGATACCGATCGTCGTCGGATTCCCAGGGCGACGCTGCTCCTAGCCTCATGTTGAATTGAGCGTCCGCTTTTCGCCTACGCTTGTCCTCGCGATAGGCGGCTCGCTCCGCCCTCCTCTTATCCCTCTCCGCCTCCTTTGCGCGTAGAACTCGCGCTCGTTGATGATGTCCTGCGGGAAGTGTTGGCGCCACAGCGCCATGGCTTCCTCGTCCATCTCGGCGATGCCGAGACGGTGCTCCCGCCTCCGGTTGTCGCGACGATCTTCGTCGGTGCTAAGCCGCGACAGAGGCGCGAGTTCTCGCGCCGCTCCGCGTCGGCACGCTGGGGAAGTTCAATGTTCTATGAGGCCACCGAGGCGCCACGCCGCCCGTGTCAGACGCTGTGGCGGCCTCGTTGGCGGTGTCGAAATTGCCGAGGCCGAGGCGCATCCCGCGAACCGGATCTCGGCGGAGAAGCCGCCGAGGGGGCGCATGACGCCGCGGTATCCCCAAGTTTCCCGGCGACGCGGCGGCATGGTGCACGGTGGCGGCAAGGCGAAAATGAGCGGGGAGAGAGCGGTGGCAAGGCACAGAGTGGTGGGAGGGCGTTGGATTTTATAAAGCGCGCCGGACGACACGCGCCAAAACAAGCGCACGCCCGGCCGCTTTTTCCCGCGCGCACGCGATCCTTTCCCGACGTCTCTGCTATCTCTACTCTCTTCTCTACTGTTATATTTATTTTATATTTAATATTTATCTCTACTTCCTTTACTGTCTACTTTTTTTCTCTATACTTTTTTCTTGCAATATAGGCCGTCCGATTTATATCGATGATAGGAAGGAAACAAATGGGAATTTTGCAAAAGATACCCATACCCCTCTCCAGATTTGCAAATAAGGCCTTCCCTCGCTCATCCTTTTCTCCCACAAGATAAACTACTCATACAAATGCATCTTGATGCGTGCAACGATGGGCATCTTGCTAGTTCTAAAACCTTTCCATCATTTGCCACACTACTGGTTGCGATGAAAACCTACCAAGCACAGTAGCGATCACAGAGCGACGCACAATTACAAGCTGATATTCTGTTGGACAATGGAGGCTATAACCAATTACTTTTACGGGAACAATAGCACCCAGGAAATTTGAAGGGTAGGTATGAACAAAATTGAACTGCACATGTACCGCTAAGTGATTCAATACACACATTACCAATCGAGGAGGAGAACGATGGTCGCGGCGGCCTCTGTGAGTCATGGTCGGCAACGGAGTCGGTTCATTGTCCACGACGGTGGTACTTCTGCGCTTACGCGTCGGCTTCGGAAGCAGATCCGAGACCGTGGAAGACGATGCCGGGAAGAGGCTCCATGTACGACGACGACGGTGGACCTGCTCCAAGTCTGGCGACGAGGTCGCCGATGAGGCGAGATGCGCCATGTGGACGAGTGCGCCGATGTAAAGGGAGGAGCACGAAGGCTGCGGTGCCGTGGAGAAGTCTATTTTGCGGTGGGGATAGAAAATGGGAGTATTCAGGTGTACTACTCTGGGTGCCGGGTGGGGTTGGCTGGGTAGGGTGAACTGAAGTTACGAAAACAGCCCCCTACCAAGCATCATCCGTAGGCCTGTTCCGAAGGCTATGATGGTAACTTCCCACTGCTCGAATCAGGGTCGCGGGAGATTTTCCCGCCGACCTCAAAATTTTGTGACATTGGACTCCCCGTGTGGCGTGTTGAGTGATTCGGCTAAGCAACTAGCGAGTAGTAGTAGTAAACTCTGCATATTAGGTTTGACCGAAGTCAAACTTCCTAAAGTTTGACCAAGTTTATAGAAAAATATAAACATTTACCATAACAAATATGTATGATGTGAAAGTACATTCAATAATGAATCTAATGGTATTTATTTGTTATTGTATATGTTAATATTTTTTGTTATAAGCTTTCTGAGAGTTTACAAAACTTGACTTTGACCAATGCTAATACACGGACTTAAATAAAACATAGGAGTACACATTTGTTTTCTTAGTTTGTAGTGAACTAATCATTTGTTGAAATTGTGAAATAAATATATTAGGCTATTGACTTGAATGTAATGGTCTATACAATTCAATAGTTACAATCATTGTGAATCCCAAGATTTATACAAGGTCTATAGTACTTCACAACATGCTCAAACTCACATAATCCCAGTCAAATGAGAATCTAAAGGCATTTCATAGTTATTACTTTGTAGGATGCAACAAAAACAACCATTACTCTACATCAGCCATTGGCCCTGTTTGCATACTCTAACACAGTTAGAGTTAGAGTTATTTTCTAACCCACTCTAACCCAAATAAGCACCTCTCCATCAGGATAGTTGGGTTAGATGGAACTAACCCACTCTAACCCTCCCTGTTTGGATACTTTTGGGTTACTTGAGCCCCCAACTAACCCAAACTAGCTCTAACCCCATGATCCAAACAGGGCCATTATAGAAGCAACATTTTGACATATCCCAATGTGTGAATGAAACGTGCAGAGAGAGCTTTTGAAGATGGAGCAAATAGGGCGGGAAAGATTGTATGTATGTGGACTAGAGAGTAGGAGACAAACCTAACGAGACAGAGGGGGAGAGATAGAGAGAGAAAGAGAGAGGAAGAAGTTAGGTCTGTGAGAAAGATGGAGACATGTAATATACGTGAGATGCGTGTGCATCCAGATTCTGTATACGTGGAAGGAGAAGAGACAACATGTTTGATGAGAGAGCTGGAAAAACATGGACGAGAGGGGAAGGATCTCGTGGGTTGAGGGATTGACAATTTTGTGCGGGGAGAGAGGGATTGGTAATTTTGTGCAAGAGAGAGAGAGAGGGTGGGGGAGGAGTCGGTCACCGTCGTCACATCACCCTGCTTCCAAATGACCCCCGCATTCTCTAGCGGTGTGGTCGCTGTCTTTGATCTGCTCGATGCCCTCTTTGAAGATTGAGGTGTTGTGCATGTTGGGGTGCAAAGAAGCACAAGCTTAGAGTGGTCGCCAGATAACCTTGGATGGGGATGAATTGTGTGCTCGGGGGTGTGTGTGTGTGTGTGTGTCTGTGTGTGTGTGTGTGTGTGTGTGTGTGAGAGAGAGAGAGATATTGAGAGAAAACAAACCTAAGGAGAGAAATGGGTATTCACAAAGAGATTGTGCGGGCCTTGAGGTGGGCAGGGGCCGGGTGAGGGTGTCAAAATGTGCGTGTTGATGCATGTGTTGCATGCGACCGTGCGAGGGACGGACGAATCGAGAGAGATGGTTGTTGTGTTACGGATGCTCCTCTCTCTCTCTCTCTCTCTCTCTCTCTCTCTCTCTCTCTCTCTCTCTCACACACACACACAAGTAAACTAGAAGACCGTTCTCTCATGTATACACAACGTATCGGCATATCTTTCTATGTCTCACTCATGCATGATCATTTGCACATTCACACCTCTCTATGTCTCAGATCACACGCACACCGTCTCCACATTGCCCTTCCGCCACAACACACATATGGACACATACACACGCTCTCTCTCAGTCACACACACAAAATCAGTATTAAAAAAACTAGGGCGCACCTAAACGCCCAAATCCAAATAAACACGAACTGGAGCTAAATTCAAATATATGGAAATATTGCAGCGCCAAGAACTTTCCCAAAAAAAAGTTGAGTAATATTCGGGGATTGTTTTCACACACACAAAAAGGTTCGGTGGATGTCCTTTGAGCGCGACATGGTGACGCACCGTTTGATCGACCGCACGGCCGCGGTTCACGTGCTTGCACATGATTCCGTATCGTGGCTGGGGTACTAACTAATAAAAGCTACCTAAGTCTAATGTTTACGTGTACTAGTATGGTTTCCTTTTAAGTTTGACCAACCTTATATAAAACTAAAGTAAGCTCCCACACGCGCACTCATCAATATGCCGCCGCCGCCGTTGCGCATGCCGGGCGCCCACCGCTTCGCCAACAATTTCGCCCATCACCGCCGTGTCGCGCCATCCCTGTGCCATGAAGTCAAGGCTCGCCCGCCACGTCGTCTGCAGTCCCTCCTCGCGATGCCGCCGCTGCCAAGCACGCGAGCAGCTGGTGGAGCAGCGTCTATGCATGCAGCGTACGAAGAGGAGGACGAGCGCGTGCTCCAGCACGCCGCGAGGAGGAACTAGCGTGTCATTGTCGTCTCTCCGCCCGCGGAGGAGGCGCGCATGGTGGCTGTCGCGGCGAAGCGGTCACAAGCGCCGAGCCCGCAAACCGGTGTGGACGGAATCTACCTTCGAGACCTTGAATGCCACGTGGATCCTGCAATCTGAAGGAGCAATTTGGGTCAGTCGACTCATGTGAGCCGTTTGATGCAACATGGATGGCTAGAAGGGCTTCTTCCACCTCTTTTGCCGTCTTCTTCCTTCGCTCCGTCGAACTTCTTTAACAAATCGACTGACCCAAATTATACTACTAGTACGAACGTATTAAGTACAGTAAGAACATGAAGATACGAGCAGTAGTACCAACTGCAGGAAGAACAGTAGTAAGACATAGTACTAGTACTACTGTACATACTAAAGAGTTCAAATAACGAGAAAGAACATACTATACATAGTTCTGCTGGGGCCTCAGCACAACACACCCTTGAAAATAAACTAAGCAACTAGTCCGCTTGACACTGCAGAGAACCAACATGAGCGACGGCATCGCCACCTACTCGAGTCCGAGTCCACGCCCTCGACTTCGCCCTCGTCCCTCTTCCTCTTCCTCTTCGCCGACGCTTCTTTGCTTGAACCGACATTGGGCTCGCTTCTTCATCCAACCCTTGTAGATATTTAAACAAAGGTAGGCATCCATTGCTGCGCATGGATGTGATCTTCATCTAATGTCTTCGACTCCCATGCATGATGAAACTCGTGATGAGGTTTCTTTAGTTTAGCGTCTGAAGGATCAATCATGGCTGCTGCCGAGGTCAGCATTGAAGGTTGAGAGGAGGACACCGGGCTTGCCTTTCGAGATCAAGGGCTGGCCTACAATGAGACCTATCCGACGCAGGACATCCCTGTCGTTCTTAAAGCCTACAGTAACGAATTTCACTCTTTTGTCCTTGAGGAAGTTCTTAAAATCCTGGCACTCAACATCGGCATGGCATATGTGGTAGACCAAGCAAACGTTATGTACGCAAACCTGGATCACGGCGGGCTTCTTCCTCTCTTCATCCTTTAGATCCTTCTCTCGTCCCAGGACTGTGGTGTACTCAACATCTAGCCCAGCGACCCACTCATCCGTTGAACTGTTGAACATGCGTAGGAAGCGAGCAAGCCATGCTTTCACCGTCGCGGATCCACGTGTGTAGATGACGATGAACTGATCACCGGTGATGGCTCTAACCTGGTACTTAGCGGCGACCATGGAGATTTGGGAGGCCATGGATTTTGGAGGAGGGTTAGAGAAGTTGAACTGTTGTACCCGCAAAAGCGGGAGCGAACTAATGTGAAAGGACGGACGATCGGGAGCGAACTGTTGTAAGGTAGTAGAAGACGGGACGAGTAGGGCGGCGAACAGCGTGGGGTTGCTGGCTTGCCCGGTGGATAAACGGCTGCAAGCCCCCAAAGAGTTCTCGAGAACTATGCAGGACCCACTAGATGTCATGTCTACTAGACCCATATCGTAGGCCTGACGGTATAGCTTCTACATATTCACACGCCATGCCGGCGCATGGATGTAACTTCACTTAATTCCGTCAACCGCGCGCCTCCCACGACCTTCGCCTCCCTCGCGCGGTCGGGCCGTTTGAGACTTCGACCGGCTATAAATGAGCAATTTTTTTGCCTACTCCGCATGCATGATACTCCCTCTGGTCCTTTTTACTCCTGTCAACCGTTTGCAAAGTGTTTGACCAAATTTATACTTTTTTTTGAACACCACCTTATATTAATTAACCAGCCACACTAGTACACTCATTTGATACAATATTCACCACACAGGGCGGTATGTTATTTACAAGAATACCATCTAATCTATTGTCAAAGCTATACTTAGCGATTAAGTGTGCCACCTTATTGGCCGAACGGCTAATCTTTGACAATTGAAGATTGTTGATCAACTTCGAGATGCTCAACACTTTCATCTTCAGGTCACGCATAGCAGACCTGTCATAGTCCCCCGATGCAAGAGACGCTACCACAAAAGCGCAATCAGTCTCTAAAATTACAGGATTATGAAGAGAAATACCTATGTAGAGACCGGCAATGCAAGCCCTAAGCTCCGCTTCCTCCACGCTTTGACAGGCATCAATGAAATCCCACGACCAAATTTATACTAAAAATATCAATATCTACAATACTGATTATAATGAGTATAAGAACTACATTTTATAATGAGTGTAAAAATATTGATTTAACATTGTGAATGTTGATACATTTTTCTATAAGTATGGTGAAAGTAGAGGTACATTGACTTCAGACAAAACTTAAATGCACAATGCAGACTAGTTCCTCGGTCCAGGTGTGTGCCATGTCCTATCTTGTCATCACAACAAGGTTAGCTATTAGAGTACCACTACCTCCCTTCTAGTTTAAAGGTCTCGATTCAAAAATTTCACCTACTCTTAGCAAGATAGTAGAGGCGGTGGAATACTTTTTGAAGTCTGCAAAAGTACTCAACTAGTGTTGTCGTTCTTCACACAAAAATGTGTTTACCAATGCATGCATGAACACTAGTTACTCTAATCCCCCTCTCTTCTTTAATTCTTTGCCACATCAGCATGTTTGCTAGTATTCCCGTGTGCATGATACCAGCTAAGATACCACCATTATGGCCAGCCTTAATCATCACATGCAATAATTTAGTGCACCTTGAAATATGAACATGTGTGGGCGTGTATGTTTTAATGACTTGAGACTATACCTAGCCCGCATGCAAGATGACTTATTATGCACCGTTCCCCATACCTGCAGGAAGCCCGTTCGTCTCCAAATCTTTTCCTCTCCATGTGTGGAAACAATATGCCTGCCAAACTCTCCTTCTCCTCCGCGGTCCCACCACTCCACCCGTGTGAAAAAATCTGCATGCATGACTCTCCTCCCCCACGCCGTCCAATCCACAGACCAGCAATATTTCCACCCCTTCGCCTCCCCGTAATTTACTCCAACAAATATGCCCACGTAGCTGTTACTTAACTACAGGTGCATTGGGTCACCGACATATGGGCCCAACAGGTGTTCGCCCACATGTCGCTGATTTAACCGACCTGCAGATTAAGTCGATGCAGCTCGATCCATATCTTACGAGGTGTGCCATTGCTCGCTATAAATACTGCGCCTCCCACGACATCGCTATCTCCTCCCCCTCACGTTCACGTTCATCGCTATCTCCTCCCCCTCCCTCTCACGTCGACCACCATGGAATCGCCCCTCCCAAGCCCTAGGAGCCCCTCGCTGCATCGTGTGGACGGTTATGTGTCGCTGTTCCGTTCCTCGCCGCCACTAGTCGAGGAGGACGCGTAGGTGTTCCGCTCCTCGCCGCTACGCGACACGTCGTCGTTCCGTTCCTCGCCGCCACTAGTCGAGGAGGACGCGTCGGCGTTCCGCTCCTTGCCGTGACGCGATGCGTCGCCATTCCGTTCCTTGCCGCCACTAGTCGAGGAGGACGCGTCGGTGTTCCGCTCCTCGCCGCGACGTGTCGGCGTTCCCAATCTCACCAGCACGCGCGTCGGTGGACGCGTCGGCTCCCCCCACTGGGACGCCGCCGCGCCGCCGAGCCCCCAGCCTTGAGGAGCTTTGGAAAGAAATGGATGTCGCCTTGTGGGAGGCTTTGCCTCCAAAGAAAGCGCCAAAATAGAGGCGGAGAAGAAGGCCGAGGAAGAGAAGCGCATCATGAACAAGCTGCCCGGGAGGCCTATGCGCGTCCGAGAGAGTCGAGCAATTGGCTCTTTGGCGGAAGGCTCGTGCGAGGGCCGTGAGGGTGGTGGAGGACGCCCGTGCCGACGCCCTGAGTGCAGTCGGGCCCAAGCGCCTCATCTACACTTGGGGTACGTGGACCGGGTGCACGCTTCCAGCGAGGAGGAGTACCTGTTGGCGCCGGATCACCACACCGGTGAGATTGCGCTCGCCCGCCGGCAAGCCACCAATCAGCACCTCGCGAGTTGCGAGGCTAAGGAAGAGGTGTTGTGTCGGCGCTGCTGGGAAACGGCCGCGCACTGGGCACTCGTGGCGCCGCAAGCGCTCCCTGCGAGCACCGTGGCTTTTAGGAGGAGTATAATTTTTTGTTTCGTAAGGCGATCTCATTAGTTTTGGGACGCAAATGATAAATCCCGACATTCAGGAATTTTAGCATCCTTAATTAAGTATGTAAAAGGAAAGTTTGGAAACCTTGTGTATTCAGACGATTTTGCAAGTACGTGCATATAGCACAAACTTTACTATATACTATTGCACTACACGTCTCTCTCGATATATGCTTGCAAACTGTGCTACTCCCTCAGTCCAGGTCAATAAGTCATCTTTGGTTGTGCACCGTGACCAAGGAGGGAAGACTTGTACACCTAGACGGAGGGAGTACTACTATTACTTATGTACGTGCAAATGCACGTTTTAACATTAGGATGTGTTTTTTGTAAAAGTAGAAAAACAACACTAGTCAAGCTTGTGAAACGATTCAATGCAAAACAAATGCAAAAATGCTCGTTTGATTGTTTACTTTTAGCTTCCTTCTCTGTCGTTATTTCGCTGTCGTACTTTGTACGGAGTATCTCACTGGTTGGAAAGGCATGCAAATTCCCAAACCGCTTCCTACACCCTGTATCAATTTTTTTTGCCTAACAAGTTGTGTCGTGCAATTGGAATTCCAACTTGAGTACTACTACTAGTAGGAGTACCAGGGCGATTCTTTTAGGCTTCTAGATTAGTAATCCCATAACTACTACCTTCCGTCCCGGTTTATTGGTCCCCATTGTAATCTGTGTCAAATTTTGATCATAAATTTAACTAATGAAATGTTAGTGCATGTCACATGCACTACTCCATCCGTCTAGGTGAGTAAGTCATCTTAGGTTGTGCACCGTGACCAAGGAGGAGGAGAAAACGAGAAACATTAATGTTTATTTGCTAATTAATAGTATTGCATGCAATGAACTAACCACTGCATGTCGTGTTTGATATCTCAAGTCATTAAAAGCATGCACACTCTTTATCTCTTATTGGTTGATATGTCAAGAAACAAGAAACGAGGTAGAAGTTAATGCACCGTGCCTAAGTGTTTTGGGATTATTTGGTTTTCGTAAGATGACTTACACACCTAGACGGAGGTAGTAACATTTTATCAGTTAAATCTTTGGTCAAAATTTAGCACAAATTACAATGGTGAGGAATAAACCAGCATGGAGTAGTAGTTTAGAAGCCCAAATAAATGAGTGAGGCGCCTTATTGTTACTCTCCACTGTGACTAGTCTCGTGGGAAAAGCTGGGGAAGCCGCCAAAAGAACTGGCCCTAGGAGTAGTAGCTAGGGATCAAGTGTGCGAGATGAACCGGAGAAAGTAAATGCAGAGAGATGAAATGCAAAAAAGACGGAGGGATGTGATGGTTGCTTGTCCGCTTATTTTACAGTGCCACTTATTACCGGGAGTGGTTGGGTTTTGTGATATGACGGCTTTTATCGCTGCGCCACGAGCGGGTGAGAGGTGAGACTCCGTGCAGCGCCGCCTCTACACTTGTACTACATTGGTCGTGGTTTATTAGTCCCCATTGAATTTGACTAAAGATTTAATCGACAAAATGTTAGTGCATGTCAACAAAAACTATATCGTTGGATTCAGTATTTGAACATAGTTTTGAATGATATAATTTTAGGTGACATGCATCAGATTTATCATACTATATATAATGTTAGTTCAATTTTTGGTCGTACTAATCTATAGTAGTAAGGTGTCCGTCGTTGCAATCAAGAGTGAAATGCATTGATCGGGAGTTGTTTATTTTGACAAAGGATATGGGGGTCATCTCATGTGTAACGGGTATCGATAGGTTTCTTCGGATATTATCTCATCTCTAGAGCTCACAAACATCCGGGTGAACTAGATAAAAAGGTATCTTTTGCAAACAAAAGCGTTCAACCGTTCAACCTGCATCCAAAACTTGTGAAGAAATAACACTTATTGTGCTTTGCTAGAAATGATCTTTAAGAATTAGTTTTTGAGTATCGATTGTTATACATGTTGGCTACGGATGACATGGCACTTTCTTATAGTCAACAGTTGGCTATACTATTAAGTAATATTAACCATGCCCTTATACTCCTAGACGGAGGGATTAAATCAAGATGACTTGCAAGGGGGCAGAGGAGATGTAAGAAATGGTTCATCGTAAGTCTTTCACCAGTACTGTAGTAAAAATTCATACATGGAAGATTCTAAACTAAACCATAAACGGATACACTTTTATTCATGTGCGATACTCCAATAGAGCAAGATCCTCCATGGAAGTCTCCACATGCTTAGACAGCGGATTACATTGAGCGAAGACTAATGATCAACATTTAACTTGATAATGCATAATTTTTTTAGAAGAACAGGGAGGCTCCTCCCCGGTTCCATTATCAAATGAAACCCAAAGTGTCTTACATCAGCTCACTAAGAGGAGCAGTTCAAAGGAAGGACTACGGCGAAAGCCACTCAAGTTTAACGACAAGCTTACAGAATCAAAAGCGGCAAAGACAGGGCCATAAGTGCCCACACACACACAAAACGGCATCGGGCACTCATAGCAGTGGACGAAGGGCTCCTTGGAGGCATCGACCAGGCCGTCCATGAAACGGGAGTGGCTGTAGGGGACGTTGCGCCAGTTGAATATATGAGCAAGTTACTACGAGATTTAATCCGAATAAGCACAAAATAAATCATGACGGCTATAACAGAGATGAAACTAATCATGTGGACTAGCATAGTAGTAGGATACAGAGTAGAAACATGAATTCTACCACGATTTCAAACAGGAAGGACAGAAACACATACGGTGCAACAGGAGCAGCACCGTTGGCGTTGAGGTTGTCGCCCATGTCGTTGAGGAAGAGGTTGCCGAGGTCGGGGAAGAAGTCGTCGTCGGTGAAGTCGTGGCTGCCAGCAGTCGCGAGAGTGCGCTCCCCAGATTTCAACAATACTTGCATGAATGGAGCGCAGGAGAGGTGGTCTGATGCGGGACGCTATGGCCGCCGAATGGAGCGCAGGAGTAGCACACGAAGCAGTAGATGGTGTCCTTACTAGTACTCCCTAGTCTCTATCTATAGACTATATCTGACGGATAGAAAGCCAACTATGACAATTTTACAAAAGATACCCGCACCTCTCTCCACATTTACAGATAAGGCCTTGCCTCATTCATCCTTATCTCCCACAACCTCGTGCTCCTCCCTATGTCTCTATCTCTACTACTCTTGTTAGTTTTTTATAACAAATCGAATAGTGTTGCGCCGTCCGCTGCACGCCCGGCTGAACACGCCTCCATCATCACCAACTGAGTCTTTTATAGGAGTAGGAGTAGAGAAAAAACCGAGTTGGTGATGATGGTGTGTCGTGCAATGCACGGGCATCTTGCTATTTTTTTGCATATAAGTCCAAACACCACGTAGACACGGTCTTTGAGCACGGTTCGTAGTCGTTGCACGCTCGGGCATTGAAGTTTGTAACTATTTTAGATTAGAATATACTACACCTCCGGTGCTAGTAGTAGAGCAGAGTCCTACTCTACTACTCTACTCTAGCAAGCTAGGGCATAGTACTGTAGTAGGTACTGTAGGGAGTACCAGTATTGTGATCACTCAAGAAAGTTGTCTGGCATCGATATGACCCTATGCTGCTGGTATGTGTCTCGTAAGTCAAGCAGCGTGTTGTAGTCATCATCACCTGTCCACTTCCCGCAGCACATATTCGCTTCTCCATCTTTGTCCACACATAATCTCGTCCAAGCTTCCATCCCCGCTAAGGCGCCTCCCCCCCCCCTCGTTCAAAACCCAAGCACTAACAATGGCAGAACCGAGCAGCATCCACTGAAAGAGTGGCTGGAATTCGCTCCCCACAGAGGTAATCAAGCTCATTGTTTTGCGTGTGGACAATCTCAGTACCATGCCGCCTTGGCGTGCTCGTCGGGTTGTACCGTTTACTCAAAGCCCTCGGTCGAAGCTTTTAAGCCAGCTCCTTGCTTGCCGATGCCGCCGATCTTCGTAAACGGCGTGTCACGCAGCATAACGATCGAGGGTGGCGAGCATCAACCCCTTCATCGCGATCCGATCCCTATCAGCCTCGGCTACATTAACGGTATGTCGGGTCGATATGAACACGCTTTGATGGTGCTCGTCGACGGTCGCGGCAGCTGGATGCTCGTGGAGGTCTACACCGCGATTGATCCCCTTCCTTCGATTAACACTCCACCGCTTTGGCACCGCATGCCCGAATACTCGGAATCTTACAAGAGCCAACATGATACCAAGTTTGATTTGCTCAAGGTTGTAATCTGCCAAGTGCCCACAAGATCTACGAATTATAAAGACTTGAGCTAATTATGTTCTTCAACCGCGGTCTCGCCTATCGATAGGTCATCTGCGGTAAGTGGATAAATCTGCACGCCCATTGCAGGATCATACATCCTCCATGGTTCTCGATGCCATTGAACACAAGGGCTTCATTTCTGTTGTCGACTCCTTCTATGGCTGGACGTATTGCTGGCCTACTCGAATATCGCTACAAACGGCTGTTACAGCGGTATGTTACTTTCCTATGATATCATGATGGCTTGCTTATATTATGTCAACATTTCTTGAAAAAATATTCATGCTCATAACATGCTGTTCTTAAGATTGACTAAATCAAGAGCCCTTTTTATTTGACTCAACTTGATATGATGTTGTAGGTCGCCTGGTGTCCCTACCCTTCCTAATCCCGTAACCTTTCAAAGAAAAGCGGCATGGCAGTTGCAGGTGGTTCTGGCTCGATTAGACGACGGTGAAATATTGATGATCGTCGACATACCGGACGTGTTGTTTCATGAATACAACCACATCCACCGCAAGGTCTTTGAGCAGGATCCCAGCTTCTCCGGGCCTTAAGGAATTTTTGACCGAGGCTGGTAAGTAGCCTTGGTGCACGCTCTTTGTTTGTCGGACTGAATTATCCAATTAACCAGAGATAACCGACGGCAAGGATCATGATGCCAGTAGCGGTTTCGTTCATCGAGCAAAACTGTGTACACAGCGTACCATGCGCCTCTGCATGCACCATACCCCGATATGTGTCGCCACGCCTCGCAGCCCAAAGTAGGAGAGAGGGTCGCAAGTATCGACTTGACCGCTTGGCTGGAGTTTCCCCGTCAGCACCCATCTGGTTCAAGCCGTCACCAATCTCCACAGCTTAATAAATAGTAACATCTAACCGAGCCGCTTAGTTAGATGCGTACACTTGGTGTAGTAGGATCTTTATTTAGTTTGATGCATACACTTGTTCTTTTTGGTAGCCCTTTTGTAATGATGGCTGATGTTTGGTTTGGAAGAGAGCTGCGTCTTCACTCTTACGGCCTGCTTATCGCTTCATTGCACCCCAGCCCTGGTTGCTCCTGCTGCTGTTTTCAATGTACAATCAGTAGTATATTTTGTGCATTGGTTGAATAAATGTGTTGGTAGAACGACAAACACAATGTTTTGGAAGTCGTAACGGTTCGATCCTTTAGTGCCCTGCACTGCACGTAGCTCATACTATTTTTAAATGCGAACACATTTTCCACTTGTTGATAAGATGCAGCCCATCGATGAAGGCCCAAGAGAAGCCCATAATTAATCTGGAAGGAGGCTCTCACATGAATCCGCCCGGTACATGCTCATGGTCCCTAAACATAAATAAGTAAATAAATAAATAAAGCTAAATGCTCATGCACCAGTTCTTTGGGAAAATAGGTAGCCCGGTATTTCTTTTTGAAGAATACCCAAGCTAGGCCTATTTGTTTTCTCCGAATTACTGGGCTGCAAATCTTTCAAGACGAGGAGGGATGCATTTGGTCCTGGCCAAAGAGTATGGTCAATGTCTGTTAAAAGTAATATCAAAAGGGGTTGAAAAATCCAAAAAAATTATAGCAAAAAGGATATTAGTTTTTTTTGTTTTTGTTCTTCATTGATATCTTATACGTATTTCATTGGATTTAACATGACATAGTACTAATTTATTTTTAAATTATGGCTATTAATTTTTGGATTAAGAATATTTCGTTCCCCAGCAAAAATTTGCGAATTTTCAAAATTTCCCACATATTTAGTTAATTTTTTGACCCTGGTACTGACCAGAAAATGGCCAGCAATTCTAAAAATGGAAAACAGGCTGCAATAAATTCCATATGAGTTAGAAAATGAGTAAAAATTATAAAAATAATAGCAAATGGCTGACTTGTTTACGCAAGGCTTTGTCAGTGAACACACGATTCTAGCAGCAGTGATTGTTGGATGTCCATCCAACGGCCGACGTGCTTGTTCAATCTCTGATCTTCCTCCTCCAGCCGCCTAAACTAGCGCCATGGACTGCTGCTCCCTCCTCTTGTGGCTCATTGTGATGCCGCAGAGCTTCCCCGCCCACCCTACTCCCTCCGCTGGCCTGGCCGCACGCAATCAACTGCCTCCTTATTACGCGAAAAAATGATTCCTCCCATCGACATCCGGGCGCACGGTTGGGAGGCTGACTCAGGCCTACTATGTTGACGCTGCACGCAGGCTTGTCAACTTAGTCAACAACGATTCTAGCAGCAGAACGTTGGATTTGAATCGAACGGTCCTGCCGCTTCTTCAATCGTTGCTCTTCTTGCACCACCGCCCAAACCAGGCCGGGAGACCTTTGCTCCCGCCTCTAGTGGCTGGCTATGCTGCCGTTGAGGCCTCATTGCCCCTACTACTCCCACCATAAGCTAGGCCTGCATGGCGACGGCACCCCTCACACGCGCCGAACCGGTGAACCTCGTACTCCTCTCCACATGGGCATCCACCGCGCGTCTTCCCGGCTCGCGTCGTCCCCTTCCTAGGCCTCGCCGTCGTCCACCGCCTTGGTGCTCTCGGCGTGGCGTGGTCAATGTGGTCAACGACATTCCATCGAAGATTATCAGACGTGGAGAGGCCGATACTGGGTCCACGCCACAGCCCAGTTTTTTGTGATTTGCCAAGTAAGTCACTTTGTCGAGCCTGTTGGGCTGCATATCTTTCAAGACGAGGAGAGCTTTCATTATTTGGCCAAGAAAAGGCCCATCAAGAATGAGAAATGGGCTGTACATTTTAAAACACATCAAACCGCAATTAGTTTCAAATATCTTTTTTCATTTCGAGATTTTAAATTACATTAATTTTTATGCGTGGAGAATTTGTTGGATTTTATATTGATATACATTTATTTTTAAAATCAGTTTGAATGTGAGTTGAAATTTCGGGATTAAAAACAGTTCGGACCGCACCGAAATATGCAAAATTTCATATAATTTTTTAACCGTGGCCACAATATGGGTTGTAATGCTAACAAAAATAATATGGGCTGTAATGCTAACAAAAAGAATATGGGCTCCAAAAAAACCTTAAGAATTAAAAAATGGGCTGTAAATTATTAGAAATAATGGCAGATAGGTTGTATGCTGTTTTCCACAGATTTGAGGCTTTCCTAAAAAGGTTGACCTGGCAAAGGACTGTTGGATGGCCATCCAACGGCCGTCGTCTTCTTCAATCTCTGCTCTTCTGCTCCGGCCGCTCAAGCAAGCGCCGACGGACTGCTGCTCCCTCCTCCCTGCATGCCGGTGTCTTTGCCGCCATGCAGCCTCACCGCCCATCATAGTCCCAAAGACGGCCTAGCCATCCTCTACTCACCCACACTGCTGTTATTCTCCGGTGACGGTAGGCGAACCAATAAACCTCGTACAATCGTACTCCCCTCCGCGGGAAACAACTGCCGAGTCTTCCACGCCTCCGTGTCGCCCCTTCCTAGGCCTCGCCGTCGTCCACCGCCGTGGTGCTCTCGGTGGCGTGGTCAATGTGGTCAACGACCGACTTCCATCGGAAGAGTCTTTGTGCATGGAGACGCCGACAGGCTGGGTCCACGGCCGCAGCAAGGAAGTGCCTCCTTATTACGCGCAAAATAATTATTCCTCCACCGACGGCGGGGACCCATCGGACGGGCCACCGATTTCATGAAAAAACGTTTCCCGATTGCTGGGACCCACCAGCTACACCTTCGCACGCAAGGAAGTGCGTCCAGGCAAAAAAACAAAACGATTCGCCCCCCTGACTGCTGGGACCCACCAGCTACATCTTCGCACGCAAGGAAGTGCGTCCGAGCAAAAAAAACGATTCGCCCCCTGACTGCTGGGACCCACCAGCTACATGTTCGCACGTAAGGAAGTGCCTGATAGTCGGGACCCACCTGGTCGAAGCGTACGTAGTGTTGTCATTCTGGTCGCGAACGTGTATGTACATACTGGTCGTTGTAGAGTTGCGCACGTGTCGTAGTAGAGGCGCGCACGTAGCATATACACGTACGTACAGCGGCCAGGGTGCAAGAAAGAAAATACGGCCACATATGTGTACATACGGGCGGGGTCTCGAATGCCTACTCGCGCATATGTACGGACAGGGCTTGTGTACATGGCTGGGTCGAAATGGAGAAACAACGTCGTCGTCGTGTTCATGGGGAGGCAACGGAGTGCGTCGTGTTCATGGGGAGGCAACGGAATGCGTCGTGTTCATCGGGAGGCAACGGAACGCGTGGGAGCCAACCAGCTGGGTCGGAACGGAATGCGTGGCCGTGTTCATCGGGAGGGCTTGGACGGAACAGGCGATGGAAATGAGGCCTGGCGTACTGCACAACGGAGGAAACGGACCTCCTACGTTTGGAACAGGGTCCTGTTGATTGGGAGGGGTGTGGCGTACCGCAAAACGGAGGAAACGGACCTCCTACGGTCGTAAACGGGTCTGTTGATCGGGAGGGTGTGGCGTCCGCAAAAGCGGAGGAAGCGGACCTCCTACGGTCGAAAGCGGGGTGGAGGGTGTGGCGTACCGCAAAACGAAGGCAAGCGGACTTGTGTTGGGCCGCCACGGTCGAAGCGGGGTCTGTTCATCGGGAGGGTGTGGCGCATCGCAAAAGCAGGACTCCACGGATCTGTTCATCTCCACCGTCGACCTCCTCCGGCCTCCACAGGCTACCGTCGACCTCCTCCGGCCTCCACGGGCTCCTGTTCATCCAGCCTCCACCGCGCAACTCCACCGCTCTTGTTCAACCACCCCTCCACCGTCTCTGTTCATCCAGCCCTCCACACCACGGGTCTGTTCAACCACCCTCCATGGGCACCCCTCCACCATCTCTGTTCATCCAGCCCTCCACCACACCACGGGTCCTGTTCATCCAGAGGCAACGCCGCCGCTCCTGCTCATCAACCCCCCGCAACACTCACTTTGTTTATCCTAGAGGCAGCATCGATCGGCTTCCGTTAGCAGCGAGAGCGGCGAATCGCTTGATAGGGTTGATTAACAACCATCGATTGATCGCTCGGGTTCGATGTCGTAGCCTCTGGTAATCGCCGGGTTGATTAGAGCCCAACGCCTCGCTTCGGGTTGATTAGAGCCAATACCTCGCACACACGCAGCAGACGCACGAGAGAAACGCGCATCGCTCAGCCCCCGACCTCCCACTGTAACCGCGAACTCCCCGAAATTTTCCTCCCCCTCGCTTCTACCATGGTTTTTTCCGTCATGGACGACCCAAAGAATGTCATGCAGCTGCATCTCCGGCCCGCCCAGGATGAATAGCCCATTTTCTGTCATGATTTTCTGTCATAGAAGTAGGAGCCCACCACATGTATGATCATACCGGGTTTTGTCACAATTATCGTCATAGAAGTGTCGTATACATGACAGAAAAAAAATTCGTTCAGCCCAAAATGTCACGGATGTGTCTTTTTTTTGTAGTGCTTCCCTAAAGGGAAAAGGAACAAATTGGACATGTGGAGCAACCAATGGCCGAACGACACGAGTCCAAAGGTCGGAATTTGAGCACAACGGTAACATTCCTTGCGGAGCAAGTAATACTAACTCCTCGGTTTGAAAGATGTCTCCTACAGCACGAAGAACAACGTCTATTGCTGGCAGGTAATCATTCGAAACATAAATAGATTTCTCTCAGTCTTGCATAGGTTTTTGGGCTAAGCATCACATCGGACCTAAGCTTCGAGAACCTATACCCCTCTTAATAGTATGGAGGTCCTATGACTCAAATGAATGAAAGAAGAACAACCAAATGAATACTACATCTTCACTTTGTCTTGGACTTCCATTCGCTACAGTGAATTTTCTTCGGACAGAATCTCCGAACCAATTGCTTCACATCAACAATAAATTTTGAGGGGTTAAATCCTTCACATCAATCTTCTCGCCTACATTTTTTCAACAGATGTAGCTCATTTTTCTCTACAACGCAGATATTCTTCGGTGAAGTTTCTCGAACTTGGCACCGGAGACATCATTCTCTTCAGTTCTGCATGGACTATTTCTCTCTGTGTGCACTAGCAAACAAATCAGTCCATGTCTGTTTCTGTCAACAATTTCCAAAACACATGAGGGAAAATATTGCACCAACAATCTCCCCCTTTTTGGACGATTGTTGACAAAACAAAATACCTCGAAAGATAGATAACAGAATGACATGGATTGCGAAGGATAACGAAAGACAAGAAATAATTACAAAGATAAAACACGCTCCCCCTGAAGGTATGCATCATTTGGAGAATGCATAGGAGATAAATCGGAAGGTAGTGAGATAAATCTTCGTTGAGTGATATTGACATATAATCTCCTTCGTGGTCTCTTTTAATGCACTCGACAGTGTCTGAGGTATTTCCTGCCACACACAACATTTGAGAAAGATTTGTTAGATAGAGTGAATACTTTGAAATGATTTGTGACGAAGGATAAGCCATGAAGATTCACTCAGAACATGGTTTGAATCCACACAAGATATAAGTTCCCTGCAAGTTAGATACTTGAGGAGAATCAGAGCAAGGGAATCACAGGTATATTGCTCGGAGTAGATATGCTTCAGACGAGTTTTTCCTGCAACAAGGATGATACGAGGGAAAACAGCTTAAAAATAGATAGAGAGAATTTGCTTTTGAAATGCAAGAGGTTTAATCTGAAGCTAACTTTCTTCTCCTTCAAAGTTAGATAGCAAAAGATAATCATTATAGAATATCTGAACATAAGACACATATAGTTTCAAGGAGTGAAATATCTCTTCTAGAGAAGCATGATTTCCAATCCTCCTTGAAATTCTCTTACTTTCCCTGTAAAATAGATAAGTATCGAGGATAGTTATTGCAAGGAAGTAAATTTTCGATTGCACCTGCAAAAAGATAATTGGAAGCGAATAGCATTGTAGGGGAGTTATTAACGGTACATGATCACCAAGTATTCCAACACCACAGGTGGTGTTCCAAGTTCCAAAAGCAAATAGTTCGACGAAAACCAAATAGTTTGACAGAAAAGCAAATGGCGAAAGGAAACACCCTACAAATAACCCGCTTATCTATCACTCGATGTTCTTCTCCCCCTTTTTGTCAACCAATGTCAAAAAGGAAAGAGAATGCATGTGAGGAACTACTCATCCGAAGAATCCTCAGAATCGGAACTCGAACTGTTTGGCGAAGCAGAGCAAGCGATGGTCGAGGCTGAAGCAGGAGTTGGAGACGCAGCATGGGCTTCGGGATCAGCTTCAGGAGTACCAGCGCGTGGTGCATCTAGCTTGAAGATAAATGTTCCTGCTGTGTCTTTGAGATCATCATCTGGTTCAACAAACAGTAGGTCGGTGGAGGTGGAACACTGAGGAAGCACTGGGGTTTGCCTTCGGATGCGAGGAACTTCAAACAACTACAGATGATCGTATCCTTTCTCAATACCCTTGGCAGATAGTTGTTTGCGAGAATAATGCTTGCGCAGAAGGGTCCAGGAGTGCTTCTTTTGTTCCTTCTCATACAGAAGAGCTTGGCAAGCATAATTGTGAAGCAAATCCAGCTTCACTTTTTGGTCAAGCTTGATATGACTTTCCAGGGCTTGCTGAGTGCGAAGACAAATCTCATACAGTGAAGGATTCTCTTCACGAGGGATTTCAACTTTTGCCTTCTTGACCTTTGGAGCTTTAGCTGAACAAGACATAGAAGCCGAAATAGTAGCATCAATCGGTATCTTCCCTTTGCCGATGTCCTTCACAATCCGGAGTGTGTCGCGGACTGGTGGCATATAAACATTCGGGATATGTGGGCAGAAAAACTTTTCCTCAATAAGCTGCTCAACGGAAGACATGACCCAAGGTGCATATGGCTTCAAAGCTTGAGGGCTATCAGCCGCGTAGGCCAGGTTGCGAATGAAAACATCCGGGATGTCAAAATGAATACCCTGAGCTATGGCTAGAAGAGCATTTGCCACGAGGACATGAATGGTTTCTGGCATGTTTGTTGGCGTGAGGGAGTTGCAGAGGATATAGAACAACACTTTGTTCTCCTAAGCCAGATTCTTTAGATTTGCCTCTGTACATTCATCACCAACAAGATTGGGTTCCATCAGCAGATGAAGTTGAGCTTCACATACATCCCAATAGTGCAGTCTATGTTCGCGAGCAGCATCAAATTCGCACCGAGGTAGATTCAACAGTGCTAAGAACTGGTCAGCCAAACATTTGATCTTTTCTTCTCCTATCATCCATTCGAGAATCCAAGTACTACTATTTGCAAGGTCTCCTGAGATATAAAGAGTGGCATAGAACTGAAGAATCACTTCACGATTCCAGCCATGATTGAAATGAAGGAAGCTCTTCAGGAAGACTAGTTCAATCTACTCGATGGTATGATGGAAGCAGGGTAGATTTTCGAGCTCTATGAAATCCAGAATCTTGTGCTTGAAAATGTGATTCTTGTCATACAGAATACGAGCATAGTACACGGCTTGTTCCTATGTCCAAAATATTGGTGACAAGGAAGTTCTTTCTCCATCATATGGGTTGGTTCCAAAAAATGCAAGTTTTTAAAGGTGAAACTACTCGTTAAAGGCAGGACCATTCAGGCCATCTTTGACAGGAAACAAGGGAAATGTTTCCAATGGGTTTCTCAGATGTTCCTCTTCACCCATAGTCCGGGTCCGAATGTCATCAGGTGTAGGCACACCTTCCTCAATAGGCTTGAGAGGAGCATGAGGCTTCCTTGATTTCTCTTGTACAGATTGCTTTGATGAACTTGATTGTCTATCAATTTCGCTCATTGGAACTCCTTCAGCAGCTTTCTGTCTTTCGGGCACTAGGGCCTTTTCTTTCAATGTATTTCCTTCGGCTAGAGGCACAATGACCTCTTTCTCAGACGCTTGGGGCACAAATGGTGGAGCAATTACTTCTTGAGCCATCGGCTCATGAGATTTCTTTTCTTCCTCTTCCAACTATGGTGCAGTGGAATGAGGAGCAGGATCAACATCCATATGGGTAGAGGCACCAGATGACGCGACCAGGGTGGATTTGTCTCGGGAAGCATTTAGTTGCCCCTCATTCTTGTCAATATCCTCCTTGTTTGATTCGGAGGGCTCAGCTTGCAATTGTCTCGGAGGCGATGGGTCTGCCTTCTCAACTTCGATTTCCTCATCAACATTATCAACTAAGGCTTGCTGCTCAGGCGAAGCATTTTCTTCATCAATCTTTTGCAGGAAGATATTAACAATAGGTTGTTCTTGGGCTGCTGGAGTAGGAATGATAGCCTCCACATGGCCAGTTTGTTGCATTGGTTCATCTTCGTGAGGTGGAGATTGTGGAATCTACTACAAGGGAGTACTAGAATCAAGTGGAGCATCAGCAACAGTCTGAAGGTGGCGATCTTTGTTTTCTTTCGGTTTGCTGACTCTCGCTTTAGCCTTCTAACGTTTTCTTCTTTAATTCTTCTTCGAGCAAGATCTGCCTTGCGGTCAATCTCTTTGTTTCTTCTGTCACACAACTGAGATAACTCCATGTGCAACCGCGAGTGCCAATTAATTTTCTCATTCCGCATGATACTTAGAGCCTTGGTGAGTTCAACAATCTCTTTGTTCAGATTATCCAGAGTTGGCCTCTCTCCTCATTTGCTCGATGGCTTGCTTGTCTTTGATAGCTTGATTCAGCTTCTTGGAGATTTTTCTCAGCTCAATGAAATGCTTCGTTACCATTTTGGTAACATCATCAGGTAGTCCCAGACTTCTTATATCATCAGATTTTGCATCATATGCAAAACTGTCAATCACATTGATCATGAGATTGAAATCATACTTCTGTTCCTCTATAGAAGCAGGAACATAGGGTCTGGCCTTTGATGTCTACTACGCAACCTTCTCCTTGTAGATGTTGTTGGGCCTCCAAGTGCAGAGGTTTGTAGGACAGTAGCAAATTTCCCTCAAGTGGATGACCTAAGGTTTATCAATCCGTGGGAGGCGTAGGATGAAGATGGTCTCTCTCAAGCAACCCTACAACCAAATAACAAAGAGTCTCTTGTGTCCCCAACACACCCAATACAATGGTAAATTGTATAGGTGCACTATTTCGGCGAAGAGATGGTGATACAAGTGCAATATGGATGGTAGATATAGGTTTTTGTAATCTGAAAATATAAAAACAGCAAGGTAGCAAGCGATAAAAGTGAGCGTAAACGGTAGTGCAATGATAGGAAACAAGGCCTAGGGTTCATACTTTCACTAGTGCAAGTTCTCTCAACAATAATAACATAATTGGATCATATAACTATCCCTCAACATGCAACAAAGAGTCACTCCAAAGTCACTAATAGCAGAGAACAAACGAAGAGATTATGGTATTGTACGAAACCACCTCAAAGTTATTCTTTCCAATCAATCCATTGGGCTATTCCTATAATTGTCACAAACAGCCCTAGAGTTCGTACTAGAATAACACCTTAAGACACAAATCAACCAAAACCCTAATGTCAACTAGATACTCCATTGTCACCTCAAGTATCCGTGGGTATGATTATACGATATTCATCACACAATCTCAGATTCATCTATTCAACCAACACATAGAACCTCAAAGAGTGCCCTAAAGTTTCTACCGGAGAATCAAGACGAAAACGTGTGCCAACCCCTATGCATAGGTTCATGGGCGGAACCCGCATGTTGATCACCAAAACATACATCAAGTGAATCACGTGATATCCCATTGTCACCATAGATACGCACGGCAAGACATACATCAAGTGTTCTCAAATCATTAAAGACTCAATACGATAAGACAACTTCAAAGGGAAAACTCAATCCATTACAAGAGAGTAGAGGGGGAGAAGCAACATAAGATCCAACTATAATAGCAAAGCTCGCGATACATCAAGATCGTGCCAAATCAAGAACACGAGAGAGAGAGAGAGATCAAACACATAGCTACTGGTACATACCCTCAGCCCCGAGGGTGAACTACTCCCTCCTCGTCATGGAGATCGCCGGGATGATGAAGATGGCCACCGGTGAGGTTTCCCCCCTCCGGAAGGGTGCCGGAACAGGGTCCCGATTGGGTTTTGGTGGCTACAGAGGCTTGCGGCGGTGGAACTCCAGATCTATTCTATTCTACGAAGTTTTTAGGGTATATGGATATATATATAGGCGGAAGAAGTACACCAGGGGAGCCACGAGGGGCCCATGAGGGTGGAGGGCGCGCCCAGGGGGGTGGGCGCGCCCCCCTGCCTCGTGCCTTCCTCGCTGCTTTCTTGACGTGGACTCCAAGTCTCCCGGGTTGCTTTCCTTCCAAAAATAACTTCTCCACAAGGTTTCATTCTGTTTCGACTCCGTTTGATATTCCTTTTCTTCAAAACACTGAAACAAGGAAAAAAACAGGAACTGGCACTGGGCTCTGGGTCAATAGGTTAGTCCCAAAAATAATATAAAAGCACATAGTAAAGCCTATAAAACATCCAAGATGGATAATATAATAGCATGGAACAATCAAAAATTATAGATACGTTGGAGACGTATCAGCATCCCCAAGCTTAATTCATGCTCGTCCTCGAGTAGGTGAATGATAAAAATATAATTTTTGATGTGGAATGCTACTTGGCATAATTTCAATGTAGTTCTTCTTAATTGTGGTATGAATATCCAGATCCGAAAGATTCAAGATAAAAGTTTAATATTGACATAAAAATAATAATACTTCAAGCATACTAATTAAGCAATTATGTCTTCTCAAAATAACATGGCCAAAGAAAGTTATCCCTACAAAATCATATAGTCTGGCTATGCTCTATCTTCATCACATAAAATATTTAAATCATGCACAACCCCGATGACAAGCCAAGCAATTGTTTCATACTTTTGACATTCTCAAACTTTTTCAATCTTCACGCAATACATGAGCGTGAGCCATGGACATAGCACCATAGGTGGAATAGAATGGTGGTTGTGGAGAAGACAAAAAGGAGAAGATAGTCTCACATCAACTAGGCGTATCAACGGGCTATGGAGATGCCCATCAATAGATATCAATGTGAGTGAGTAGGGATTGCCATGCAACGGATGCACTAGAGCTATAAGTATATGAAAGCTCAACAAAAGAAACTAAGTGGGTGTGCATCCAACTCGCTTGCTCACGAAGACCTAGGGCATTTTGAGGAAGCCCATCACTGGAATATACAAGCCAAGTTCTATAATGAAAAATTCCCACTAGTATATGAAAGTGACAACATAGGAGACTCTCTATCATGAAGATCATGGTGCTACTTTGAAGCACAAGTGTGGTAAAAGGATAGTAGCATTGCCCCTTCTCTCTTTTTTTGTTCTTTTTTGTTTGGGCCTTTTCTCTTTTTTTATGGCCTCTTTTCTTTTCTTTTTTTATTTTTCGTCCGGAGTCTCATCCCGACTTGTGGGGGAATCATAGTCTCCATCATCCTTTCCTCACTGGGACAATGCTCTAATAATGATGATCATCACACTTTTATTTACTTACAACTCAAGAATTACAACTCAATACTTAGAACAAGATATGACTCTATATGAATGCCTCCGGCGGTGTACCGGGATGTGCAATGACTCATGAGTGACATGTATGAAAGAAATATGAATGGTGGCTTTGCCACAAATACAATGTCAACTACATGATCATGCAAAGCAATATGACAATGATGGAGCGTGTCATAATAAACGGAACGGTGGAAAGTTGCATGGTAATATATCTCGGAACGGCTATGGAAATGCCATGATAGGTAGGTATGGTGGCTGTTTTGAGGAAGGTATATGGTGGGTGTATGATACCGGCGAAAGGTGCGCGGTATTAGAGAGGCTAGCAATGGTGGAAGGAAGAAAGTGCGTATAATCCATGGACTCAACATTAGTCATAAAGAACTCATTTACTTATTGCAAAAATCTACAAGTTATCAAAGAAAAGTATTACGCACATGCTCCTAGGGGGGTAGATTGGTAGGAAAAGACCATCGCTCATCCCCGACCGCCACTCATAAGGAAGACAAACAATAAATAAAGTATGTCCGACTTCATCACATAACGGTTCACCATACGTACATGCTACGGGAGTCACAAACTTTAACACAAGTATCTCTCAAATTCACAACTACTCAACTAGAATGACTCTAATATCACCATCTCCATATCTCAAAACAATCATCAAGCATCAAACTTCTCTTGGTATTCAACACACTCATAAGAAAGTTTTTACTAGTCTTGAATACCTAGCATATTAGGATTAAGCACATTACCATGCTGTTTAAGACTCTCAAAATAATATAAGTGAAGCATGAGAGTTCATCTATTTCTTTAAAATAAAACCACCATTGTGCTCTAAAAGATATAAGTGAAGCACTAGAGCAAACGACAAACTACTCCGAAAGATATAAGTGAAGATCAATGAGTAGTCGGATAATTATGCAACTATGTGAAGACTCTCCCATTTAATAATTTCAGATCTTGGTATTTTATTTCAACAGCACCTCCAAGCAAAACACATATCATGTGGTGAATAAAAATATAGCTCCAAGTAAAGTTACCGATGAACGTAGACAAAAGAGGGGATGCCTTCCGGGGCATCCCCAAGCTTAGGCTCTTGGTTATCCTTGAATATTACCTTGGGGTGCCTTGGGCATCCCCAAGCTTAGGCTCTTGCCACTCCTTATTCCATAGTCCATCGAATCTTTACCCAAAACTTGAAAACTTCACAACACAAAATTTAACAGAAATCTCGTGAGCTCCGTTAGCGAAAGAAAACAAAACACCACTTCAAGGTACTGTAATGAACTCGTTCTTTATTTGTATTGGTGTTAAAACTACTGTATTACAACTTCTCTATGGTTTATAAACTATTTTACTAGCCATAGATTGATCAAAATAAGCAAACAACACAATGAAAACAGAATCTGTCAAAAACAGAACAGTTTGTAGTAATCTGTAACTAACGCAAACTTCTGGAACTCCAGAGAATCTGAAATAAATTGGTGGACCTGAGGAATTTGTCTAGTAATCATCTGCAAAAAGAATCAACTAAATATCACTCTCCAGTAAAAAGTTTTAGCTAATCTCGTGAGCGCTAAAGTTTCTATTTTTTACAGCAAGATCATAAAGACTTCACCCAAGTCTTCCCAAAGGTTCTACTTGGCACAAACACTAATTAAAACATAAAACCACATCTAAACAGAGGATAGATGGGTTATTTATTACTAAATAGAAACAAAAATCAAGAAACTAAAATAAAATTGGGTTGCCTCCCAACAAGCGCTATCGTTTAACGCCCCTAGCTAGGCATGATGATTTCAATGATGCTCACATAAAAGGTAAGAATTGAAACATAAAGAGAGCATCATGAAACACATGAAAAGCACATTTAAGTCTAACCAACTTCCTATGCATAGGGATTTTGTGAGCAAACAACTTATGGGAACAATAATCAACTAGCATAGGAAGGCAAAACAAGCATAACTTCAAAAATTTAAGCACATAGAGAGGAAACTTGATATTATTCAATTCCTACAAGCATATATTCCTCCCTCATAATAATTTTCAGTAGCATCATTAATGAATTCAACAATATAATCAGCACCTAAAGCATTCTTTTCATGATCTACAAGCATAGAATTTTTACTACTCTCCACATAAGCAAAATTCTTCTCTTGAATAGTAGTGGGAGCAAACTCAACAAAATAACTATCATAAGATTGAAAATTAAGAGCAAGATGACAAGTTTCATGGTTATAATTATTCTTTAAAGCATACGTGTCATCACAATAATCATCATAGATAGGAGGCATGTTTTCATCATAGTAAATTTGCTCATCAAAGCTTGGGGAACAAAACATATCATCTTCATCAAACATAGCTTCCCCAAGCTTGTGGCTTTGCATATCATTAGCATCATGGATATTCAAGGAATTCATACTAACAACATTGCAATAATGCGCATCATACAAAGATCTAGTACCAAACATTTTAATGCGTTCTTCTTTTAATACTTTGGCACAATTTTCCTTTCCATCATACTCACGAAAGATATTAAAAAGATGAAGCGTATGAGGCAAACTCAATTCCATTTTTTTGTAGTTTTCTTTTATAAACTAAACTAGTGCTAAAACAAGAAACAAAAAGATTCGATTGCAAGATCTAAAGATATACCTTCAAGCACTCACCTCCCCGGCAACGGCGCCAGAAAAGAGCTTAGTTGACGGGGTGTGTGTGCCGCCTACCTAGCCTCCACGGCAACGACGCCAGAAAAGAGCTTGATGTCTACTACGCAACCTTCTCCTTGTAGACATTGTTGGGCCTCCAAGTGCAGAGGTTTGTAGGACAGTAGCAAATTTCTCTCAAGTGGATGACCTAAGGTTTATCAATCCGTGGGAGGCGTAGGATGAAGATGGTCTCTCTCAAGCAACCCTGCAACCAAATAACAAAGAGTCTCTTGTGTCCCCAACACACCCAATACAATGGTAAATTGTATAGGTGCACTAGTTCGGCGAAGAGATGGTGATACAAGTGCAATATGGATGGTAGATATAGGTTTTTGTAATCTGAAAATATAAAAACAGCAAGGTAGCAAGCGATAAAAGTGAGCGTAAACGGTATTGCAATGATAGGAAACAAGGCCTAGGGTTCATACTTTCACTGGTGCAAGTTCTCTCAACAATAATAACATAATTGGATCTTATAACTATCCCTCAACATGCAACAAAGAGTCACTCCAAAGTCACTAATAGCGGAGAACAAACGAAGAGATTATGGTATTGTACGAAACCACCTCAAAGTTATTCTTTCCAATCAATCCATTGGGCTATTCCTATAATTGTCACAAATAGCCCTAGAGTCCGTACTAGAATAACACCTTAAGACACAAATCAACCAAAACCCTAATGTCACCTAGATACTCCATTGTCACCTCAAGTATCCGTGGGTATGATTATACGCTATGCATCACACAATCTCAGATTCATCTATTCAACCAACAAATAGAACCTCAAAGAGTGCCCCAAAGTTTCTACCGGAGAATCAAGACGAAAACGTGTGCCAACCCCTATGCATAGGTTCATGGGAGGAACCCGCAAGTTGATCACCAAAACATACATCAAGTGAATCACGTGATATCCCATTGTCACCACAGATACACACAGCAAGACATACATCAAGTGTTCTCAAATCATTAAAGACTCAATCCGATAAGACAACTTCAAAGGGAAAACTCAATCCATTACAAGAGAGTAGAGGGGGAGAAGCAACTTAAGATCCAACTATAATAGCAAAGCTCGCGATACATCAACATCATGCCAAATCAAGAACACGAGAGAGAGAGAGAGAGAGAGAGAGAGAGAGAGAGAGAGAGATCAAACACATAGCTACTGGTACATACCCTCAGCCCCGAGGGTGAACTACTCCCTCCTCGTCATGGAGATCGCTGGGATGATGAAGATGGCCACCGGTGAGGGTTACCCCTTCGGCAGGGTGCCGGAACAGGGTCCCGATTGGGTTTTGGTGGCTACAGAGGCTTGCGGCGGCGGAACTCCAGATCTATTCTGTTCTACGAAGTTTTTAGGGTATATGGATATATATAGGTGGAAGAAGTATGTCAGGGGAGCCATGAGGGGCCCACGAGGGTGGAGGGCGCGCCCAGGGGGTGCGCGCGCCCCCCTGCCTCGTGCCTTCCTCGCTGCTTTCTTGACGTGGACTCCAAGTCTCCCGGGTTGCTTTCCTTCCAAAAATAACTTCTCCAGAAGGTTTCATTCCGTTTCGACTCCGTTTGATATTCCTTTTCTTCGAAACACTGAAACAAGGAAAAAAACAGGAACTGGCACTGGGCTCTGGGTCAATAGGTTAGTCCCAAAAATAATATAAAAGAGCATAGTAAAGCCCATAAAACATCCAAGATGGATAATATAATAGCATGGAACAATCAAAAATTATAGATGCGTTTTAGACGTATCAGCCTTCTTAGCAGATGCATCAGATTTTCCATCAGACTGTAGCTTCCTCTTCGCAACAAGGTTAGTCAAAGATCTTGGAGCTGCAGAACCCGAAGTTTTGTCAGTGAGGGGAATGGGTGCATGCCTTGGTGATCTCCTTGGAGAGGGTAAGACTTTCCTAGTGAGGAGCTCTTGGATGGCTTGTAGAGAATGGCACGTTGGTCATACAATGGAATTTTATCAGGAGCATCTTCGCTGGATGACTCATCAGACCAGTTAGAAGTGGCCTTCTTTGATCTCCTGACGATGGTTTTCTTTCGGGGAGCACGAGGGGAAACATATTTTCCGGACTTGCTTCCCTTGGAGGTAGAAGCACGATCCTTCTTCTTCTGGACGTCTTGTTGAGTCAACGTGACATTTTTCGCTTCAACTTGGTTTTTCTTTGCTTCCCTAGCATGACGCTTGGCTTTGGCCTTCGCCCTCTTGGCCGCTTCCTTGGGAAAATCAGCGATGGTTTTGAGGGAGTCGGGATGAGCATTTGAAGGATGTTGTGGTCTGACTTTTTCATCATCGGGGCCAATGCAGTTTTCAGCAATGCAGTCATTCCACGGTGGCGTGAAAGCAAACAGAATCTGGTACTTCTCGCGAACGTTTTCATAATTGTACCATTTTCTTGCCAAGTGGCGGTGAATCCTTTGAAGCCTATTGTTGCGTTCAGTCATTGATTCACCCACTGGTGGAGTTCTGTAACTATCTGGATCAGACATTTCAGACATGGTATTCTTTTTCCTGCCACGACGACCCTTTTTAGGATTACCATCCGAGAAGATGGTTAGGGCGTCTATGACCAATTCATCTTCGGGCTGGCTGTGAGTAGAGGGAATCTGCTCATTATCTTCTTCGGATTCAGTCTCATGATTATGTGCTTTGGGAGGCTTTGAAGATTTTCCACCAACTGTTAACCTCATTCGATCAGTCCTTGGTGGAAACTGAGGCAATTCTCCTTCAAGATCTGAATACTCTTCAGAACTCTGTGCCATGACCAACAAGTGAGAAGAATAGATACGAGGGAAAAGGGGGTAGGGTCATAAGCATGTGATGTCTGCTTGAACTACGTAGGTATTTCCCCAAAGAGGAAGGGATGATGCAGCACAGCGACGGTAGGTATTTCCCTCAGTGATAAGACCAAGGTTATCGAACCAGTAGGAGAACTACGCAACACCACGTAAACAGCTCCTGCACACAAAGAACAAATAGTTGCAACTCAACATGTTAAAGGGGTTGTCAATCCCTTTCGGGTAACGGCGCAAGAAATTGGCACGTGAACGGGAGAAAGTTGTAATAGATTGATAGATGCAAATAAAAGCAAATAAAATTCAGCGAGGTATTTTTGGGTTTTTGATAATATAGATCTGAAAATAAAAGCAAATAAAAATAGATCGTGAAGGCAAATATAATAAAGAAGAGACCCGGGGGCCGTAGATTTCACTAGTGGTTTCTCTCGAGAAAATAGCATACGGTGGGTAAACAAATTACTGTTGGGAAATTGATAGAACTTCAAATAATCATGACGATATCCAGGCAATGATCATTATATAGGCATCACGTCCAAGATTAGTAGACCGACTCCTGCCTGCATCTACTACTATTACTCCACACATCGACCGCTATCCAGCATGCATCTAGTGTATTAAGTTCATGGAGAAACCGAGTAATGCAATAAGAACGATGACATGATGTAGACAAGTTATTTATGTAGAAACTGTTGGGGAACGTAGCATGCAATTTCAAAAAAATTCCTACGATCACGCAAGATCTATCTAGGAGATGCATAGCAATGAGAGGGGAAGAGTGTGTCCACGTACCCTCGTAGACCAAAAGCAGAAGCGTTAGTTTAACGCGGTTGATGTAGTCGAACGTCTTCACGATCCAACCGATCAAGTACCGAACGTACGGCACCTCCGAGTTCAGCACACATTCAGCTCGATGACGTCCCTCGAACTCTTGATCCAGCAGAGGGTCGAGGGAGAGTTTCGTCAGCACGAAGGCGTGGTGACGGTGATGCTGATGTGATCCCCGCAAGGCTTCGCCTAAGCACTACGACGCTATGATCGGAGGAGTAAATTGTGGAGGGAGGCACCGCACACGGCTAAGAGAACAATTGATGTGCTTTGGGGTGCCCCTGCCCCCGTATATCAAGGAGGAGAGGGAGGAGGCCGGCCATGGGGCGTGCCATAGGGGGAGGAAACCGACTTGGACTCCATCTCCAATTCGGCCTCCCCTTTCCTTCTTCCGGAGGGGGAAAGGGGGAAGGAGAGGGAAGAGGAGAAGGAATCAGTGATCTCATGTCTGTGATCAATATTTACCTCTTGACTATTTCGAGACTCCTCATCATGTCTGTGATCTCATCCGGCACTCTGAACAATCTTCGGTCACCAAAAACACATAACTCATAATACAAATCGTCATCCAACATTAAGCGTGCAGACCCTACGGGTTCGAGAACTATCTAGACATGACCGAGACACATCTTTGATCAATAACCAATAGCGGAACCTGGATGCTCATATTGGTTCCTACATATTCTATGAAGATATTTATCGGTCAAACCGCAATGACAACATACGTCATTCCTTTGTCATCGGTATGTTACTTGCCCGAGATTCGATCGTCGGTATCCTCATACCTAGTTCAATCTCACTACCGGGAAGTCTCTTTACTCGTTCTGTAATGCATCATCTCGTAACTAACACATTAGTCACATAGCTTGCAAGGCTTATCATGATGTGCATTATCGAGAGGGCCCAGAGATACCTCTCCGATACTCAGAGTGACAAATCCTAATCTCGATCTATGCCAACCCAACAAACACCTTCGAAGACACCTGTAGAGCATCTTTATAATCACCCAGTTGCGTTGTGACATTTGATAGCACACAAGGTGTTCCTCTGGTATTCGGGAGTTGCATAATTCATAGTCAAAGGAATATGTATAAGTCATGAAGAAAGCAATAGCAATAAAACTTAACGATCATTATGCTAAGCTAACGGATGGGTCTTGTCCATCACATCATTCTCCTAATGATGTGATCTCGTTCATCAAATGACAACACATGTCTATGGTTAGGAAACTTAACCATCTGTGATTAACGAGGTAGTCAAGTAGAGGCATACTAGGGAAACTTTGTTTTGTCTATGTATTCACACATGTATCAAGTTTACAGTTAATACAATTCTAGCATGAATAATAAACATTTATCATGATATAAGGAAATATAAGTAACAACTTTATTATTGCCTCTAGGGCATATTTCCTTCAGTCTCCCACTTGCACTAGAGTCAATAATCTAGATTACGTTGTAATGATTCTAACACCCATGGAGTTTTGGTGCTGATCATGTTTTGCTCGTGGAAGAGGCTTAGTCAACGGGTCTGCAACATTCAGATCCGTATGTATTTTGCAAATCTCTATGTCTCCCTCCTTGACTTGATCGCGGATGGAGTTGAAGCGTCTCTTGATGTGTTTGGTTCTCTTGTGAAATCTGGATTCCTTTGCTAAGGCAATTGCTCCAGTATTATCACAAAAGATTTTCATTGGACCCGATGCACTAGGTATTACACCTAGATCGGATATGAACTCCTTCATCCAGACTCCTTTATTTGTTGTTTCTGAAGCAGCTATGCACTCCGCTTCACACGTAGATCCCGCCATGACGCTCTGCTTGGAACTGCACCAACTGACAGCTCCACCATTCAATATAAATACGTATCCGTTTTGTGACTTAGAGTCATCCGGATCAGTGTCAAAGCTATCATCAACGTAACCGTTTACGATGAGCTCTTTGTCACCTCCATAAACGAGAAACATATCCTTAGTCCTTTTCAGGTATTTCAGGATGTTCTTGACCGCTGTCCACTGATCCACTCCTGGATTACTTTGGTACCTCCCTGCTAACCTTATAGCAAGGCACACATCAGGTCTGGTACACAGCATTGCATACATGATAGAACATATGGCTGAGGCATAGGGAATGACTTTCATTTTCTCTCTATCTTCTGCAGTGGTCGGGCATTGAGTCTGACTCAACTTCACACCTTGTAACACAGGCAAGAACCCTTTCTTTGACTGATCCATTTTGAAATTCTTCAAAACTTTATAAGGTATGTGATTTGTGAAAGTCCAATTAAGCGTCTTGATCTATCTTTGTAGATCTTGATGCCCAATATATAAGCATCTTCACCGAGGTCTTTCATTGAAAAATTCTTATTCAAGTATCCTTTTATGCTATCCAGAAATTCTATATCATTTCCAATCAACAATATGTCATCCACATATAATATTAGAAATGCTACAGAGCTCCCACTCACTTTCTTGTAAATACAGGCTTCTCCAAAAGTCTATATAAAACCATATGCTTTGATCACACTATCAAAGCGTATATTCCAACTCTGAGATGCTTGCACCAGTCCATAAATGGATCGCTGGAGCTTGCACACTTTGTTAGCACCTTTAGGATTGACAAAACCTTCTGGTTGCATCATATACAACTGTTCTTTAAGAAATCCATTAAGGAATGTAATTTTGACGTCCATTTGCCAAATTTCATAATCATAAAATGTGGCAATTGCTAACATGATTCGGACAGACTTAAGCATCGCTACGGGTGAGAAGGTCTCATCGTAGTCAACTCCTTGAACTTTTTGAAAACCTTTTGCAACAAGTCAAGCTTTGTAGATAGTAACATTACCGTCAGCGTCAGTCTTCTTCTTGAAGATCCATTTATCCTCTATGGCTTGCCGATCATCGGGCAAGTCAACCAAAGTCCACACTTTGTTCTCATACATGGATCCCATCTCAGATTTCATGGCCTCAAGCCATTTCGCGGAATCTGGGCTCATCATTGCTTCCCCATAGTTTGTAGGTTCATCATGGTCTAGTAACATGACTTCCAGAACAGGATTATCATACCACTCTGGTGCGGAACATGCTCTGGTTGACCTACGAGGTTCGGTAGTAACTTGATCTGAAGTTTCATGATCATTATCATTAGCTTCCTCACTAATTGGTGTAGGCATCACGGGAACAGTTTTCTGTGATGAACTACTTTCCAATTCAAGAGAAGGTACAATTACCTCATCAAGTTCTACTTTCCTCCCACTCACTTCTTTCGAGAGAAACTCCTTCTCTAGAAAGGATCCATTCTTAGCAACAAATATCTTGCCTTCGGGTCTGTGATAGAAGGTGTACCCAATAGTTTCTTTTGGGTATCCTATTAAGACGCACTTCTCTGATTTGAGTTCAAGCTTATCAGGCTGAAGCTTTTTCACATAAGCATCGCAATCCCAACCTTTAGGAAATGACAGCTTAGGTTTCTTGCCAAACCACAGTTCATATGGTATCGTCTCAACGGATTTAGATGGTGCCCTATTTAACGTGAATTCAGCCGTCTCTAATGCATAACCCCAAAACGATAGTGGTAAATCGGTAAGAGACATCATAGATCGCACCATATCTAATAAAGTACGGTTACGATGTTCGGACACACCATTACGCTGTGGTGTTCCAGGTGGCATGAGTTGCGAAACTATTCCACATTGTTTTAAATGAAGACCAAACTCGTAACTCAAATATTCGCCTCCACGATCAGATCGTAGAAACTTTATTTTCTTGTTAGGATGATTTTCCACTTCACTCTGAAATTCTTTGAACTTTTCAAATGTTTCAGATTTGTGTTTCATTAAGTAGATATACCCATATCTGCTCAAATCATTTGTGAAGGTCAGAAAATAACGATACCCGCTGCGAGCCTCAACACTCATCAGACCGCATACATCGGTATGTATTATTTCCAATAAGTCAGTTGCTCGCTCCATTGTCCCGGAGAACGGAGTCTTAGACATCTTGCCCATGAGGCATGGTTCGCAAGCATCAAATGATTCATAATCAAGTGATTCCACAAGTCCATTTGCATGGAGTTTCTTCATGCGCTTTACACCAATATGACCTAAATGGCAGTGCCACAAATATGTTGCACTATCATTATCAACTTTGCATCTTTTGGCATCAATATTATGAATATGTGTATCACCACGATCGAGATTCGACAAAAATAGACCACTCTTCAAGGGTGCATGACCATAAAAGATATTACTCATATAAATAGAACAACCATTATTCTCTGATTTAAATGAATAACTGTCTCGCATCAAACAAGATCCAGATATAATGTTCATGCTCAACGCTGGCACCAAATAATAACTATTTAGGTCTAAAACTAATCCCGAAGGTAGATGTAGAGGTAGCGTGCCGACGACGATCAAATCGACCTTGGAACCATTCCCGACGCGCATCGTCACCTCGTCCTTAGCCAATCTTCATTTAATCCGTAGCCCTTGTTTCGAGTTGCAAATATGAGCAACGGAACCAGTATAAAATACCCAGGCGCTACTAAGAGCATTAGTAGGTACACATCAATAACATGTATATCGAATATACCTTTGTTCACTTGGCCATCCTTCTTATCCGCCAAATACTTGGGGCAGTTCCGCTTCCAGTGACCAGTCCCTTTGCAGTAGAAGCACTCAGTTTCAGGTTTAGGTCCAGACTTGGGCTTCTTCCTGGGAGTAGCAACTTGTTTTCTATTCTTCTTGAAGTTTCCCTTCTTTCCTTTGCCCTTTTTCTTGAAACTAGTGGTCTTGTTAACCATCAACACTTGATGTACCTTCTTGATTTCTACCTCCGCAGCTTTGAGCATTGCGAAGAGCTCGTGAATAGTCTTATCCATCCCTTGCATATTATAGTTCATCACGAAGCCTTTATAGCTTGGTGGCAGTGATTGAAGAACTCTGTCAATAACACTATCATCTAGAAGATTAACTCCCAGCTGAGTCAAGTGGTTATGGTACCCAGACATTCTGAGTATGTGTTCATTGACAGAACTGTTCTCCTCCATCTTGCAACTATAGAACTTGTTGGAGACTTCATATCTCTCAACTCGGGCATTTGCTTGAAATATTAACTTCAACTCCTGGAACATCTCATATGCTCCATGACATTCAAAACGTCTTTGAAGTCCCGATTCTAAGCCGTAAAGCATGGCACACTGAACTATTGAGTAGTCATCAACACGCGACTGCCAGGCGTTCACAACGTCTGCAGTTGCTGGAGGGGGTGGCACACCTAGCGGTGCATCAAGGACATAATTCTTCTGTGCAGCAATGAGGATAATCCTCAAGTTATGGACCCAGTCCGTGTAGTTGCTACCATCATCTTTCAACTTAGCTTTCTCTGGAAACGCATTAAAATTCAAGGGAACAGTAGCACGGGCCATTGATCTACAACATAGATATGCAAAAACTATCAGGACTAAGTTCATGATAAATTTAAGTTCAATTATTCATATTACTTAAGAACTCCCACTTAGATAGACATCCCTCGAGTCATCTAAATGATCACGCGATCAATATGAACTAAACCATGTCCGATCATCACGTGAGATGGAGTAGTTTTCAATGGTGAGCATCTCTATATTGATCATATCTACTATATGATTCACGTTCGACCTTTCAGTCTCAGTGTTCCCAGGCCATGTTTGCACATGCTAGGCTCGTCAAGTTTAACCCGAGTATTCCGCACGTGCAAAACTGTCTTGCACCCGTTGTATGTGAACGTAAAGCTTATCACACCCGATCATCACGTGGTGTCTCGGCACGACGAATAGTCGCAACGGTTCATACTCAGGGAGAACACTTATACCTTCAAATTTAGTGAGGGATCATCTTATAATGCTACGGCCGTACTAAGAAAAATAAGATGCATAAAAGATAAACATCACATGCAATCAAAATATGTGACATGATATGGCCATCATCATCTTGTGCCTTTGATCTCCATCTCCAAAGCACCGTCATGATCTCCATCGTCATCGGCTTGACACCTTGATCTCCATCGTAGCGTCGTTGTCGTCTCGCCAACTATTGCTTCTACGACTATCGCTAACGCATAGTGATAAAGTAAAGCAATTACATGGCGTTTGCATTTCATACAATAAAGCGACAACCATAAGGCTCCTGCCAGTTGCCGATAACTTCTACAAAACATGATCATCTCATACAACAATGTATATCACATCATGTCTTGACCATATCACATCACAACATGCCTTGCAAAAACAAGTTACACGTCCTATACTTTGTTGTTGCAAGTTTTATGTGGCTACTACGGGCTTCTAGTAAGAACCGTTCTTACCTACGCATCGAAACCACAACAATTTTTCGTCAAGTGTGTTGTTTTAACCTTCGACAAGGACCGCCGTAGTCAAATTCGATTCAACTAAAATTGGAGAAACAGACACCCGCCAGCCACCTTTATGCAAAACAAGTTGCATGTCTGTCAGTGGAACCGGTCTCATGAACGTGGTCATGTAAGGTTGGTCCAGGACGCTTCATCCAACAATACCGCTGAATCAAAATAAGACACTGGTGATAAGCAGTATGACTATTATCACCCACAACTCTTTGTGTTTTACTCATGCATATCATCTACGCATAGACCTGGCTCAGATGCCACTGTTGGGGAACGTAGCATGCAATTTCAAAAAAATTCCTACGATCACGCAAGATCTATCTAGGAGATGCATAGCAACGATAGGGGAAGAGTGTGTCCACGTACCCTCGTAGACCGAAAGCGGAAGTGTTAGTTTAACGCGGTTGATGTAGTCGAACGTCTTCACGATCCAACCGATCAAGTACCAAACGTACGGCACCTCCGTGTTCAGCACACGTTCAGCTCGATGACATCCCTCGAACTGTTGATCCAGCAGAGGGTCGAGGGAGAGTTTCGTCAGCACGACGGCGTGGTGACGGTGATGGTGATGTGATTCGCGCAGGTCTTCGCCTAAGCACTACGACGCTATGACCGGAGGAGTAAACTGTGGAGGGTGGCACCGCACACGGCTAAGAGAACACTTGATGTGCTTTGGGGTGCCCCCCTGCCCCTGTATATAAAGGAGGAGAGGGAGGAGGCTGGCCATGGGGCGCGCCATAGGGGGAGGAAACCGACTTGGACTCCATGTCCAATTCAGCCTCCCCTTTCCTTCTTCCGGAGGGGGAAAGGGACAAGGAGAGGGAAGAGGAGAAAGAAAGGGGGCGCCCCTCCCCTAGTCCAATTCGGACTCCCCATGGGAGGGGGGGGGGGCGCGGCCACCCCTTGTGGGCTGCCTCCCCTCTCCCCTATGGCCCATTACTTTCCCCGGGGGGTTCCGTTAACCCCTCGGTACTCCGAAAAATACCCGAACCACTCCGAAACCATTCCGGTGTCCAAATACCATCGTCCAATATATCAACCTTTACCTCTCGACTATTTCGGGACTCCTCGTCATGTCCGTGATCTCATCCGGCACTCCAAACAATCTTCGGTCACCAAAAACACATAACTCATAATATAAATCGTCATCGGACATTAAGCATGCGGACCCTACGGGTTCGAGAACTATGTAGACATGACCGAGACACATCTTCGATCAATAACCAATAGCGGAACCTGGATGCTCATATTGGTTCCTGCATATTCTACGAAGATCTTTATCGGTCAAACTGCAATGACAACATACGTCATTCCCTTTGTCATCGGTATGTTACTTGCCCGAGATTCGATCGTCGGTATCCTCATACCTAGTTCAATCTCGTTACCGGCAAGTCTCTTTACTCGTTCCGTAATGCATCATCCCATAACTAACTCATTAGTCACATTGCTTGCAAGGCTTATGATGATGTGCATTACCGAGAGGGCCCAGAGATACCTCTCCGATACTCGGAGTGACAAATCCTAATCTCGATCTATGCCAACCCAACAAACACCTTCGGAGACACCTGTAGAGCATCTCTATAATCACCCAGATACGTTGTGACGTCTGATAGCACACAAGGTGTTCCTCTGGTATTCGGGAGTTGCATAATCTCATAGTCAAAGGAATATGTATAAGTCATGAAGAAAGCAATAGCAATAAAACTTAACGATCATTATGCTAAGCTAACGGATGGGTCTTGTCCATCACATCATTCTCCTAATGATGTGATCTTGTTCATCAAATGACAACACATGTCTATGGTCAGGAAACTTAACCATCTTTGATTAACGAGCTAGTCAAGTAGAGGCATACTAGGGACACTTTGTTTTGTCTATGTATTCACACATGTATCAAGTTTCCGATTAATACAATTCTAGCATGAATAATAAACATTTACCATGATATAAGGAAATATAAATTACAACTTTATTATTGCCTCTAGGGCATATTTCCTTCTGAAATAGACCCCATCTTGTTATCCTTAATAGCAACGGTACATGCGTGTCGGTTCCCCTTCCGTCACTGGGATCAAGCACCGTAAGATCGAACCCATCACAAAGCACCTCTTCTCATTGCAAGATAAATAGATCAAGTTGGCCAAAAAACCCAAATATCGGAGAAGAAATACGAGGCTATAAGTAATCATGCATATAAGAGATCAGAGAAGACTCAAATAAGGAAGTGAGCCTAGCTCACTTGGCTAGTGGGGTGGATGTACAACCCAGCCACCCAGGTTCAAGTCCTCACAGGCGCGAATTTGGGTTCTTATTATTAAAAAAAACTTGCTGTGGGGGGCTTCCCCTACCGCTTTCCTTTCAAAAAGAAGAAGACTCAAATAACTTTCATGGATAAAAACATAGATCTGATCATAAACTCAAAGTTCATCGGATCCCAACAAACACACCGCAAAAAGAGTTATATCAAATAGATCTCCAAGAGACAATTGTATTGACAATCAAAAGAGAGAGAGGAAGCCATCTAGCTACTGACTACGGACCTGAGGTGGGCACAACCCACCTGGGCGCGCCTGGCCCCCCAGGCGCACCCTAGTGGGTTGTGCTCCCCTCGGAGCACCCCTCTGGTGCTTCTTCGGCCCATCTGATGTCTTCTGGTCCAGAAAAAGTCCACAAAAAGTTTCGCTACGTTTAGACTCTGTTTGATATTGATTTCCTGCGATGTAAAAAACAAGCAAAAGGCAGCAACTGGCACTGGGCACTATGTCAATAAGTTAGTACCAAAAAATGATATTAAATGATTATGAAATGATTGAAAAACATCCAAGAATGATAATATAATAGTATGGAACAATAAAAATTTATAGATACGTTGGAGACATATCAGCATACACAGAAGGTATTTTGAACGAAAATGGCAGTTTTTGGAAGAAACCTAGGAATTCATGGTAGTCTTAGAGAATATGTCCTCGATACATTTAAACTAGCCATAGAATGTTCAAGGCTGATTAAGGACTATCTAATCTTTTGGATAAGCACACATGAACCCTAGGTCGAGAAGAACAAGTACGATGAACTACAAACCGTACCAGTCAAATCCTAGTGATTCCTAAAGATCTACCGTGGTGAAATAAATCATGGAAAATAGCATCGGTAAGAACTGCCCTAAGAACAAAGTTATGAACAGGAGCAGTTCCGGATCCAAGCGCCCTAACTTGGCAACTTGGATCAGCTACGTCAATGCGGGAGGAAGGATTACCGCACCGGCGCGATCAACCGCGACGAGATTTCACCGAAGTAGCACGGCGAGGCTCCTCGCCGGAGTTGCTTCGAGCAAGGGCTCAGGTGGAGGTGGACGAGGGTTTGAGGAACTGGGAGGATGAAGACACGGTGAGGGATATTTATAACTGGCAACCTGAACCTCCTCTCCAAAATCTACGACCCTCAGTTGCGGGACGTTCTTCATTCGGCGGACATGATCATGATCGTGGGGATTGTGGGTACGTGGCAAACGTTTTCTGCGAGAAACTCGGGAAGAGAGCAGGAGACCAAAAGGTTCGAAGAAGGGCAAACGCCAAAAGTGGTTAAAAGTTCAAAGTCGATTTCTTTCACGACCAAGGACGTCAGATAGAAATTTTCTTCAGATCAAATTGCATGCTTTTGATGGACAACATAGATTTGGAAGAGAAAGAATAGAGGGATAAAAGGGCCCAAAACAAAACACTCAGCCAGAAAAGAGGAAACACAAAATCATGGAGTTATGAGTCAGTTGTTCATTGGACAAAACACAAACACGGTGAAACAAAGACAAACACACGAACGAGAGCGAATAAACACAAAGAACGAGCACCAACATTATAGATCTTAGGGCTAGGAATAAACGAGTAGAATCCCTGAGAGAGTTCCTGCAAGAAGGGTTAGTTCTTTTTCGCAACCCACACTTGCGTGGGCAGCGAGAATCTCATTTGTTTTGTCTGAGCAGGGACATTCCTTTGATGAGTTCTGTAGTTCGCATGTGCATTTCGAGAGTAATCATATGAATATGCATTGAAATTGTTTCCAGAGACATGAGCATAATGATTCGAGGAGGTACGCATGTACTCCTTCTATCGAAGGTTAGACCGATATCCATTCGAGGAAGTTCCAGCGCCAATCTGCGAATGATAATCATTTCCTCGAAGAGAATCACTCTGCATATTCAGGTTAGCAGTGACAGATAAATTTTCAATGATGCACTTCTTCACCCAGATTTGCTTCTTGGGTGAACAAGACCTACAGTTAGTCCCAACATACCGAGTAAAAACCTCACCATTCTGTTGTTTGAAGAATTTATGGTTTGAGTCATCAGACTCGTCAGAAACAACAGTAATGGGAGTGTCATATCCAGACAGAATTGCAGGTTTGAGAGTTTTACTTTTAGCAAGAACCCAACTCGTTCGAGGATATTGCTTGGGAGTCCAGTAGGTTCCATCAAAGTTGAGTTTTCTTTCAAAACCCAATCCTTCCTTTCGGGGGTTTTTGCGCAGTATTGACTTCTTGAGCACATCACAGAGAGTTTGATGCCCTTTGAGGCTCTTTAGCATTCCTATCTCAAGTAAGTTCTTTAACTTGCAATTTTCATCAAAGATAGCAACAAATTCCTCGGAAGAGGGGTTAGAAATACCATTCATAATTGTTGCAATATTCTCGATGACAACATTAGATATTTCAGCATTTGACTGTAAGGGAAAGATCATCAATAGTTGAAGAAAAAGCATCATGCTCTTCGATCAACTTTTGATTTTTCTCCATCTCTTCGACCAGTAATCCTTCAGCTTTCCTAAGATTCTTCTCAAGTTTTTCAAGCTCATCATGTTGAGATTTTGCAATCTTAACCAGTTTAGCATAGGCAATGTATTCAGGAGAATATTCAGTCATAGATTTTTGGTGTTTTGCTGATACTTGATCCTTAGAGGTCTTTGCCATGAGACAGAATGCGATAGGGTCATCATCACTTGAAGCATTGTCATCAGTGTCTGATTCGAGTGATGTCTCACATGATTCATAAGCAGCGAAAGCATTGCTTCTTCCTTACCTTCTGTGAAGCTCTTCATCTTATGATTCGAATTCGGATGTCTCATCTTCAGATTCCACATTCATTTCAGCACATACTCTATCCAACTACAATATTCTCTTCATATTAGATTCGATGGTTGCTTTGGCTTGCACGTCAGTGACTGGTCTCGTCGAAGAGGATGAGAAAGATTCATTTTTTCTTCGAGAGCTTAGTGTGATGATCTATTCGAGTGAATCCATTGCAGTGAAGACACATCCATCTGTTGCTAGGTCTTTTATCCCAGCAAGGACAGTCTGCTATGAGGTGACCGAATTGTTTGCACTTGAAGTACTTTATTTCTTTTGGAGGTAACTTTCTTGAAGATTCAGGCAAGTCAAATTTGTCATCATAATTGAGACACAGATTCTGTCTTCAGAGATCACCTAACCTTTCTATGAGCATTTCTAGTTCCCTTGTGATAGTGTGTTCATTCTCGACAACTTCTTCTTGTGAATTGCCATAGTGTGAAAGAATTTCCCCTTCACTTTCCAAAGAAGATTCTTGATATCCATTTTCAAGTTCCATCTTTTCTTCGTGAATAGACAACAGCGTCATGACCTCGACGTAGTGAAGTTCTTCATAGTCTGGTCTTTGCTTGATTTCAGCTACGATCGGATCAAAGGTTGCATCAAGAGCACTCAGTAGCTTGTTGACCACATCTCTATCGATGGTATCTGTTACTCCTCATTGATGAAGTATTTCAACAATATTGGTCAACAGGTCAGTGAGTTCCATAGCACTTTCCTTATGAATACTTCTGAAACCAGCAAACATGGCACGAAGCATTTCAGTGTGAGGATCTGTTCTGGTAATGAATTCTTCATGAGCATTTTTTATGGTATCCCAGAGTTGCTTTGCAGTGTCAAGCTTTCGGAACCGAATGAAAATGTATTTCGAGATACTACCATAGATAATATCTTTTGCTTGTGCATTCAACCACAGTACAACTTTGTCATCAGAAGTGGGAGCATCAGTGTGTTGAATGGTGTGGTGTATCCATTTTCCACAATCTGCCAAAGTTCTATGTTGATGGCTTGAAGTCTGATTCTCATTCTCTCTTTCAAGTAGACACAGTCATTTCCATTGAAGATAGGAAACCTTTCAGAGTGTGAGGATCTACCTACATACAACATACTCAAAACTCCAAGGTTGTTAGACCTTTAATAAATAGAGACAGGGAGAACCTTCTCTAATACCAATTGTTAGGACCGAGAGTATATCGACCAGAGGGGAGGTGAATGGGAGATTCAAAAATTCTTGCAAATGTTATGAACTGATCCCAAACACAGCAGCGGAAATAAGGTTCAGTATAAATAAACTTAATCAAGCACGTTATTGAGGAACGTATCTATCGACGTAGGAAGCAATAATGGTTCAAGCATAAGATATCATAGGTTTGACAATAATGATGGTAATGCAATATACGAACAGATCCAGTAGCATGAGAGAGAACAAGGTATGAACTACGAAGGAAAAACACGAGAAAAAACAATGACAGGTGAATGGAAGCGACACAGGGAAATTACGTCAGTGAATAAGATAAGTGCGAAGAGAAATTTATACGACTGGGACGATTAAACTGAATGATGAGAATGCAGCAAGGTGAGCAACGAACTTTAACAGATGGGAACGACAGAGATGACAGAAACGAATAATATGCAACATTCAATGATTGATCAGATAAACCATCGTCATAGAATATGAAAGTAAACTGTTGAAGGTAATGCAATAAGGTAAAGTGAACCAGTGGTGCTCGATGGCGACAGATGGATTTGGTAGACCAGTCCGCCCTTCTGTCAAAGGACCACGTCTGGTTGGAGGGGTTGTGATTTAACACAGAACATAAACTATCTTCGCCCTATTCTCCTTCTACTCGGAGCTGATCAGACTCCATCTGATTTCACTCATGGAGGATACTTGTCGGCGATCTCCAAACCTTTGACAGACCTCTTCGCGAACCACAATGACTCTTGGTTGCTGAAGATCTTGCTTGGTGAAGACAATACCTCTTCAACACTCGAGCCGACACCTCTCGGTCTAGAGAGTGCGCAGCTCTCAAGAGTAATAGGTACAAGAACACTTAACTCAGAACTACTGTGATGCTCAACAACTGTCTAAGTTTTGGCTCTTGATTTTTCTCTCGGTGGATCTTAAACTCAAATCACTCGGAGAGGGGATGCTCAATTAATCTTCTCAGAAATCTTAAGTGGAGCAGCCAACGGGCAACGTTGGAGCGGGGTGGCTATATATAGCCGCAACCTTCCCTGAAGGGAAAAAGACCAAATCGGACATGTGGAGTAGCCAATGGTCAAAAGACTGAGTCCAACGGTCGGAAATTGAGCACAACGGTAACATTACTTGCAGAGCAAGTAATGCTAACTCCTCAGTTCGAAAGATGTCTCCTGCAGCACGAAGAACAACGTCTACTACTAGCAGGTAATCATTCAAAACATAAAGAGATTTCTCTCAGTCTTGCATAGGTTTTTGGGCTAAGCATCACAGCGGACCTAAGCTTCGAGAACCTATACCCATCTTAATAGTACGGAGGTCCTATGATTCAAATGAATGAAAAAAGAACAACGAAATGAATACTACGTCTTCACTTTGTCTTCGACTTCCATTCGCTGCAGTCAATTTTCTTCGGACAGAATCTCCGAACCAATTGCTTCACATCAGCAATAAATTTTCAAGGGGTTAACTCCTTCACATCAATCTTCTCGCCTACATGTTTTCAACAGATGTAGCTCATTTTTCTCGACAAAATATATTCTTCGGTGAAGTTTCTCGAACTTGGCACCGAAGACAGCATTCTCTTTGGTTCTGCATGGACTATTTCTCTCTGTGTGCACGAGCAAACAAATCAGTCCATGCATGTTTCTGTCAACATTCTCCAAAACACATGAGGGAAAATATTGCACCAACAGAAGCAATTATATTTGACACACCATGAAAGCAAACAAGAAGCCGCCATCAAGAATGAAGTCAAGTTTTGAAAGGATGGTATAATTATGAGACAAATCATTAATGGTTACATTTTATTTACCATTCTTGTGTTTAGTGACATAACGAACTTAGCATATTTACGTTTCAGTTTAGCTTGTCTTCTTATATATTTCGAAGATTTATGATCGGAATGTAAAACAAATTATTTGGATCATATGTAATGTTGCCAAGTATTTAAAGTCCGAACAAGGGACGGAGGTAGTAGAATAATTCTGACTAGGCCCGTCATTCTTTCGGAAAAGTACACATCAGGTTAGCCATCTTGTAATAACACATCTCCTAATATAGTTCCGCTAGCATCATTTAAGATCAAAAGTCACATTAAAATCAGGAAGTTGGAACTACAAAGCATGTGTTAACTTACCAAATCTTGAATGTGTCTTGTTGTGGAGAGCCCACCCACAAGGAGCATGCCCTTTCTTGTGAGCTCATTAAGTGTCGCAACAACGATGATGTAATACTTCACAAAGTACCTATAGAACTCATTGATACCAAGGAAACTCCTCACTTGGGTGACCATTCTAGCAGGCGATCAACTCTGAATGGATTCAACTTTGGCTTTATCAACTTTAGTGTCATGTAGAGTCACAATATAAGCAAGTAATGATACTTGGTAGGTGCAAACAGTGGGCTTCCCAAGGTTACCAACCAAACTTGCATCTTGTAAAGCATTAAAAACAACATGAAAATGGCTAAATGTCTATCCAATGATTTGTTATAAATCAGTATATCATCAGAGTGTAATTCCACAACTCATCTAGTGAAAGCACGTAAAACATTATTCATCAATATCATGGAAGTACTAGGTGCATTGGTTAATGAAAAGGCATAACTAATCACTCATATAACCTGAATTCAATTTTTGATGTTGTTTTCTATCCATCTCCCAATTTCATAAGAATTTAATGGTATCCACTACACAAATCAACTTTGAAAAATATGATAAGAGCCGCTTAATTCACAAAGCATATTCTCTAACCTTGGAGTACTCCCTCCATTTCAAAATGTAGTCTTGGCGCTTCGAGTTCACTTGACCATAAATTTAAGACCGAGACCATTGCGGCGGGAGAAAAAATTATATAATTGAAAACTTCTTTTGAATACGAATTCACCGGTATAACTTTTGCTCCCGCCGCAGTCGGTCTCGTTGGTCAAATTTATGGTCAAAGTTGAAGCACGGGAATAGATGAAGCACTATATTTTGAAATGGAGGGAGTAGTACGATAATCGAACAGTAATATTATTGATGGCTATACAATCAACACGGATAAATCATGGTCCATCTTTTTTTGACACCAAGATAACAAAAACAATCCATGAACTAAAGGATTTGTGAACATAACCCTTGTAAGTACTCTCTCCATAAAGAAATATAGGAGCATTTAGAAAGTACATAATGACACTAAATATCCAATGTTTCCTTCAAATTGATACGATGTGGCGCACAGTAAGGGCATGTTTGGTTCCAAATAAGTCACCAACTTATAAGTCGAAAAGTGAAAAAAAATGACTTATTTTGTCAAACAGACCCGACTTATAAGTCACCCCAACTTATAAGTCATAAGTTGCTCCACCCCAACTTAAAACTTATAAGTCACCCCCTTTTGCGTGGGTCTCATCATATGTATGATGTGGATTGGTGTGGGAAGGTGTGTCAGGTGACTTATAAGTTACTCCCTCCGTTCCTAAATAATTGTCTTTCTAGAGATTTCAACAAGTGACTACATACGGAGCAAAATGAGTGAATCTACACTCTAAAACATGTCTACATACATCCGTATGTTGTAGTCCATTTGAGATGGCTAGAAAGACAATTATTTGGGAACGAAGGGAGTAGATGACAACCAAACAGGCGTGACTTATAAGTCACTGGTTTTAAGTCACCTGACTTATAAGGGCATCTCCCGCGCCCAGAAGGCCTCCCAGCGTTTTTTGGCGGGCGCCAAAAAAACGGCCCGGCCCCGTCCTCAGAGCCCGATTTTTACGGCTTAATAAACAGCCGGCGGACCCAGCCCAACACGGCGCTACCGGGCGCCGGCGAACTGTTTTGGCGAAAAAAAAGCGGGCCGCCCGCGTCACGACACGGCTCTATTCTCGCCCTTCGTCGTCCTAATCGCCTCGTTTTCATGGCGAATCAATGCCAAAAGCGCCGCTGCTGCGCGCCGGTCACCGCCATTGATGCTCACGGCGGCGCAGATGAAGACCGGACGACGCGCGTCCTCGCTTTCCTCGCCGCCACGCGCGTACACACGATGGCACGCGCCTCGGCCTATATATGACGCGCTTCGGCGGCGCTTTCGGCGACTAACACTCCCGCCGTCGTCGTTCCTCTCTCCTCTCCTCTCTTCGCCGTCTCGCCACACCCATGGTCGGCGCTTCAGAGCGGCAGCGGCGGCGAACGGCTTCGCCGCCGCCATCTTCATGAAGACGAGGCTCGCCTCCTTTACGAGGCCGAGTACCATCCCCACGGACATGCGGGTGCCCGGCGTGGAGGATCGGCGCGGGCGGCGTGCGTGCTTCGATACCACCGGCGGCGCGGCGCGGCGGAGATCGCGACGATCCGCTGAACTCGCCAGCAGCGAGGAGAGGGCCACCAGACGCCCCCGACAACCGCTTCTGGGACCCTTTACTTCCGCCGCCGTCACGCCCAAGAGCTCGAGGCCACCAACGGCGACAAGCCCTCCGGCGAGCTCAACGCCGCCGGCCGGCGTCGGTGGCGGGCGTGCCGGCGACGTTGAGGCCGCCTCGAGTACATCGAGGGCGGCAACACGCCGCGCCGAGTACTTCGCCCCTTCCTTCACGCGCGTCGGAAGCTCTCGACCCCGAGGCGCATGGCACTGGGTCCTCCTCTCGTCCGGCGGCTCGCTTCGCCTCGCCCGTCAGCCGGGAGCCGCAGGCGCGCCGGTCGCCACAGCAAGCAGCTCCGGCGTCTGATCGGCGCTTAACGCTTTCCACCCACCGGCCGCCGTCCTCGTCGAGCCTAAGCGGAGCCGGGCTTGCTTGCTGAGTACGAGGAGGTAGCCCGGCAGCTTCCGACGCGAGGACGCCATGCGGTGGGCGCGGACGACTACTCCGCGACGAGATGGTCCGGCAGCCCGCCTCGAGGAGATCGCCGCCGCAAGCGCTGGCGCGAGGACGAAAGACAGCGTCGTGGTCCTCGGCAATGACGACGACGACGGCGCCGGACCGTCAACCCGCCGCGCCAACCGTGAGTATGCAAAGAGGACGGCGGAGGCGTAAGCGCGGCGGCGACGACGACGACGACGATGACGACGACATTTGTGACTACATCGCGGTTCTCTGACCTCCTCGGCATGTACAACCGCGTGGTGGCGGCGAGGCGGCGAGGGAGACGGCGGGTAGCCCGCGGTAGTTTTTTTTGTAAAATATGTTTAAGTTTGAACGAACTCGCCGATGTTTGCATTAAATTTGAGTCGTTTTGCACCGATTTGCTTTTTTTTGACTAACCGTGGCGCGCCATGACCAAAAAGATCACGGCCCAAATCGTGGTTTAGCGCGGTGCGTCCGGGTGCGATTTTTGTCTCTGGGCGCCAACGACCGGAGACGAGATCTAAGTCAGCTGACTTATTTGGAACCAAACAAACACTAATGGTACGATCCTTGGGAGGGGGGCAGCACGCCGCCGATAGGAAAACAGCGTGCCGTACCCATCGCACAACGTGGTAATATCCACCGCAACGGATAAGAACGCCACAAGCCCACAACGGATAAGACCGGCCAGCACAAAAAGATCCAAGAAGCGCACTATAATATCGTGATCACCCCACGCCGTACCTGTCACCGTCCATTCCCATTCCTATCGCATCCCACTCCAGTGAGCTCGAAACCGAGAGGGGAAGAGGAGGAAGCGATACAGTACTACAGGCAACCATGGAGGTGGTGACCGGCAGCAACGGCGGGAGGCTGAACCCGTGGGCGGAGCCCTTTGTGCCGGGGAGCTGGTGCCGCCCAGCCCCCGTGCAGGCGGCCGCGGCGGAGGTCGAGGACTTCTCGCCCGAGTGGTGGCGCCTCGTCGCCTCCTCGCCGTCTTTCCGCGACAGCTGGCTCCGCGACTACGGCGACCTGGGGCTCCTGGACGCCGACGAAGGCCCAGACGACAGCGACGCCTTCTTCCCTCCGCCGCGCCACAACGGTACGTGACCAGATGGCCCAGATCTACTTATCCTTCACGGTTGTTACCTTGTTGTTAAGCCTGCCACCGTGGTTCGGAGCAGATGGGGAGGAGAGGAAGGGAGAAGCCGCCGTCAAGAAGAGCGGAGGCGAGGTGGCGCCCTGGGGAATCGAGAAGTGGTGGCGGGCGCACGTCGCCTCGCCGCCGGAGGTCCCCAAGTACGCCGAGAAGGCGCCTGCGAAGGTCCCCGGCGGCGGCGGCAGGTTCAGCCCCCGCACCATCCAGCAGCCTCGCTAATGGACCGACGAACCTCGTCATTCCGAGTCGATCCATCGATCTTGGCATAAATGAAAGAAAAATACTAGAAAAAACAGTAGTACTCCTAGTTGTCTTGCGAGCTCTCCTGCTCTCAACTAGCCTTGCTTAATCTTGTTGTGTCGTTGTAGTTCGAGTTTTCAGCCAAAGATCGAGCGGAGGTCAATTGCGCTGCGTATGTGTTCAGTTGTCTGTAAATGGTGTAGTGTGTAATAAGATGCAGTGATACAATGGCTATTCCGTGCAAATGGTTTTCCGGTTTTCGTTGCCTCATCTTTGGCGCTGTGATTTTGTTAAACGTTGAAAGATAGAGCATGAAACACAATGATGCATATACATATCTGATGGAGAAAAGCAGAGATTCAACTAAGCAATCCAGAATGACTAAACTGAACTACTATTTGAGATAAGAACTAACTAAACAGTTTGCTCTCGGCATCTGTTATACTATGTTCAGACTTTTTATGGAGTAAAACCTGTACACTTGGAAGAAGAGTGGGTACCATGCTGCTGAATCAATCTTCGCTATACATTCCATTTCCTGCTATGTACTTTTGCATTGAGCCACAGCTTCCCTCGGTCAGAGCTGTTATCTACCTTCCCTCGGTCAGTCTTTTTACCTATCACAGCTTCCCTCGGCAGTTTTCAGCGCCACAGAAACATTCCGTCTGTGGACCAAAATGCTGCTGGAAGCTACAAGATGGACCCCAAAAAAAAGATTTGAGATGTAGTACATCATAAAACATCTATCGTGAGGTAACTAGAGCATCTCTTCTGTGTATTTGCAACACTAATTTTCCAAGTGAAGCAATATAGGAAAAGTTTTTTAGTGCTTCCCCAATGCTAAATATTTTATTCAGGTTCAGTGCTATGTGTCAGATAAATCCAGAATCTAGGGCGAGAATTGTATTTCTGCTTCAGCTTCCCCGGTTTAGTTGGTTTGGAGGCGGTTAATCTGGCTATCTTTTACCATTTTACACTGAACTCTGCCTTATGCACAGTCGCAATAATGTCTCGGCCCTAAGTTTTTTGTCAACAAGTAATCAACCATTACTGTGTTAACAAATGCTGTGGAATACACAAGAACTTAAAACTATAGTAACAATTAGGGCTTGATGCCTCTGGAGAATTAATATTGCGGTGCCACATGCAAATTGCCGCTATGTTGAACTTATATTGCATCAGAATACTTGAAGTTTGGAAGATTTTAGAAAGGTTGACACTTGACAGTTGACACCGAGGGATACTGGATTTAGCATCACCACTGCTGACATATCCTTTCCAGGTAAACCTGGTACTATCATTAGGATTTTATTTTATTTATCTATGATGTCGGTTTTTATTGACCAATGTAAAGCCAGGAAAACAAAGTACAAATGCTGAAACATAAAACGGAATCCAGATTTTTTTTTACAATGGAGCACAAGAAAAGGAAAAATGATAGAGACATATCGTCTATTCTCTAAAGGTGTATGGTTTAGTCAGGATAAAGATCCAACTAAGCATCTGTATGGCTACACAAATTAAGTTGTAAACGATCTGCTGGTGTTAGAATGCATACAAATTATACCAAACGTCAATGTGAGTACTCCCTCCATTCCATAATGTAGTGTATAGATTTTTTCCAAAAGTCAAACTTTGCAAATTTTGACCATGTTTACAGAGAAAAATATTTACATTTAGAATACCAAATGCATATCATTGGATACATTGTGAGTTAAGTTTTCATATTGTATATGTTTGATATTCTAGATATAGCTAAGTTTGACTTCATATAATCTATATGCACTACATTATGAAAGGAGGGAGAAGTACATAACGGGAAAACGTATATGAAATGATAGGCTGATTGAGTCTCTCATGTACCTGTAATTGTAGGTCAAGGGCTCACCCACTTGTATACCCTGTAAAGAAAACACACCTAGCCTTGTCTTGCCATTTACTTGCCTGGCGACAGACAACTCAGTTAAGCCCTAAAAAACACTTCTAGAGAATAAAGGAGCAGTAAGCTAAGCTTCTGCAAATAAGAGATTTACCAATTCTCCAACTGACAGTTAGGTCTGCAGCTGTGGTTGAAAAAGCGACAATCATTTCCTCTGAATGTTGCATCTATTATAAAGTTGTTGTTGACTTTACACATGTAGAAATTTTGATCTCGGCGCTTTTTCATGTCTTGAAGCCTCTCTTCACATCTCACGCCATCTATAACTGGAATGGGGCATTAAATAATTATAAAATAGTATATGATCTACAAATTTGAAGAGTACACTGAGTTGAGCACCAATCATTAATATTTTAGTATCTATTCTAGCAATGAAACTAGCTTTTGATTTTAACAGACATGAACTCAAGTTAACAGCAATATGTTCAGCACAATAGCAGCATAGCTCACACATAATAATTAGGAAGGTAATCACTAGTCATAGTCTCCTGTACAGACCACAAGCACGGAAATTGGACATGATGCCCAAAAGGATCTTTAGTAAGTTGAGTCGATCCAAAAGAAATTGGAGGCACCAAATCTGATTTGTATCGTTGCTTCAGTTTTTCTCATCTTTATTGTAATGATGATGGTAAGGTTCATGACACATGGCAACAAGACCTTAATTTCATTTTCAACAGCCACAGAAGTCCAGGGCACAGATAAAAGAATGGTACTCCCTCCGTTCACAAATATAAGATGTTCTGATTTTTTATGAATCAGATGTATATAGACACGTTTAGTGTGTCTGTTCACTCATTTCAGTTCGTATGTAGTCCATATTGAAATATCCGAAACATCTTATATTTATGAACGGAGGGAGTAATACATAGCAATACGCAATTCCTTGAACAGAGAGATTGTTGCCATATGCCGAGAACAATAACACCAAAGAAAAGAACATATCTCCACACAAAACAAACAAACATATATGACATAGTTAAAGGAGTAGACATAGAGAAGCTCCGGCTTGGCAATGCGAATTCATCGCTTCCCTGACCATTCATGGCCTGGTGGCTGTGGAAACAGGAAAGTGACTGCACCTTAAATGTTGCAAGCCCAGACATCTTCAGGCTCATCCAAATCACCCAGGAAGAAGCGTGTGCTAGGGACAGGGACAGTGTGCAGGGCCTGAGCATGGTTCTAATCGAGTAGCAGTGTGTGCGTGCGCGCTCGCATTTGTTGTGGGTCACATCCCATGGGAGTTGTGTGTGGTTCAGAAGGAAATTTAAAATCGAAATGATGCTAAAGTTACACTACCAGCAATTGCTTAAGGAGGTGCATCTGAATTGGGGCATGTTGATGTGTGAAAATGAGTGTTTTCTTATAAGTAAACTGCAAAGCAGGCAAAAATAGGTATACCATTTTTCTACAAATTAACTTAAAATAGCTCAGGTTGAAAACAAGATCCAGTTGTGATAAGCACCTGCACTGTACAGATAAGCACCAGTTTATTTTTTCTAAGCACTACTCTAAGCACCTAGCATTGTACATGGCCTAAGTAACCTTCTGGATGTCTACAAGAACCAATGAAAAGGGCTAATCAGGAAAGTTAACAGGTACGGAAAGGAGTACCTATTGTTGAATACTAATCAAGGTCAGCATTAATAAGCTTATCTGCTAAGTTCTTTCAATCACTGTACAGTAACTTGATTCGACACACACATAAGAAGCAGCAATGATTAGTGCAACAAGTGCAGCAGAAGAAGGGGTTTAAACGAACTACAATCAGATCATAAAGCAAACCAAAGAACGAATCTCAATACCTTCTCCAACAAACTCTATCACAAAATCACCTTCCTCAATGGTTTCCAATGCTATGGCACCCCATCCACAATGTTGTGTCTAAGAAAAATTCCATCAGGAAGTTATTTGCCACACAAAAATATCTTAATCATACTATATTACCAAAGAAAGTTAATAACAAGATGCACAAATAAAAGGAAACAAAAATATATTTATATTATTGGTGCACCAGATCAAGTTTAGGTATGAAACTCGAAATAGAAGAATAAAATACTTCATAGAAACAGGAGAAGGAAGAGCAGTCATGAAATTAAAGAGTATGCTAACATTGTAAAAACATTCTAAGGTGTACAAGTTAAACCTTTAATTACTTTTTGTCTTCTCAAAACATGAACAGAAGAAGTCCAATGAATTCCTTACCTTAACAACCCGGATCCTTTTCTCTCTGCGAAATGGTCTGTTACTGCACGTATTTGAGCACTTGCAAGCCTGAGAGCAGCTAATGGACACAGACCTGTAGGAATTATCTTAACTTTCTATCAAAAATTGTACATGCATTTATGTAAAATGAAGGCGTAGAAGCATTTTATAGAATACACATACTCCAAACTCTAAGATACAGCATTACAGTAGACATCGGAAAAAACATTTGCTGTTCAATTGGAGTATAATAATCTGGAAAATTATAAGCGCTTTCAATTATGATGAGAATCAACTCATACAAAACAAAGATATACACAGAGAATAAGGAACCCCCACAAGCACGGACATAATAATTAAATTGGCCTGTACCTGCACGAGCATCTTATTTGACAGGTCAGAGGAGGGTCACAATCGCTGCATTTAGCTTCAATGACATCACCATCACATTTCTTCTTGACAAAATACACATCTTAGCTCATTGAGGAAATGAAAGATTCCAAAGTTGAAAGATAAAAATGAAAAAAAATATAAAAGGGAAAATGAACTAGTTTAAATTGCAATCATATGAAGGATACTATGCTTCAAATGTACATATGGAGGTGGTTTTGTCACACTTTCCAACTCCTCCTTCCTAATAGGGTTAATATTGAACTCTTGATCAGCATACGGGAGAGGTAACCGACGGAAGGCTTCCTGTAAATGAATCAATATTCAACAATGAATACAGATCAAAGAAAAAATGTAAGAACAAAACCATTAATAGTCCACCAACATCACATTTTTAGGAAGGCAATACAACAGAGAAACAAAATTGGATAAGTTCTGTGTGTTCAACAATACAGAGAATCAAATGTGCAGTGGAACTATTAACCACCTCAATGTTATATGCTGGACCTGCACCCTGTAAGAAGAACATATCACACCGTCAACAACACTAACAACAACAGAAATAACCAAAGCCTACAGAAATAGAGATATCAAACAAAATGCATTCAACCATATTAAAGCAAATGGTATGGAACAAATTGTTGAATATTCTTTCTTTTAATGATTTAAGGAGAAGTAGTCCAAAGAGAATATTTTGGAATGCATATTGGAGGCATTTACTATTGGAGGATGCCGTCTGCAGACCAACTTATCCCAAGAGGCCCTCCGTTGTCGATACACTAATACTCCCTCCGTCCAATAATATAATAACGTTTTTGACACTACACTTGTGTCAAAAACACTCTTATATTATGGGACGGATGGAGTAGAAGTTACAAAATTGAAACCAGAGTGCAAAAACATCTAGCTTATGTTTCATAATAAGACCTTCAGAATTGGTGATACGAAATAAGAACATATGCTTGATATGGTAAAAGACTGTCGGTACGTGAGCATATAAGGTTTATTGCGTCACAGAACCTGCTCAATAGCCTGTATTTCAAATTGGGAATCGTGGGGCTGAGGGTTATGGTCACGAAGAAGGTATAATTCAAATTTGCATCCCTGTGCATCATTACACTTAAGGCTTTAATTTATACTACTCTCTCATCAGCCAATACTGAACAATCATATCAACCCAATACTAAATAAGCTTACCATGTTTTTAACTTTTTATTGTAATTCTCAGCTCTTGTCTATTAAGTAGAAAACTGTAAACACTCAGCCGCTATTATCTAGGATAAACTGCCATGATGCTGGTTAAAAACCCAATTATCCACACAGCTATATTTTTTTAGGCACTGAAGATATATTTTATATAAGAAACTGACAGAGAAGCACCAAATAGGGTGGATGAAGCATAGCATCAACCTCACTCGTTGATGGCCAAATACTCCAACATATCATTAGCTTTGAAGGATCAACAGACCCAGTCATTCTGTTTTGATGCAGCGAACATTGTGTACATGCAGGCATTACATGTTTCAGCCGGTGCCAAGTTGTTCTCCTTTTGCAGTGAAAACATATCTGCACAGTTAACATAAATATGAGGGGATAAATAATCGTAAATTGTTGAAACTAACAAAGACTTCAACGAAACAAAATAGGTACTTGTAATTATTTCTCATTGGATGCACAGATAGGCATTTATATCTATAGTGTATCATTGTTTGTAATCTTGGAAAAAAATATAATTGCTTTTTTAGATCTGTAACTTTGTTTCAGCAACTTACATGTCGAGGGCAGCTTCCATCACTTTGTTCAGAACAGGCCTTATGCAAGGTTACTTCACAGTGATGACCTGAGCATCGCGTCCTTTCATCGGGCAGGATACTCCTCGAGCAAATCAGGCACTCAACCTAAATCCAAAGGATTTTAAAGATTCCTTCTTTTAGAGAATCAGTAGGGAATCACACTTGTGTTTAATTGAACTCTCAATAGTACAGCCTTCTTCTGTCAGTTCTATCAGAGTTGGGCGATCACATATGCAGCCACTTTTTATACAGGTTGTCAAAGCATCTTGTCCAAAGAACATTCCAGGAACATATACTTTGGAAGGCGTCCATATTTCCTAAGAAAATCTACCCTCTTCAAAAAATTCAGTTTCTTCAGGTTGCACGCACTTAGGTGATGTCGTTGGGCTCAAGAGTTTGAGTCTCATCTCCTACCTTAACTGAAAAGACACATAGTTCCTCCTGTGTGCTGTAGCTTCTTTTTCTGGCATAGAGCTAAATTCTTCCATAGGTGCTCTGCATACATAACTTGAGATGCCACTATTCGTCCAGTTCATATGGTTAATGTTATAGAACTCACTTTAACATTTTGTAACACGTTTCTGAAGTACTCCGTGTTCTTTACTTGTGAGCAACTATTGGAAACAGTGTGTGCCCTCAGTCTAGTTGTCCTATAAAATGAATAACCACCTCACATTTTCTAGTGTGGTGATGTCCATATTCAGATATAACCCTTATTCCACTGATTTGCACATCTTTGTCACAGTTATTGTTTTCTCTCCAATTTCTGTGGTGATATCCAAATCCATCTAGTGTATCCTTTGCTCTCAGTGTGGAGTGCTAATAACCGCATTGAGACCCATTGTTCTTTGTTCCAAACCATGTTCCCCTTTTCGGTCTCTATCCCGAGTTCCGTGCCACCAGACAATCACCCCCATTTACCACTTCATCCCGTTTCTAGCAAGCCTACCATTTTAGTTGTCAGAGTCCTGGTTGACACAAGTTGGTAACTGAATTGCAGGCCTGGCACTGGTACCGGCACGTACCTTCCTCGGCGCGCCTTTCTGGAGGAAAGGAAGGACGCACTCCTCCGCCGGGGCGCCTGACGCGGCCTTCGCTGCCCCCCACTCCTCCGCGCATGCCTGTACTGTCCGCCGCAGAGGCGCTGCGGGGGACTTGCGCCGTATCCGCGAGGACGACGGCGCCGCCGAGGGGAGGCCACGGACTCGGGTCCGGACGCTGATGCGCACCGACCGTCGGGGGTCCGTTCCTCCTGGGGACCCCGCCGCGGCCGGCGGGGACGGTGGCGGGGGAGAGCAGGGGGGCTGGTGGGGCGCCTGTGGGCCGAGGCGGGCGGAGCGGCGGACGGGCTGAGCGGCCGGCGCTGGGCGGGGAGGCCCCGCCATCGGTGGGGGCAAGGCGATCGGACGGGGCAGTCTTAGGGTTTCCGTGCCACGCGCGGCGCGGGGTTGGGAGGATTTGGGGAGGTTGCGGGGGGCGGAGAGGAGCGGAGTGGGGGAGCGAGGGGAGGGCGGGAACAAGAAGAAGAGGAAGTGCGGGTGCGGTTTGGGTAGTTCCTTGGTGGAGTGGGGTCGTGGGGGGGTGGTGATGCGTAACGCTTAAACAACGCTCGTTGTGACCGTTAAGGCAAATCGGCCACTGCATCCGCAAATGGTCCGGCTTGGGTGCGGCCCATAATAAAAGTAGTAGCTGCGGTTTTCCTCGTTTTACGAAATTGTCACTAAAAGTACAGTATACGCTGTTCTAAAAAAACTAAAAATTATATACATTATTAACAACTACAATGTGCATTATAATAAAAGTAAACATATCTGTGTGTTATAAAATGTTTGCATAAATTTTAAAATAATATTCATGTATTCCTAAAAATTGTCTCATACTTTAAGAATAGTGTTTCCCACAATTTGAGAAAAAAATTCATCTAATTAAGTAAAGCATGTCATACTACAAATATGGTAATGTAATAACAAAAGTTTTGTATTATGAAAATCTTCATGTGGTTGAAATACATGTCCATGCATTAAGCATCTATATAATCATATATTTTTTGTGCGGGGGATGCAATCATGTACTACCTTTGTCCCAAAATAAGAGACTCAACTTTGTACAAAGGTAGTACAAAGTTGAGTCACTGGTGTGGGTTTAAAATGTGCTCATGTCTTAAAAATATGTTTGTGTAACTTTCAAAAAAAACTACTCATTTATAAAAATGTTATGTAAAAATGTACCTAATCTGAAAAATATTCAGGCAAGAAACATGTAATTTAAAAAATGTTCACGTAAAAATATATTTATTTTAGACAAACATAAAAATGTTAAACCAAAAGAAAAATAAGGAAAAATAAAACAAAACGGAAAAAAAGATAAAACATAAAAAAACTAAAAAAACCAAGGAACCTCTACCCAAATGGGCCTGGCCTAGTGATCCACCTTATAGCATTCACAGTCGTGAGAGAGGCCCCTATTGTTTCTTGTCATGAAGTAGTGCTAGCAATTTTGGTCGAACTTGGTCTGCTTCCTCTAATTAAAAAGTTGTTGGGGCCCCAACTGTAATGGTTTGTGGGCAAGGAACAATTTCTCTCAAGTGGATGACCTTAAAGTTTATCTAAGAAGGTTGAGCTTGTAGCTGCTTCGAAGGATACTAAAATGTTGACCATGAGAATGGACGAGTTGGATCTCAATGGGGCCGACGATCTTGCACACCGTCCTTGTTTGGATGTTGAAGCATTGGCGGCCGAGATGGAGGCGGTTGATGGGGAGGAGCTGGCCACGAGTGAGTGAGGAGGCACGGGTAGCCGGTCTAGGAGGCAAAAATGCCATTTTGCATGGCCTACGGGACTGGAACTTTTCTGATCGGGTGCATGTAAGAACTATGGAGATGCAACTCCTTTTGGTGATGATCAGACACTATGAAATACCGCACTTTAATTTGCTTATACTGCTATGCATTTGGAATGATAAAGGTCAGACCTAGGCGGACTTTTGGGAAATGCAGTTGGATGGCCGGCTCTCGTATTCGTGTCCGCAGACGAGTCCGCTGACAGATAGTGTGTCCGTTTTAGGTGACGGCATTGGAGATGCCCTGACAATCATATGGTCAATCCACCCGGCTTCAAAATCTAGAATTGGCATTGGGTGTCTGTATTTTCCTAGATTTATTTCAGTCTTTTCAGCATTCATTCCTTTCAGGAAGACAAGTTCATCAATCTCAAGATTTGTCGGCTTAGCCCTGTAGAGTGACCGTCGGGGCAAGATCCGTTTGCATGCTATCATAAAGTGAGTGTTCCTACATTTATACGAGTGTCTGCGTTTGCACAGTTTTTTCTAAGAAAAAAGGCTTATAGTCACTCCACACCATCAGATTACTAGTCATGAGGGGAAAAAATCCACATCGCAAAATCATTTATCTGTGATGAAAGAACTGGGATCATCCTGCAAACAATAAGTGAGCAACCCAAAAAAGTTCGGTGGTGATGTATTTCTCTTTTGTAGGCACGAACCAGTGCCCTCCGGATCCAAGTAAAATTAAAAGAAAAGGTAACAAACGACACAAGGAAAGAATGAATCAACATCTGAGCATTGTGATGAACGGGACGGGAGTCGGGAGACATTGATCGTCACGAAGGGTAGAGCGCCAAGAACTTGGGAGACAAGCACGGTGAGCTCCTCCAGATCCTGGAGTGCAGCTTGAGCACCTCGTGCGCCTTCTCCTTGGTCTTGACCCCGCACAGCTCGGACCGCAGCGCCAGGCACAGCTTGCCCACGACGCCGGCCTGCGCCATCTCCTGCAGCACGGCTGGCGTCGCCGCGTGCCGTGCGACGGACCTCAGCACGCGCACCGCCCGCTCGCTGGCCGCCTCCGACACCCGCAGCACCTTCTTGCCCACCACGGCCACCCCCGCCGCGTGCGCCACCAGCTCGGCGCGCCCCTCGGCGCACGTGCACAGCCGGTCCAGCACGGCCAGCGCGAGCTCGCAGACCCGCCGCTCGGGATCGTCCAGCAGCAGCTCCACGAGCGCCGGCACCGCGCCCGCGCCGACGATCTTGACGCGGTTCCGGCCGTACGGGCAGAGCGCGGAGAGCGCGTGGAGCGCCGCCTTGGTGGCGCGCGTCGACACGCGGTCGCCGACCACGCGGATCACCTCGGCGAGGAGCTCCTGGTTCAGCCCGATGACCCAGGCCGGCACGGAGACGTCGGCCAGCGACCTCACGAGCCGCACGGCCTGCTCCCTCGACTGCAGGTTGGACGAGCGGAGCACGGCCGTGAGGGACTCCGGCAGGTTGCCGTGCCTGGACACGACGCGGACCAGCTCCTGCTCCGGGATCCGGAGCGACGCGAGGACCCCGACGGCCTCCTCCCGCGCCGTGGAGCAAGCACTGGCGCCGGTGAGGACGCGAGACAGCGCGTCGAACACGCCATCCTGGGACTCCAGCATTGCCCTCGTGTCATCGCACTCGGCCACCAACTCCCCCAGCTTCCTGAGCGCGCCGACCTGGGCCGCGGCGGCGTCGGAGAGCAGCGACGCGAGCTCATCCGGGTTCACGGGCCTGAGCGCGGCCACCTCCCCCTCGACGTCGGAGCCGGGGGAGACGGACGCGACCCAGGAACCGATGAGGCGGCGGAGGGTGTGGTTGGGCGTGAGCTGGAGCTCCGGCTCGAGCGGCTGGCGCGTGACGGGGCAGGTGCGCTGGCTGGTGCTGCACGCGGCCGGCGCAGCGGACGCGGCGAGCCAGCGCGAGATGGCGGCGCGGTCGTAGGAGATGCCGGTGGGCAGCGTGACCGGGTCGCGCATGAGCTGCAGCGAGATCGGGCAGAGGAAGTAGGACGGCACCTCGGCCGGACGCGCGCTCGGCGCCGCCATAGCTACTGCCATCTTCTCCGGAACTGATTAGCTCGCTCGGCCGCAGCACGTTAAACGCGTCCGGACGAAATGCGCCGCGGGTTGACGAAATGACGGTGGGGCGCCGGAGCGGGATATATAGTAAGCCGGTTGGTGGCCCGTGGCCGGTGCGCGCGCTTCCGCAAGCTGGAGCTCTAGTTTATTCGTGCTAGCGATCTGTGGGTTTTGGAAGGAGAAGTTGGAACGAAGAAGACCAGCGGAGCGGGCGCGGGTTGCGGAGGCAGCTGTTGCCTCCGGATTATTTTAAGGCGTCGGGATTCGTCGTGAGTGGTGTTCACATGCATCACATCACATGGCTACCCTTTCTTTACTGGTCGCTCGCGGCTCGGGTCAGAGCGGAGCCACATTCACGTGCTAGGCCCTCGCTTTGTACTATTTCCAAATTAGGTCCGCAATTACTCCTCCATTTGACATTTTGGATAGTTGACTTTGTGGAGCGTTCGTGCGTTAACGTCGCGGTAGCTGAGTTTCTCCTCTCGCTTCGCTTCTCTGGCCTTCACCTTCACGTTGGAAAAGTAGGCGACGGTTGTGAAACATGTGGTGGCCATAGATAGATGGCAGCTCCCGTGGTGGCCTCGACTTTTCCTTCACCACCGCGAGCTAGCTTTGACTGGCTAGGTGCGTGTGCAAGCTGATCCAGTCCTATCGAGCTGGCTGTAGCACGATCTTAACGTTTGACATGCCACCGATTTGCTTGGTGCAGATCCCCCGAGAGAGTTCCATCCGTAAACTCCCATCGGCAGCTCAAAAAACTCCCATCGGAAGTTCCTATTTCGCTGCAAAACCCCCATGTCGTGTGGTTTCTGAAATGTCTACAAGCTCAGGTCCCTTTGCGCAAAGGGAGCCTGCATGGGATGGGGTGGGATTGGCAGCTTGGCAGAGTGGGGAGGCTCGATCGAACGGTTGACCAGGAAAATTGCAGGGGTTACAAATTTGTACGAATAGGCAGGAGCATAGGGAATCGCGCTGTCCCTGCTCTGTGAGCCGTGTTGTTAATGTTCAGATCTCTGACCCTGCTGGGTGCCGCCATGTTCCGGCTATTGAGATGTGCGCACCGCGGCGAGGTGCCGCCATCCCATAGGCTTTGACCACCTAATTCTGACTTGTTTAATGCTTCACCTGATCGATCTGAAAATATGATGATCTGCTCCAACCTGTCACGCTGAGTTTTCTAAGTCCCGCGCCTTCAGAATCTTTCCATGGATTCCTCTTTCAATGGCTACGATCTATCTTTTCTTATATCCATATCGTCTTTTAGACAGGGGTTATATAGTCCTATCTTTTATCCTAACTTTTTTACAAGATCTGGCTCTCAAAAGTTGTCGTTTTAGATAGATCTACAAGTCAATCATTTTGAAGAAAAAACTGAAGCTATATCTTTTGGATTGATATTTTTTATGAAACAAGGCGAAAGATTTGCCATTTTCATTAATTAAGAAGAGGTTTCGTTACAAGCAGACCGCGAAGCGGTCAAAAGGCAAAACAATTACTCTCGCGGCATTACATTACGCAAATGTTTGGCGCCCGCAATGGCCCAAACGGACACTTGGGTTGATACTTGGAAACCACTCCTAAAAATTACCTTTAAAAGTAATATCATTAACACAAATTTGTTGAGTTCATGATATGTTGTAATTAGATTGGCGCTCAATTAGTAGCATTTTGCCACCATATTGACAATTTTGTTTTAATGATATTACTTTTAAAGGTAATTTTTAGGAGTGGTTTCCAAGTATCTGCTGGAATTTACTCTATTTTGGGACAGCCCAATAACTATTTCAGAAATTCCTAAATAAATCCTAGAGACCCACTTAGCCCATTTGTGCAAGGCAAGGGATACTATTAATGTTTAGTCCCACATTGTTAGTTGAGTGGGAGTTGGACCTTCTTATAAGGGAGGCTCTTTCCCCACTTGTATGAGCATGAGAACAAGGGGGACATCCACGCGCGCTCCTCCTCCGCCGCCCGCCGCGCCACGGGAATGAGCCGAGCCGATGTCTAAATTTTCAGTAGGCCTCCGGAACCGCACCTTTTGAGTCCTGTATGGGAGAAGGGTGATAAGGTTTTTGGCTCTCCTCTTTCTATTAGAGGTTCTGCTATAGTTCCTGGTTCTAGTATTTGCCCTAGATATGTTAGACTCTATTTCATATGTGCAACCTGCTATACTGTCTGTTCTAGATATGTTTAGTTACGGTTCATATATGAACATGCTGTTTACCTTCTCTTTGTCAAAACGCATGGCTTATTTTATCACTGCTATACTAGTCATGTTTTATCTACTTTTTCTGTTAATAAAATCATTCGGTAAATTGCTCATATTTCAAACAATCCAAAAACCTTATTATAGGCAATTTACCTCGAATAGTTTTGCTGCTTCCATGAGACCTCCTATGTTTGAGGGTATCCACTATAAGAGGTGGCGCGTGACCATGAGTTGCTATGACGCCACTCTTGGCATACCTGAAGGAGAGCAAGATGCCCAACAGGCACAAGCTTTTCAGAAAATGGATACCTTGTTTAAGGCTGCTCTTTTGAGTGTTCTTGATGAGAACATAGTTGATGCTTATGCGTCAATTGACAATGGAAAAGATATGTGGGACGACTTTTCGAGGCCAAGTTTGGGGTCTCGGATGCGCACCGAGCTGTACATCATGGAGCAATTCTATGATTACAGGATGACCAAGAGCGCTCCGTGGTTGAGCAGGCTCATGAGATCTGATCATTTGCTAGAGAACTTGAGCACTTCAATTGTATCCTACCGGACAAGTTTATTGCCGGGGGTATCATCACTAAGCTTCCTCCTTCGTGGAGGAACTTTTCTACCTTACTGAAGCATAAGAGACAGGAGTTTTCCGTCCCGGATCTCATTGGTACTCTTGATGTGGAAGAAAAGGCGAGAGCAAAGGACACACGTGCTCGAGGTATTGAGGGAGGATCTAGTGCCAATCTAGTACAGAAGAAAAACTTCCAGTCCCACAAGTTCAAGAACAAGGGCAAGCTTGATGGTAAAGCAAAGTTTGATGGGAAGAACAAGGTTGTACAACACACGAACTTCAAGAAGAAGAGTGACAAGAAGAAAGGTGCTTGTCATGTGTGTGGAGATCCTGATCATTGGGCTCCTAGTTGCCCCAATCGCTATGACAAGCGTCATCCTGGGAAAGGCGGCAAGACCGCTAATGTTGTCATCGGAGACATTGGCATGAAGGATGTTGGGTATGGTATATTTCCCACTATTCTTTCAGTATGTCATTCTCCTGATTGGTTGATTGACACGGGTGCTAATGTGCATGTATGCGGTGATATTTCCATGTTTTCGTCTTATCGGATCAAGATGGGACTTCAACCGTGCTGATGGGCAACGGTTCAAGTGCTTCGCTCGTGGTGTTGGCACGGTCGATCTGAAGTTTACTTCGGGGAAGATCGTGCGGCTGAAGAATGTGCATTATGTTCCCTCCGTCAATAAAAATCTTGTTAGCGGATCTCTTCTGTGTAGAGATGGCTACAAGCTTGTCTTTAAGTCAAATAAATTTGTAATATCCAAGTATGGAACCTTTGTTGGTAAAGGCTATGAGTCAGAGGCCTGTTTCGCTTATCCTTATCGACGCTTGCAATAAAGTTGTTAATCATATTTGCAACAATAGTGAATCAAATGTGTGGCATTCACGTCTTTGTCATGTTAACTTTGGTTGCATGTCGCGACTAGCGAAGTTGAACTTAATCCCTAGTTTCACCACTGTCAAGGGATCTAAGTGCAAGTGTCTGTGCAAGCTAAGCAACCTCGTAAGTCTCACGTGACTGCCGAGACGAGAAATCTTGCACCACTAGAACTTATACATTCAGATCTATGTGAAATGAATGGTGTTTTGACAAAAGGTGGAAAGAAATATTTCATGACGTTAATTGACGACTCCACTAGATACTGCCGTGTGTATCTTCTGAAATCTAAGGATGAGGCTTTGAACTTTTTCAAGATCTATAAAGCTGAAGTGGAAAATCAACTTGATCGAAAAATCAAGAGGCTTAGGTCCGACCGTGGTGGAGAGTATTTTTCCAATGAATTTGATGCTTTTTGTGCGGAACATGGTATAATCCATGAGAGGAGGCCTCCCTACTCACCTCCGTCAAATGGGGTGGCCGAAAGAAAGAACCGTACTCTAACTGATTTGGTTAACGCCATGTTAGACACATCGGGTCTCTCCAAGGCATGGTGGGGGGAGGCGATATTGACAGCATGTCATGTCCTAAATCGAGTTCCCACAAAGAACAAAGAGATAACTCCATTCGAGGAATGGGAGAAGAAAAGGTTAAAACTCTCTTATCTGCGAACATGGGGTTGTTTGGCGAAAGTCAATGTTCCAATTTCAAAGAAGCGGAAACTTGGACCAAAGGCGTGGATTGTGTTTTCTGGGATATGCTTTTCATAGCATTGGCTATAGATTCTTGGTTGTAAAATCTGAGGTACCGACATGCATGTCGATGCGATCATGGAGTCGAATGATGCGAATTTCTTTGAAGATATCTTTCCCATGAAGGATATGGCTACCTCATCTAATCAGAGATGCCTAGTTCATCGAATCAGAACCGATTACAATTTCCGAACCTGCCATTTCGATGGAACACTTTGAAAGTCCTGTGGAGGATAACAATGAAGTTCCTATTAGGAGCAAGAGACAGAGGACTGCAAAGTCCTTTGGTGATGATTTTCTTGTGTATCTCATAGATGACACTCCCAGTTCTATTTCAGAGGCCTATGCATTTGAAGATGCTGACTATTGGAAAGAAGCAGTTCGTAGCGAGATGGATTTCATCTTGGCGAATGAAACTTGGGAGATAACTGATCGTCCTTATGGGTGCAAACCTATAGGATGCAAATGGGTATTCAAGAAGAAGCTTAGGCCTGATGGTACTATCGAAAAGTACAAGGCTCGACTCGTGGCTAAGGGTTATACCCAAAAGGAAGGTGAAGATTTCTTTGATACTTACTCACCTGTGGCTCGACTGACCACTATTCAGTTCTACTTTCACTAGCTGCCTCACATGGTATTCTCATTCATCAAATGGATGTTAAGACTGCTTTCCAAAATGGAGAGTTGGATGAGGAAATTTATATGGAACAACCAGATGGGTTTGTAATAGATGGTCAGGAAGGGAAAGTGTGCAAGTTGCTGAAGTCTTTGTATGGACTCAAGCAAGCACCCAAACAGTGGCATGAGAAGTTTGAAAGAACTTTAACAGCTGCAGGCTTTGTTGTGAACGAAGCTGACAAATGTGTGTACTATCGCCATGGTGGGGACGAGGGAGTTATGCTTTGCTTGTATGTTGATGACAATACTGATTTTCGGAACAAATCTGAATGTTATTAAGGAGGTCAAGGATTTCCTATCTCGCTGTTTTGAGATGAAGGATTTAGGAGTGGCTGATGTCATTCTGAACATCAAGTTGTTGAGAGACGATGATGGTGGGATTACATTGTTTCAATCCCACTATGTGGAAAAGATCTCGAGTCGCTTTGGCTACAGTGACTGCAAGCCATCTCCAACACCATACGATGCTAGTGTGTTGCTTGGAAAGAATCAGAGAATTGCTAGAGACCAATTAAAATATTCTCATATCATTGGCTCGCTTATGTACTTAGCCAGTGCTACAAGACCTGACATCTCTTTTGCTGTTAGCAAGCTGAGCCGGTTTGTCTCAAAACCAGGAGATGTGCATTGAAAGCTCTAGAGAGAGTTTTGCGTTATTTGAAAGGCATCAAATTATGAAATTCACTACACGGGCACCCAAAGGTGCTTGAAGGGTATAGTGACTCAAACTGGATCTCGAGATCTTGATGAGATAAAGGCCACAAGCGGATATGTATTCACTCATGGAGGTGGCGCTGTTTCTTGAAGTCTTGCAAGCGAGACCATCTTAACGAGGTCAACAATGGAAGCAGAACTCAGAGCACTAGATACAGCTACGGTAGAAGCAGATTGGCTTCGTCGGCTCTTGAATGACTTGCCCGTAGTTGAGAAACCTGTACCGGGTATCCTTATGAACAGTGACAATCAAACTGTGATCACTAAAGTGAGCAGCTCAAAGGATAACATGAAGTCATCAAGACACGTTCAGAGAAGGTTAAAGTCTGTCACAAAAATGAAAAACTCCGAAGTTATTGCATTGGATTATATCCAAACGTCTAAAAATCTGGCAGATGCTTTTACTAAGGGTCTATCACGTAATGTGATAGATAATGCATCGAGGGAGATGGGTATGAGACCCACAATATGAGTTGCTCACAGTGGTAACCTATTCTTTGTGATCGGAGATCCCGTGAATTAGATGTGGAAGACAAGCTGTTGGTCAACTGGGAGGAGAGTATCCTTACTGTTAAAAATACCACTCCATGAAGATGCAATACTCTCCTAATCTGCATGGCAGGTTGATGTATATCCTAATGTGTTCTAAGTAGCTCTTTGAAGCAGAGATGTTGTCCTGCAGAACATCTTTTGAAGAACGCACCTATATGAGTCTGATTGTTAAACGTCTCAATCTATGAGAGTAGGGTTCTCTCTAGTAAACTAATGAAAGGTCTCGAGTATGACGATAAGCTCCACCATGGGAAGACCCACGGTAGCCACGTATCTGTCAAGGCTTTATGTGAAGCTAGATTCGCAGAAAACTTGCAGTTCAAGGCCCAGTCCACTGTTCAAGTTGCTTACTAGTGTAGCATAGAGTTCTAGGTGGAAGTTCAACTTAACAGTCTCCACTGCAATACCGGCATATAAAACAGTGTTTTGGAACCAAAGGCAAATTTTGTGTGCCTCTGGGATCTGGTGGGGGATTGCTGGAATTTAGTCTATTTTGGGACAGCCCAATAACTATTTCAGAAATTCCTAAATAAATCCTAGAGGCCCACTTAGCCCATTTGTGCAAGGCAAGGGATACTGCTAATGTTTAGTCCCACATTGCTAGTTGAGTGGGAGTTGGACCTCCTTATAAGGGATGCTCTTTCTCCACTTGTATGAACATGAGAACAAGAGGGACATCCACGCGCGCTCCTCCACCGCCGCCCGCCACGCCACGCCACGCCACGCCTCATCACGACGCGCTGCGCCGCGGGTTGCGGGTTGCGGGGATGAGCCGAGCCGATGTCTAAATTTTTGCCACGCACTACGGGTATACGAAAGGTCACTCGGAAGCTGAAACATTTTTTCAGATCGACACTTTGAATCCGAAGGCGCGCCTCTTCGGCTGCTGCCTGTTCGTTTCGTCTCCCGCGTTCCCTTCAGCTCCCGGCGCAGCCTCTCGCCTCCTTCTCTTGCGCCTATAAAAGGGAGGTCGCTCCTCTCAGAGAGACGCACCAGAATCTCTTCCTCCTCTCGCCACAAGTTCCTGAGCACTGCACTGCTGTTACATTCTTCCTCATCCCGGCTTGCGGCGTGCACCGCTGGTCGGGACGGTAGGCCTCTGGAACCGCACCTTTTGAGTCCTGTACGGGAGAAGGGTCATAAGGTTTTTGGGGAGCGCTCTGCGCGACTACTGACTTCTTCGTCACGGACGCCCCGGACTCCGACGACTACTTCCCCGACGACGACTACTTCCCCAACGTCGACAACCTCCTCGACGACATGGAGGACACCGACCCCAAGTCCAGTGCCTCTGCTCCTGCTGCCGTCACGTATGTGTCTCTCCTCTTTCTATTAGAGGTTCTGCTACAGTTCCTGGTTCTAGTATTTGCCCTAGATATGTTAGACTCTATTTCATATGTGCAACCTGCTATACTGTCTGCTCTAGATATGTTTAGTTACGGTTCATATATGAACATGTTGTTTACCTTCTCTTTGTCAAAACGCATGGCTTATTTTATCACTGCTATACTAGTCATGTTTTATCTACTTTTTCTGTTAATAAAATCATTCGGTAAATTGCTCATATTTTCAACAGTATCAATCCAAAAGAGCAAAATGCTAAACCATGCATGGAACAAAATGTATGTTGTATCCTTTGATTATGAATTGGTGATGTATAGATGCCACCCATATAGGCAAATAGTAGTTGAATTCCATGAGTGTAGATGGATGTGGTTATGTTGATGCCCATTAGACTATTTTATTCATATGCTGCATTTTGACTTGTTGTATGGACGTGGTGGTTGCTTTATTTATACAGCGGACAAAAACCTATTTCGGAGTAGGTGGTTGTGCACTAGGTTTAATGTTTGTGTGTCCTACTAAGAAGATTATTTTACTCAATATTTTTCAAAACGAAATGGCTGAATCCCGCTAAATGATGATTTATCATATAAATCAATGCTCAACTTCTTCTTAACCCCTGAATCTAGCTGGACAACGAATTATTTGATATTCTGTGTTGTTGGTTCCAATCTAAACACGCAAAACAAGAAATTCCAGCTGAGCAAACTGTTATACTAGAACAGCAGTTCCATGCAAAATCTTGGGGCACATAGAGTTTACGAGAATAAATTGAATACTTCCTCCGTTTTTTATACATGGCCACTTCGTTTTTGTGTCAAACTTTGACTTGTAATTTTGGTCGATAAAATATTAGTTATATGCCATAAAAATATATCATAGAAAAGTTCTTTGAAAAGTGCGTGCAATGATGTACTCCCTCCGTCCCATAATGTAAGACGTTTTTTGACATTAGTGTCAAAAAACGTCTTACATTATGGGACGGAGGGAGTACTTTTTTGGCATATAACTCATATTTGTTGTAAAATTAATGACCAAAATTTCTTAGAAATAAAAATATGCAGTGACCTTGTATTAAAAAAATGGAGGGAGTACTCCGTATGGTAGATATCATCTCATATACCAGACTCCCATCCATTTAACCACGGCTGCTATAAGAACAGGGTGCACATATTACAAGACTCTTTGTAGTTAACCATGTTCACGAATGGATCATTCCAGGTTCCAGCTTACATTGCACTCCAGATCCGTGCAGTCCGGATCCAAGTACATTTGCATCATGTCAACGATAATACTATTCAAGAGATCTCGTCCCCGACGTTTCATAAAAAGAAGGGTTTGAATTGCTAACCAAGATTCTTCCATCACTCTATCGACACTAATTAAATCGAAGGTTGTCAACCAATTTCCAGCGTAATTAACAGTTGTGGCTGTGCTAGCTGCTATGGTGTCCACATATACTACTTCCTCCTATACAAATTAATTGACACAGTTTTAGTTCAATAGTACATCCTTTCGATTTTATAATGCTTACATGTACCCCTAGATGGACAATTTAACCAACAGAATATGAGTTTTTTTTGGCGAAAATAACACATATCTATTATCAAAGTTCATCGGAAGCACCTCAAACATAATAAAAATTACATTGAGATTCTGAGACCACCGAACGACCACTATCGTCACCAGAACGAGCTGCCGACACGCCAATGTCACCGCTCTCCTACCGGAGCCGGCTTGACAATTACATTGAGATTCCGAGACCACCGAACGACCACTATTGTTACCAGAATGAGCCGCCGACGCGCCAATGTTGCCGCTCTCCTACCGGAGTCAGCTTGACAATTGCATTGAGATCCTGAGACCACTGAACGACCACTATTGTCACCAGAATGTGCCGCCGGCGCGCCAATGTCGCCGCTCTCCTACCGGAGCTGGCTTGACTTTGTCGATGACAGTCAGGAAGTCTTCATGCACGTGGCCCTAAGGACCAACGCCCTGGAGCTGCAGTTGTCTGTGTTGAACCCTTGGATAGATTTGAAGCACACCAAATCGCGCCACACGATGAGAAACACTAATCTCACCGCCCCAAGAAGACGACAGGAATCTACGTCGGAGCTACGTCGACTACGTCCACAAGGATGAACTCGAAGAAGATCGGAGTCCGGAAGGCAAACTCGAAGAAGAAACGCCGTCATCCGCCCGAGCGTTGTAGCAACGAGGACTGAAAAACCCCACGACAACCCTCGAACCGATAGTGGCCGCACTCGTATAGGAGGTGTACAATACATGTGAAGTTGATGCGTACAGGAGGGGAGAGTTTGCCCTAGCTACCAAGGTATAGGAGGGTGCGTTGAGAAAGAGCCGATGTTGTTATATATAACAAAACTTATACTATTATAAACTTCAAATATATTATTTTCAATAATTGTTTTGCGATATACTCACTCCGTCCTAAATATAAGTCTTTTGAGAGATTACAATATAGACTACATACGGAGCAAAATGAATGAATCTACGATCTAAACTACGTTTATATACATCTGTATGTTGTCCATACGGAAATCTCTAGAAAGACTTATATTTAGGAACGGAGGAAGTACAATTCATATTGCATTGGTAAATTAATTACTTCCTTCGTCTAGGTGTATAAGTCATCTTACTTTGTGCACCGCGACCAAGGCGGAGAGGAAAACGAGAAAACTTAATGTCTTTTTGGTAATTAATAGCATTGCATACAATGAACTAACCACTACATGTCATGTTTGATAGTCTCAAGTCATTGAAAACATGCATGGCCCACATCTCTTAGGCTAGCCATAGTGGGAGTAACTTAGATAGTAACATAGCACGTCCCAAAACATATATGCTTATGTGGCATGAAGTTAATGAGGAGAGAGGTGCTTGTGGTAATATATTATGTTACCATAACATAATGCACCCCAATGCAAAATGAGTCTACAATATAATAAATGAAGACTTGCATGACACTACACTTATGTTACTATCCACTATGATGGTAGTAACATAGACTAGTAACATATGCATGTTACTAGTCTAAGTTACTATGCACTATGGCTAGCCTTATTGGTTGATATGTCACAAAACAAGAAACTATTAAGGAGTTAATGTACCGTGCCTAAGTGTTTTGGGATTATTTGGTTTTCGTAAGATGACTTACACATATAGACGGAGGGACGTATAACTGAAAATGCCTGTCTGGGTTGACTTTGGGAGCGATGCGTGAATGGTTCTTCTCAGCTCATGTGGTGGTGGATGGAAGTGCCTGTCCAACGCCAACGTCGTTTACTTTCTGCCTCTTCGCTGGTCCGACTGGAAGAACGCCTGCATGGTACTCCACGTTGGGCGGCCGGGCCAGTGCATGCATGGCTGCCGTGGGAACGCGCGCGCGGAGTTGACATTTTGGGCTCTCGCCATCACCAGCGACTGCTCGACGGTTCGAGCACATGTGAAAAACTCGCTGCTCGTGCGCCTCGAACTCCTTGAGCTCGGCAGAAAGGGCTGACCGGTCTGCGCGCTCGCTTAAGCGCGTCACCGTCTGGATGGGCCAGCCGGACCGGACCGGACCGGTGCGCGTCGGTGCTCGATCGATGTGATGGTGGCCGCACTGCGGGCGCTCATAATTCCGCAGGCACGAAATTTCTAGATTTTGAGTATATTTATATAGTACTACTGGTGTGTGAGGTTGATGCGTGGATATGTATTAATATTCCTGGACCGAAATACGACCCGATACCATTAGAAAAGAACGTAAATGTTGAATACTTCGCGGGATTGTTTAGCGATGGAGCGTATACGTGGTTCCAATTATGGAGGGGGCGATGACAAATGATACACACGTCCCGGGAAGAGAGAAAGGGTCGTTGGTTCGGCCTCGTGGCTTGCTTTCCCATTTATTTGGAGTCAAATCATCCTTTTCTTTTCTTGGCTTTCTTAGCTCATCTATAAGGTCTTTTTGAGTGCTTCTAAGGTGTACTGGTGTTAAGGATGTCATATAGAGGAGGATAATTTATCCTCCGGCGCCTATTCGATCCCTAAATATACTACGTCTGGAGGCGGCCGAGGATAAATTTTCTTCACGCAAAGGCCTCCTTGTGGCCGGTCGGCCACTCGCGTGAAGCTCCCTTGTCAATGGCGGCGACCTCCGGCCTCGTAGGTGACCTCGCCTCCCCCCATGCTGCTCCGTCTACCATCCTTCGATCAGTGCTCCGTCGCCCTCATCGCCGGCAAGCCTCGGCTCCAACCACTGCTCCGCCGCCCGCCCTCCCTAACTCGATGCGTCCGTCCCCTTCCTCCCCTGAGCTGTTGCATCACCGAGCAAGGCCGCCGCCGGTTCCGCGAGCCCATGCTGCTCTTGATTTGGGCGTGCACGCGAGGAGACCAGCCATAGGACGCAGCCGAAGCCGCCCTCGCTGAGACATGTCACCTCGTCATAGTCTGTGGTGCTCCTGATGTTGTTGGTGCGGCTCCTCTTGTAGCATGTCGACGATCCTTGGATCGTAGTGGCATGGCTGACGCCGAGGACGGTAGCACAACAGTTGCATTAGGACGAGGGCGACGACAGCGGTAGCAACATCCATTTGTAGCGACAACCAGCGGCCAGGCCGCGGAATCACAGACACGCATGCTAGATGTTTGACGAAATGCATAAACCAAATTTTAAGTTTACTCCACTAAATTTAGGAGTTCGGCTAGGTCCGACGAAAATTTAGTGGAGTATATATACTTCACTAAGGTTTACACGGCCGGATCCCCCCTTTTTTTAGTGGATCAGTTAGAAATGCCTTAGCGGTACGACATCCCCAACCAGTGTAGCGGGTTTGAGGCTGCACATGCAATCGGTGGAGCTTCCATTTTATGTTTCAAATAGTATCCTTAACTACTGGTCTGTAGTTAGTCTCTGACAACCAGGGCATGTTCGGATAACAAGGATGGTTAGGCCACTACCCGGACCGAAAGGATGGGTGGCTCAGTGATGTCTACTACGCAACCTTCTTGTAGACTCGTGTTGGGCCTCCAAGCGCAGAGTTTTATGTAATAGTAGAAATTTTCTCTCAAGTGGATGACCTAAGGTTTATCAATCCGTGAGAGACATAGGATGAAGATGGTCTCTCTCAAACAACTCTGCAATCAAATACAAGAAATCTCTTGTGTCCCCAATACACTAAATACAATGATAAATTGTATAGGTGCACTAGTTCGGCAAAGAGATGGTGATACAAGTGTAATATGGATAGTAGACATAGGTTTTTGTAATATGAAAATATAAAAATAGCGAGGTAATTAGTAACAAAAGTGAGCAAAAATGGTATTGCAATGCTTGAAAACAAGGCCTAGGGTTCATACTTTCACTAGTGCAAAACCTCTCAACAATGATAACATAGTTGGATCATATAACAATCCCTCTACGTGCAACATTTCTATCGAAGAACGTAGGACAGAAACGTGTATCAATCCCTATGCATAGATTACCCCAATGTTGTTGGGTAACATTGTATGGAAAACAAAAAATATTCTACGCACACGCAATGATCTATCCATGGAGATGTGTAGCAACGAGGGGGAGAGTATGTCTATGTAGCCTCGTAGACCGTAAGCGGAAGCGTTTCACAACGCGGTTGATGTAGTCGAGCTTTCTCCGTGCTCCAACCGATCTAGTATCGAACGCACGACACCTCCATGTTCTGCACACGTTCAGCTCGGTGACGTGCACCGCGTTCTTGATCCAGCAAGACGACGAGGTAGTAGATGAGTTCTGGCAACATGACGGCATGGTGACGGTGATGGTGAAGTGATCTTCGCAGGCTTCACCTAAGCACTATGAAAATATGACCGGGGGTGTAAACGGCGGAGGGGGGCGCCGCACAAGGCTAGGCAATTGTCTAGGGTGTGCTAGGCGCCCCTCCCACATATATATAGGTGGGGGGGGGGGGGTGGAGAGGGGAGGCTGCCAGGAGGCGCCCCAAGTAGGCCGAATCCTACTTGGGGTCTTTCCCTGGCCGCGCCCCCTTCCTTATTTGTCAGAGGGGGAAAGGGAATGGGGGGAGAGGGAAGGAAGGGGGGAGGCCGAATCCCCCCTTTCCTTTCTGATGTAGGGTGGAACCCTATACGGCCGATCTTTCACGAAAGGAGCGGATTCCGCGATGAACATGAAGAACACGAGGGGGAAAACGCAAGGGAATCACGAGGGAAACACGAGAGAAATCACTCAACCAACAAGAATAGGTCACACATGCGCTAGATCCATGAACACAATGGGAGATACACGATCCAAAGTCAACAAGGGACGATACATAGGTAACCGGTTCTTCTCCGTGAGGAGGTCTTGATGGGGCCAGCCCAGAGGGGGTCTTGAATCCAAGGGGATCTTCTCCGTAGAGGGGCCGCGGTCTCTCTCGTGGAGTAGATCCGTGATGGATGAGCAAAGCTCTATCTGACATATGAGCTAAACCTATGCTAACCCTAACTAGGAGGAGGGGGTGTCCTATTTATAGTCACAGTGCAAATGGGGGCGAAGTGAAGGGGTACATGGGCCTCAGCCCGCAACTGGACACAGCGAAGGGCCGGACGTCCGGTGGTTCCAGGGGGCCCGGTCGTCCGCTAGCGCTGGACGTCCGCTGAAAGTGTTCTGTGGTCGGGACACCGGATGTCCGGAAGTCTCGGACTTCCGTTAATATTGCCGGACGTCCGGTGTGGGGTCGGACGTCCGCTCGCTGGGAGGTCTGTAGCTGGCGTAGGCTGGTCTTCAGGCGCCGGTCGTCCGCCAAGGGCCGTACGTTCGCTCGCCGTGAGAGGCCGGTCGTCCGGACGTCCGCTCGTTGGAGCTTCTTCGGCAGTTCCTTGTACTTGGTGTCCTCGCCGTCTTGTCCATGGTCTTCCTCTTTGTTCCTGGTCATGCATAGCACATATATTTGAGGTAGTAGCCATGTCTCACATGTGGAAAGTGATGGTTCGAAGAGGAGCGAGTTCACCTTGTGTCCAATGGTGTATAGTCGAGGTCTCATCTTATGTATCCTTGGGGCTTGGAGAGTAGTCGAAGTGTACATGGGGATGAACGTGGGATGCTCCGCATCATCTCCTCCCCCTTGGGAAAGATCCGACCTTGGATCGTGATCCTCATCACCATGGGAACGGTTGTCGTGGACGGACTTGTAGTTGGATGGAGCGGGAGAATTTGCGCAATCCATGTGCTCCAAGGGGTCGCCGGAGTGGTATACATGCAAGAAAAGCAAACACAAATGACACCCGGAAATACGTTGGTTAGCGCACACAAAGTGTCCATCATGTAAGAATGAGTCCGTGCGGCAAGATTGTTCGTGACAAAGCACATGAAGCTTATGAAGATGATCTAGAATGATATGCAAAGTATTCATGGGAGTTAAAGCATTCATTGTGCACACAAATGTGTTTTGAATATGATCTATGCAAACACGGTGCAAAATGATGTCATAGTGAGACGGTTTATCAATAGCATGAATATGGCAAGGGATGCTCAATATGATTATGTTATAATGCAATTGATGGTAGGCAAATGTGATCATTATGTATGAATATGCCATCAAGGAAGATCACAACAAATTTTCTAAGAAAGTGCTCAAGCTCATATATCATGGATGACATAGAAATTGTTGCAACAAGGAAAGCATAATGTGAGTCAATCCATGCATAGGGTGCAAACTTGTGGTGGGTATTATATGTCCATCGAGCATGACATGTGGTAGCACAAAAATTCAAAGGAGTGTTGATATACCAAAGCTCGATGTCGTGGCATGAGTGGAAGTTCGAAGGTGCATCCAATAAGTCTGAGCGCTCCTCAATGTGAAGGTACATAGAGTCAATCTTCAATGCCGGTCCTCCCTCCAATAGATGTATCATGTAGACAAGAAGAAGGAGACAACAATGGAAGAATGACCCATCCAATATGCATATTTGAGGATGGCTCAAAGGAAAGGAATTCACCTTTATGAGAATGTCGAAAATGTTGGTGTTGTGCATCGTGTACGCCTTCACATGACCAAGGTGTCTCGTGATGGTGCCGCCTTGTGAATCCTTCAAAACGAAAGAACATGGCAAACACTCGGAAAAACAAATGAGGTTAGCGTAAATGCAAAACCTATCATTCGTGTGGTAAGATACCCAACAAGTGTATGCATCATGCTCATCATAAGAAAGGACAAGGGAGCATTTCATAGTATGGAGGCATATGACGCGAGAACAACCAAAGACAATAGGCTCAATCAAACAAGCATGCATCACAAGTAATATGTCCAAGTCTCCAAAATCAATAAGCATAGCAAGTTGGCACTCTATACAAGGGGATACAAATAATGGAGACAAGAGACAATGATCAAGACAAATCAAGTGAGAGGCATGAACATATATGACATCAACCAAAGAAAGCGAGTAAGGATGGAACATGGGTGATGCAACCAAGCAAGTAATCATAGTGATCAAGTCAAGCAAGCTAGTAGGGCGAAGATGCAACATACTAGAAGGAATCATGGCAAGCATGTCATGTGTACAAATAGTGGGCATGAATAATGCACATGACATAGCACAAGCATGAAAGCAAGATATGAGGAAAGTATCATCATTGTATAGGCAAGAAGTCCTATGTAAATAGCAATGGAACATCATGACTCTCCCAACGCAAGAATCAACAATAGCATGAGGCACAAAGAAAGCATGGTAATAGCAACAAGTATCTCCACCAAGCATGCAAATACACATAGTAGTATCATAATTGTGAATCATATGTAAGTGTAAGCAAGGGTCACAATTGCATGTCAAAGTTATGGAAAGAGGCATAGCATGCAAAGTGAACACGAGAAAATGGGCATAACGTAACAAGTGATATATAGCCCAAAGCCATGTGAGAGCCAAGTAGAAGAGATGCGCGTAGTCCTTGCGCACAAGGAATGGTGGTAAGGATAGTCCACGGGATCCCAAATCGTCGGTGCTCTCAAGAGCTCGTTTTGTCAGCTCTTGGGATTGAGAGGTTGACAAGTATACATGAGTACCTACACAAAACAAAGGCAAAGGGAAAATTGTGTGTGCGTGGTATATGTACACATCATCCATCATGATGCGCACGATCATGTGTTGGTTAGCACAAAATAGCCAATGCCCAAATAAATGAGATGCGCGATCATCCATCATGATAGGTTTGTTGTTATGTATAGCATAATGGAGACTCAAAGGATGGAATGCATCACTCTCAATATCTAGAGCATTGTGAGGAATGGTATGCATATGGTGCACACAAGGGATGTAATCATGCGATGCACAATCATTTTCATGGCCTGGCATATGAGATGAATTGCACAAATTTTGCAAAGGAAGCATAGCAATATCATTGCAAGAGAAACAAAAGCCAATGACCATCATCTCATCATCTATGCCATAAGTGCAAATGGGATTTATTTTAATGGGGCATGCATAGTTACTATGTTGAGCTTGAAATGATCCGATATGGGAGATCTCACTCATAGCATATGACAAGTTCAATGGATTGTCAAACATGATGTGACCAAAAGAATTTTCACAAGATATCCTATGGAGCATAGCATCACAACTAGGCAACTCAACATGCTCATCATCATATTCATCATAAATTGGTAAGTCATGACATGAGGAAGTTGCACTAGCATGAAGCATGGGAATAGGTGGATCAACATCATGCAAGCAATCATTCGTGAGATAGTCCACTAGTGGGACAAGAGAAGCACCATCACCTATGTTACCTTTGGAACATCGCTCATGTGTTGTAGGTGAGGTGGTGAAGAACAAGTTGTTGTCATCTTCATCTTGATGGAACCATGTGGGGGGTGCATCATCGTCCACCATGGCCATCGTCGTCTCCATTGGAGGTATGGACTCGTTGAGGATAGGCATGTCGTCATGTAGGAGACCTAGCACCAAAGAAGAAAACACACTAGGAGTAGAGGTTAAGTCATTAGAAATCATAGTGGCCTCATGTGCCGTGTCAACTACCTCACTCGCTAAGTGTTGTGGCTCGCTCACTCCCGGTAAGATGCTCTCACTTATATGGTTGGCGGAGTCACTCAAATGGCTCTCAACCTCACATAGGATGTGTGGCATGCTCTCATGTGTGGGGCTAGTGGTGGTCACACTCATCCACTCATAGGAAATGCACTCAATGTCATATATGGTGGAGTTACTCATCTCACTCATGGGTTGGTGGCTCTCCTCACATGGCAATTGGGACATCTGTCATATGTGGGTGTCGGAGAGGTGTAGGTGCAAACGTCTCCATGCTCAACTCCTATCGCCGCCTTGGTTGAAGGGATAGTCCCATGCTCAACGTTCTTGTCACCGTCTTGTGGTTGGAGGCCCATATGATGTGGCACCTTGTAGCTCGTATCCATGACCGAAGGGAATTTCCCATGCTCGACCATCTTCCTTGAGGGGCTTCCGAAGATGGAAGTGTCGCCCTCGCTCGTAGGTGGTCGCCTTGTTGTTGAAGATGTCGATGTAGGCGAACTCACGGTAAGTAGGCGAAGATGTCGTACGTCCAAAGGCGAAGATGCCTTGAGAACACTTGGCGAAGATGCCGAAGTGGTTGGTGTAGCCGTAGGTGGTGCTCGTCTCGCGGTCTTCTCTTGTGCTCATGAAGTTTGGACTTGGAGTGAAGTAGAGCTTGTTGGGACTTGTACATTTGCGCTTGGCGAGCATCTTCATGATGATGTTGTGGTTGTCGTACTTGAGCTCGTAGTAGATGTCGTTCGTCGTCGTCATGCACATGATGCTTGGAGGTGACTTGCCCTTTATGACGATGTTGACGATGGTCGCCATGGAGATGTGGATGTGGACGACTTGCACTTGCATCTTGTTTGCACTCCGAAGACTTGTGACTTGAACGTCGCCGCCTTGAGGATGATGAAGGGGAAGAACGGTTGATCAACAAGGTCCGAATCTCCTCCATCCTTGCATCTTGCTCCTCCTTTTGTGCGGAAAGCTTGTTGTCGATGTAGTCCCTTTTCCTTGCTTCGGAGTGATGAATGTCGATGGAGAGGTTCTCGAGGCGCTCTTGCAAGGTAGAGTGTGCGACTTTCGATGCTCGTTGTAGTTCAAAGATGGACGCTTTGGTGATGTAGTTGTTCACGCCGTCGTTGTTGTCGAAGACCGGAGATGAAATGCCTTGCCTATCCATCGCAAAACTCGAGCAAATATGAGTGGGAGAAAGAGAAGAACTATACCAAATGTACCTTGACCGATGTTGAAGATGGATCAATGATCACTCAATAATGTAATAAGGAAATAGCACAATTGGTACCGATCTTGTCGATTTCTCACACCTACACAAATAAGGCTTATGGTGGAGCTCGGTGAGGATAGTGGCACAAAAATTTGATGCAAAATGTTAGCAAGAGTCAATAATGTTGAAAGAGATTCACAAATTCGCAAGTGAAACAAGTAGACCAATAGCAATATGTGGCACTCGGAAACACACACACACATGGATAGATAAATGGGGTCGTGCAACCAAGGAATGAGCACAAAATGTGGAATCCACGGAAAATGCTCGTGTTGCACAACTCAAGAGAGACGCTAGCACGATTGCTCAATAGGCAGATACGACACTTGTGCACAACCTATAAGATGCAAAGATATATGAACTTTCTATCCCAAGTATGCTATGTATGTATGGTTCCCGGTGTTACTCTCAAGATGATCCAAGATGATCGGATATGACAATCTTATGCAATGTGGTAGGATGCTATGGCTATTGCTTATAAGCTTCTTTGTTCTTTCTCTTTTGCTTAAAAGCTTTTTTTGTATGGCCACTTTGCGAAATGCACAAACCAAGATAGCAATTGTGTATATGCGGGAACAATCTTGTGATACAATGGATGATATGATGATACCAATATGATATGGTATTTACGCAATGGAAGGGATGATCACTAATGTGCACAAGTAACGTTGCCGGCAATACTCAAATGGCTAGTCTCGATAGGCAAGTGACGCAAAATGGTTTAGGGGTTATCAATGCAATTGCAAGGGGAATATACAATGGTGTCGTTGAGGTTACCGTCCTTGGCGATGATGAGTGGCGGTGTTCTTGATGTAGATACCAAGATGATGGAGACTCGTCCCTACGTAGCCGAAACACCTTAGGAAACGGAAAAACCGCGAACTCAAAATCTCAAGGACAAAGGTCAAATGGTGGTAGTGGAATGCGGTGGTGGTGTTGCACTAGGAAATGCGGAAGTGGAATGATGGGTTATGCGAGTCAATGTTGAAGTGACCATCCCTAAGTAGCCGAAACACCTTAGGAGACGCAAGCCACAACTCAAACAAGCTCAAACAAATTCGGGTTAAGTTGGGGTGCCGGAAGTGTATGGTGGGTAAGCTATGCGGAAGTGGTGGTGGTGGTTGATGAAGAAGCAACCATCCCTAAGTAGCCGAAACACCTTAGAAGACTCGAATCACTACTCAAGCAACCACTAATGCGAAGGGGAACAAAATTGGTTAGGTTGCGGAAGTCGGTGGTGGTAATGCGGGTGATGTGGTGGAAGCCCTAGGCAAAGATGCCAAAGTTGCAAACATTTGATGGAGTCAAATGATGTTGGTGGTATTTTTGTGGGAAGGGGGATGTCAAGAGCTTCAAAACGAGCTAAAGAATGTCAAAATCAGAGTTCGGATGAATTAGTTATGGACAAAAAAATCAGCCAAAGTCTGAAACTACATGTTACGGACGTCTGTAAATGGACGGATGTCTAGTCGCCGGACGTCCGGTCGGGCTCGGAAATCCGTAAATTCTGTTCTGTTGGCTGGTTCTGGTCATCCGTGGATGACGGACGTCCGGTGCTTCAAGGGGGGTCCGGACGTCCGTAAGACGTCGGTCGTCCGGTGGGTCGGGGTCAACGTGAGATGCGAGTTTCGGGACGCGATTTTGGGCGGAAAATGGAGATTTTGGGGTCAAAATTGACGAGATTTCATGGATGAAAGATGGGGAAACTTGGGGAAATGCTAGATCCACTCGAAACCAAGCAAATCCATGGATCAGATCCAACAAAACTTCATCACACCAACAAATCACAAAAAATGGGGCTATTTTTGGTGGGGATTTTTGAAATTGGGGAAGAAGACAACAAAATCAAGCTAGTAAAAGAAGAGGGGAGGCTCCGAAATCGTGATCAACATGGCTCATGATACCAAGATGATGTAGGGTGGAACCCTATACGACCGATCTTTCACTAAAGGAGCAGATCCCGCGATGAACACGAAGAACACGAGAGGGAAAACACAAGGGAATCACGAGGGAAACACGAGAGAAATCACTCAACCAACAAGAATAGGTCACACATGCACTAGATCCATGAACACAATGGGAGATACACGATCCAAAGTCAACAAGGGACGATACATAGGTAACTGGTTCTTCTCCGTGAGGAGGTCTTGATGGGGCCACCCAAGAGGGGGTCTTGAATCCAAGGGGATCTTCTTCGTAGAGGGGCCGCGGTCTCTCTCGTGGAGTAGGTCCGTAATGGATGAGAAAAGCTCTATCTCACATACGAGCTAAACCAATGCTAACCCTAACTAGGAGGAGGGGGTGTCCTATTTATAGTCATAGTGCAAATGGGGGTGAAGTGAAGGGGTACATGGGCCTCAGCCCACAACTGGACACAGCCAGGGACCGGACGTCCGCTGGGCACCGGACGTCCGGTGGTTCCAGGGGACCCGGTCATCTGCTAGCGCCGGATGTCTACTGAAAGTGTTCTGTGGTCGGGACACCGGACGTCCGGAAGTCTCGGACTTCCATTAATATTGCCGGACGTCTGGTGTGGGGTCGGACGTCCGCTCGCTGGGAGGTCTGTAGCTGGCGTAGGCTGGTCTGCAGGCGCCGGTCGTCCGCCAAGGGCCGGACGTTCGCTTGCTGTGAGAGGCCGGTCACCCGATGTCATCCGGACGTCCGCTCGCTGGAGCTTCTTCGGTAGTTCCTTGTACTTAGTGTCCTCGCCGTCTTGTCCATGGTCTTCCTCTTTGTTCGTGGTCATGCATAGCACATATATTTGAGGTAGTAGCCATGACTCACATGTGGAAAGTGATGGTTTGAAGAGGAGAGAGTTCACCTTGTGTCCAATGGTGTATAGTCGAGGTCTCATCTTATGTATCCTTGGGGCTTGGAGAGTAGTCGGAGTGTACATGGGGATGAATGTGGGATGCTCCGCATCACTTTCCCCATTGGTCAGCTGCAAAGGGGGGCGCGCGAGCCCCCTGTGGGCTGGTGTGCTCCCCTCGAAAGGCCCAATAGGCCCATCATCCTCCCCGAGGTGTCCGATACCCCCTCCGGTGCTCCGATGACTACCCTGTACACTCCGAAACACTTTCGTTGTCCGAATACTATCGTCCTATATATCAATCTTTACCTCGACCATTTTGAGACTCCTCGTCATGTCCGTGATCTCATCCGGGACTCCGAACAACATTCGACACCAAAACATATAACGCATATAACACTATATCGTCAACAAACGTTAAGCGTGCGGACCCTACGGGTTTGAGAACTATGTAGACATGACCGAGACACTTGTCACGCCCAATATGCGATCCTATCCGAGAGGAACTCGTAGGTCCCACCAAGGATAGAGCCGCATATTGAAACGCTTTTGCAAGGTGGATATCATTACATCGTACCATTACATAATAGTTGGGGATGCATACAAAGGTATACAAATGCCACATGAATACATCAAACATCATACATGAGAACAACACCCGACTACAGATGAAACACAAACAGAAGCTCAAACGACATCCACCCTGCTAGCTCAGCCTGCCGACCAGGAACCTAACCCAAGATCAACGAAGAAGAACAACTCCAAAACAAGTAAACATCGCTCTCACGTCGGGTCATCGCGTTACCTGCACCTGCAACTATTGTTGTAGTAATCTGTGAGCCACGAGGACTCAACAATCCCATTACCATGGGTATCAAGACTAGCAAAGCTTAATGGGTAAAGCCGATCTGGCAGCTGAAGATGCCAGGATGGCCGTGGAGCGGGCCGCTTTGGATGCACAGGCCTACCGGCTTATGCTGGATCAGAATGCGTCACACGAAGTCCTGAAAAGGAGACATTGTTCTCGCCTGCCTCCGGTTTATGATGCTAGGAACCTCTTTAACACCCCGGGAGCAGGGACCAGTAATCCGCCGGTGCTGAACCGGGCGGAGGCACCTGGGGTAGGGGCGCCGGTTCAGCCGCGTTTGATGGATCCGCCCCGACAGAACAACATTGTGACGCAGCCCGTCCCAACACCACCGGGTCATTATTCTACTCCGATGGACAATCTTGTCGCTGCCGCTTCACGGCTGGCGGCCATCCTGATCGAGGGCGATTCTCCAGTGGTGGTTGAGACGTGTCGGGTTAAGGAGCTTCTTCAAACAACTTTGGTGCAACAGGAGGCTTATTCACATAGTCGCGATCGGATTCATTCCACTCCTCGTCCGAGCCGGAGTTACATCAGGCGTATGGATGAACCGGCAGTGTCAAGCAACGCGCGGAACCATGATCCACCCCGTGGCAATAACCCGGCGGGTGATGCTCAGGAGGTGGTGGACCGGGCTCGAGCACGCAGAGAGGCCGAGCTAGCGGCGCAACATGAAGCCCGTCAACTTACCCCAGTTCGTCCAACTACATCAGTGGAACCAGGGGTCACTTCTAGCTCTTTGGGAGTGCCGTGCGTCGTCCCAGCGTTGCGCAATGTGCGACTGCCCAAGGATTTCAAAGGCCCGCACAAGGTGCCGAATTACACCGCGGATTTGTCCCCTGAGACATGGGTCGAAAGCTATGAGATGGCCATGGAGATGCTGGATGTGGATGATGCAGCATGTGCAAAATACTTCACCATGATGCTTGAAGGGACGGCCCGTACTTGGCTAAAGAGTTTACCGGCTAATTCTATCAGGTCATGGGCCGAGTTGAGAGCTCGGTTTATCCAGAATTTCAAGGATACATGCAAGCAGCCTATGTCGATTGTGGACTTAGCTGCCTATGTCCAGGAGGAAGGAGAGTCAACAACCCGATGGGTGTGCCGGGTTTCGGAAAATTTTCACTCATCGGACCGCATCAATGCTGATATCGCAGTTCTGACCTTGGAAGGCAATTGCCGGTTTGAGCCTCTGAAGTTGAAACTGGGATGGTTGAAACGCCATTGCAATGATATGGGAACCCTCATGGCCGCTTTAGTGAAGTATGCCGACTCTGATAGTACCAAGGATCCCGAGTCTGATGATGATAAGACAGGGAAGGGAAAAAGGAGTGGCAACACCAAGGGGCAACACCACAACCCGGCGGGTCATGGAAACAGCGGCAAACGCAAAGCGGATCACAGCTTGGACTTTGTGGCTAATACCAACGCGCAGGACAAGGGCCAGCGACATAAAGGTAAACCACGCCAGCGCGGTGGAGCACCTAGCCCTAACCCGGACCGCCTGCCTTATCTGTTGAACCAGTCGTGCCCAAAGCATGGGACGAAGGAGATTCCGTACACACATCTCTGGAAAGATTGCTGCATCATGCAAGAGTTCAAAAATTCTAATTCTTTCCGGTATGATAATGGACCGGGTGACGGTTCGGGCCACGGTTCTCATGGGCCGGGTTATGGTGGAGGAAATTCCGGTTCAGGCTTCCATGGTAATCAGGGTGGACACAACAACCAAAGTAATTAGGGCAACAAGGTGGCTACAATCAGCAGCAGCAGCAGCAGTCGGGTTACCAGAGCAACCCGAAGCAGTTAAATAGTGGGCAATATCATGTCTTCACCACTAGCTTAGACAAGTGTGACCAAAAGCTTCATAAGAGGGCAGTGAACTCTGTTGAACCGGCGGTGCCCCGTTATTTGTGTTGGTGTGAGCAGCCAATCGTATGGAGTAGAGAAGATCATCCACCCCGGGTTGACAATCCGGGTCATCTGGTACTAGTGGTGGCACCTCAAGTGGGAGGTTATAAGTTCACCAAGGTACTCATGGATGGAGGGAGCAGTATCAATATCCTTTATTATGAAACTTTCTGTCGCATGGGGTTAACAGATAAAAATCTTAAACCGTCCAATACGGTGTTCCATGGTGTGGTACCTGGTAAATCGGCTTATCATGTTGGTAAGATAGCTCTGGAGGTGGCTTTTGGTGATGAGCATGACTCGAGATCAGAGACTTTGACCTTTGAAGTGGTGAAAATCAAGAGTCCGTATCTTGCCCTATTTGGACGGCCGACTTATGCTAAGTTTATGGCGCGGCCTTGCTATGTCTATCTACAGGTCAAGATGCCGGGTCACAAGGGAACTATAACCGCCCATGGGAGTCGCAAGATTGCTCTGGAATGTGAAGAAGGTGATGCGGCTTACGCTGAGTCGGTTTGTGCAAGAAAAGAGTGAAGTTTTATAAAGACAATGTTGATCCGGCCGATATGACTTTGTTGAAAAAGCCAACTACGGAGCATGATCCGACCCTGAAATTTAAATCGGCTGATGAGACTAAGCTTGTTGACTTCGTGCCTGGCGATTCGTCCAAGCAGTTTAGCATCAGCGCTAACTTGGATCCGAAATAGGAAAGAGCGCTCATCGAGTTCATCCGTGAGAATCGGGACATCTTTGCGTGGAAGCCTTCTGACATGCCAGGTGTACCGAGAGAACTCGCTGAGCACACTCTTAGTGTTGATCCTAAGTACAAACCGGTCAAGCAGTTTCTCCGCCGGTTCAATGAGGAAAGACGCAAGTCTATTGGAGAAGAAGTAGCCAGGCTCTTGGCGGCTGGATTTATCGTTGAGGTATTTCATCCCGAGTGGTTGGCTAATCCGGTGCTGGTCCTTAAGAAGAACAACACTTGGCGTATGTGTGTAGACTACACAGATCTTAACAAAGCTTGTCCAGCAGATCCTTTTGCCCTCCCCCGTATTGATCAAATCATTGATGCTACGGTGGGTTGCGAGCGTTTGAGTTTTTTGGACGCATATTCTGGCTATCATCAGATCAAGATGGCAGTTAAGGACCAGGAGAAAACGGCCTTCATAACTACCTTTGGAGCCTTATGCTATGTATCAATGCCCTTTGGGCTCAAGAGTGCCCAGGCAACTTATCAATGGTGTGTGCAGAATTGTCTTCATAAGCAAATCGGCCGTAATGTTCATGCCTACGTGGATGATATTGTGGTGAAATCAAGGGAGAAGGAGACTTTGATCGATGACTTGAGGGAATCCTTTGATAACCTGCGGGTTTACAAAACGATGCTTAACCCGGCTAAGTGCGTTTTTGGTGTATCGATAGGCAAGCTCTTGGGCTTTTTGGTGTCTAACAGGGGCATTGAAGCTAGCTCGGAAAAGATCAAGGCTATCACCTCCCTGGCCAAACCGAAGTGTATGAATGATGTTCAATGCTTGGCAGGCCGGATTACTGCATTGAGCCGTTTTATCAGCCGCCTTGGTGAGAAGGCCAGTCCTTTGTATTAGATGCTGAAGAAAACTGATAACTTCGTCTGAAGTGACGCCGCAAATAAAGCATTTGAAGATTTAAAGCGGCAGCTGGCTAACCCGCCGGTTCTTGCTGCTCCGGTTGACAAGGAGCCATTGTTGCTATATGTGGCAGCTAACGCTCGGGAAGTTAGTGTGGCTATTGTGGTGGAGCGCAAGGAGGCAGGAAAGGAATATCCGGTTCAGCGTCCGGTTTATTATATCAGCAAGGTACTTATTGTGTCCAAGCAGAGGTACCCGCACTGGCAGAAGCTGGTATACGGAGTTTTTATGGCAAGCCGGAAGCTTAAGCAATATTTCCAAGGTCATCCCATCACGGTGGTCAGCTCTGCTCCTTTGCGAGATATAATCCAGAACAGGGAAGCAACTGGCCAGATTGCGAAGTGGGCTATCGAGCTCGGGCCTCACGAGTTGAAATACATACCCCGAACGGCGATCAAATCTCAGGCACTTGTGGATTTCATCAATGATTGGACGGAATTACAAGCACCAGAAGAGAAGTCGGATCACACTTATTGGACTATTCATTTTGATGGGTCCAGGCAATTGGAGGGCTCGGGGGCTGGAGTCATATTAACTTCCCCGCGAGGTGATAAGTTTTGTTATGTTCTCCGTTTAATGTTCCCTTGCACTAACAATGCAGCTGAATATGAGGCCTTACTCCATGGTCTTCGGATGGCTAAGGAGATGAACCTGAGCCGAGTTAAGTGCTTCAGTGACTCGGACCTGGTAGCTCAACAAGTATCTGTCACTTGGGATTCCAAAGACCCACTCATGGCAACATATAGTCGTGAGGTGGATATTGTTGCAGGTCACTTTAAAGGTTATCAGGTGGATCATGTGGACCGGCGGAAGAACGAGGCGGCGGACGCTTTAAGCCGCCTGGGTTCCCAACGCAAACCTGTTCCGCCTAATGTCTTCTTGGATGTTCTACATAATCCGTCTGTCAAGCTCCCTGGTGAAGAGGATCTGGCTATTCCTGATCCGGAAGCTCAGTTGGTGGCGGATCTTCATGTTATCCCGATTGACGGTTCCTTATCCGGCGATATGAACCGGGCGAAGTTACGAGAGGATGAGACTTTGGCCAGACAGATAATCCGGCGGTCCAAGTCCATGACCATTATCAATGGAGAGCTGCATCATTGCAGTGTGACAGGGGCGTTTCAACGTTGTGTGTCTCCTGAAGAAGGCTGTAAAATTTTGCGTGAGATTGATGAAGGAGACTGTGGTCACCACGCCGGTTCAAAATCTTTGGTGGCAAAGGCGTTTCGTCATGGTTTCTATTGGTTGACAGCTCATGCTGATGCCGAGGACTTGGTCAGACAGTGTGATGGCTGTCAGAAATTTTCAAGGCGCGCTCATGTACCGGCTCAAGAATTGAAGATGATTCCAATCACTTGGCCATTTCCGACTTGGGGGCTGGATATGGTTGGGCCTTTCAAGAGGTCCAAGGACAAGAAGACCCACCTTTTGGTGGCGGTTGACAAATTCACAAAGTGGGTGGAGGCAGAGCCAGTCAGTAAGTGTGATGCAGCCACGGCGGTTCAATTCATCAAAAAGGTGATCTTCCGGTTTGGCTTTCCACACAGCATTATAATGCATAATGGTACCAATCACAAAGGGTGCCATGAAGGAGTTCTGTCAACGTGAGCACATTCGGCTTGACGTGTCATCAGTGGCTCACCCACAGTCTAATGGTCAAGCGGAGAGGGCCAATCAAGAGATCTTGAGAGGCATCAAACCCCGGCTTATGGTTCCTTTGCAACGGACGCCGGGTTGTTGGGTTGAGGAGCTACCGTCTGTGTTATGGAGCATCAACACCACACCCAACAGATCGACAGGATACACGCCGTTCTTCATGGTTTATGGAGCAGAGGCGGTTCTTCCTAGTGACATACGTCATGACTCACCTCATGTAGCGGCATATGTTGAAGCTGAGAACGAGAAGGCACGGCAAGAGGCTCTTGACCTGTTAGATGAGGAGCGTGATATAGCGGCAGCCCGTTTGGCAATTTATCAGCAAGATCTGCGTCGCTATCATAGCCGCCGGGTTAGAACCAGAACCTTTCAAGAAGGAGATTTGGTGCTTCGACTCATCCAGGATCAGACGGATATGCACAAGTTATCCCCCCTTGGTAAGGACCTTTTGTGGTCAGCAAGAATCTGCACAACGGGTCATACTACCTAATCGATGTTCGAGAGCGCAAAGACTCACGTAAATCGGAGGAGGAGACCAACCGGCCATGGAATATTGCTCATCTTCGGCCTTACTATACTTGAGCTATAGGCTCTGCTTATGTACATATTATGACAATGTATATATTATGATCAATATAATAAACCGGAACCTCAGCTAAAGCGGGGTATCTGCTAATTTCTCACATCATGTGTGGTTACATGGAGCTTCTGTTTATAAAGCGGCGTCCGGTTTACTCCTTGATTTAGCTTTTCAAAGCTTTATATCACATCACTTGGGGGCTTGGTCGTGTCCGAACCATAGCTACACCTCTTGATCGGCGCAATGCCACAACATCACTTGGGGGCTTGGTCGTATCCGAACAATAGCTACACCTCTTGATCGGCTCAACGCCAAAACCGGGGCCAAAGAGAGTGCTATCAAAAAACATCAGCTCAAACATAGGCACCCACTGAGCACTGCTCAAAACGTTACTTGGGGATTCTTTCTATCGCAATGAACTTAGAATCAACGCTTTTAATTGGGCTATCAAGCCATGGATTGGAAGCCTGGTGTATACACCTAAAACCCCGGGTTAACCTGCCTCTTTAAGTAAGTCACGCCGCCCAGGTAAACCTGGTATGACCCTTCGAACTTTGACAAGTTACTCTAAAATACAGACCCTAAACTTGTCAAGTTAAAACGATGATTGGTTAAGGATTGCAGACCATATTAAAAGGCTTTGCAAAAATGGTTTAACTCAGTGGCCTGGCAGCCCATGAAAAGCCTCGAATTTGGGGCCTGGCAGCCCGTGAAAAGCCTCGACTACAACGGTTTTGTTTTCCTTTGATTAAGTTTTGCTCTCTTTTTGATAAGATTTATGATGTTTTTAAACCGGTGTTATCAACTCGGTTAGACTGCGAATTACAAATTGACAGTACACGATCAAATCATAATCCGGAGACTATCAGTCCGGTCTGGTTTTGAATCAAAGTCACAGTATGGAGTAAACCGGTGTTCATCATAACCCGGGATGATTTTTATTATAAACCGGCCTCATACAACAGGAGTTACTTCTCCGAGAGTTGGGTTATGACCCTCATTGCAACGTTGGTTTGCCAACACTATGCCTAACAAGTCACAGGTATTACATATATTTCTGTGTTTGGTTATATTTTACAACCTTGGTTAATAGCTAGGGTTTAGAACCCCTCCTGCTCCTCTCATCCCCTCCCGACCTAGATGGCGACTGACCAGGTCCTCGTCAGCATGCTGCCACTTCCCCTCCTCCCCTGTGTGTCGCCGCTTCCTCTTCTCCCTCTACACGCCACTACTTCCCCTCCTTCATCACCTACCACCTCCGGCAACTGACCTGTTCAGATGCCTAGCGCGGAGGCCGTCACCTTCCCTCTATCTGTCGTCATCGTGTGGCCATCATCTCTCAGAGTTGCGACACAGGCAGAAATTAGCAAAAAATGTTGTTGTATACATGTTTGTTGATGACTTTTGATGCCCACATGGATAATTGTTGTTGTATACATGTTTGTGATCTATTGAGAAAAGGAAATTGTGCCATTTGCCTCCTATTTGCAATGTAGATTTTCCCTCCATACAAAATTTGCTTCTGTTGAGTTGAAAATTCCACCAATTAGTGGTTGACCGATTAATCCAGTTAATAAACCGATTCAACGATTAATCACTAGTCCCAAGCTGAGCGAACAGTTACCAGTTAACGATTTCCTCAACATTAACCCACAGGATGTGTGCACGACGCTACCTGCCGCCGGGGCCAAGGGCCACCAAAAGGAACATGGGATGCAACATCAAGTCCGTGGCACAAAACCTGCAACCAAGGGAAGGACGCCAAACCGGATCAAGGAGGAACAGAGATTACACGACTTCGACACCTACTCCTTTTAGTTTTTATTCATAGCCTTGTGCTTCTTCGTCAACCTCTTCAGTTGAGCCCCTCACTACACTCGAGATTACGCAACTTCAGTGTCTACTAGCTGCTTCTTTTGGTTCTCCATCGATAGGATTTGCAGGTTTTACTACTGGACAATTTGTACAAAAGAGAAGACAAGGGAAATATTTTTAGTCTTTTCATTAGTTCAACAATAAAGCACATAAGAGCCAATCAGAAATTCATTCAGTTCAACACTTAAGACGAGAAATCTTTTTGGAATTTTTAACTTTTGCAACTCAAATAAATGCAAAGAAGAAAGAAACGGCAAAAAAACAACAACAGAAAAAGCCAAAACAACAAAGAAAAAAAAAAGAACAACGAAAGAGAAATATTTTTGGATTTTCGGAAACATAAAAGGCAAAGAACTGAGAGAAACACATCAGAAATAATTTTGGAATTTTTGTTTTTTCCCAAATAAGGCAAACAAGAATGCAAAGACAAGCAAAGATAAAAGGTTTCCAAAGTTTCAACAAAGAGGAAATCAAATAAACATCCAAAGAAAAAGCAAAAAGAACAAAGAAATATATTATTATTTTCTCAAAGAACTTCAAAAGAACAAAACTACAAAAGGACAAAGAAATCTTTTTGGGTTTCTTTTAAAAGCAAAGAACAAAAACAAAAGAAACAATAGGAAGCAAAAAAAACACTACAAACACTTAAGACTCAAACGAGAAATCTTTGTGGAATTTTTGGGTTTTGTAACTTTTTTTGAACGTCGGCAACTTAAACACAAAGACGAATTCAACAACAAAAATAAAACATCAAAAAAATGCCAAGAAGAACAATCAAAAGAAAACAAAGAAAAAACAAAAGATAAACGAAAGAGAAATATCTTTCGATTTTCTAAAAAATAAAAGGCAAAGAAGAACTAGGAGAAACACATAGAAATGATTTGGAATTTTTGTTTTTTTCTCAAAGAAGGCAAAGAGAAGCAGAGATAAAGGATTTCCAAAGTTTCAACAAAGAGGCAATCAAATAAGCATCCAAAGGAAAAGCAAAAACGAGAAAATATTATGTGGTTTCCTCAAATAACATCAAAAGAATAATAAGATAAAGAAATCATTTTGGGTTTCTTTTAAAAGCAAACAAAAAAAAACAAAAGAAAAATAGGAAGCAAAAAAAACATTTCAAACAACTAAGAATCAATAAGACGCAAACAAGAACCTTTCTAGAATGTTTGGGTTTTACAACTTAAGCACATAGACGAAAGAAATGAAAAAAGAAAACAACAAAGAAAAGCCACAAAGAATAACCAAAGGAAAATAATTAAGACTCAATAAGACGCAAACGATAAATCTTTTTGGAATGTTTGGATTTTGCAACTTAAAACACAAAGACAAAAGAAACGACAAAAAGAAAACGGCAGAGAAAAGCCAAAAAGAACAACCAAAAGAAAACAATGGAAAACAGAAGAACAACAAAAGAGAATATTTTTGATTTTCTGAAACATAAAAGGCAAAAAAGAACTCAAAGAAACACTTCAGAAATATTTTTGGATTTTTTTCTTTTCTCAAAGAAGGCAAACAAGAACGCAAAAAGAAGCACATATGAAAGATTTCTGAAGTTTCAGCAAAGACGAAATCAAATAAACTTCCAAAGAAAAATCAAAAAAACGAAGAAATGTCTTGTTGTTTTCTCAAAGTACTTCAAAAGAACGAAAGGATAAAAGAAATCTTTTTGGGTTTCTTTCAAAAGCAAACAACACACAAACAAAAGAAACAATAGGAAGTAAAAAGAACACTACAAACACTTGGGACTCAATAAGATGCAAACGAAAAATCTTTTTGGAAAGTTTGGGTTTTGCAATTTAAACACAAAGACGAAAGAAACAACAAAAAGAACAACCAAAAGAAAACAAAAGAACAACAGAAGTGAAATATTTTTGAATTTTCTAGAACATAAAATGCAAAGAACTCAGAGAAATACAACAGAAATAATTTAGAATATTTGGTTTTCCTCAAAGGCAAAAAAGAACGCAAAGATAAAAGATTTCCAAAGTTTTAACGAAGAGGCAATCAAATAAACTTCCAAGGAAAAGGCAAAGAGAACGAAGAAATATTTCTGTTGTTTTCTGGAAGAACTTCAAAACACCAAAAGAACGAAAGGACGGTTTCTTTTAAAAGCAAACAACAAACAAACAATAGGAAGCAAAAAAAAAAGGAACACAAAAGAAAGCAATCAAAAACCAAATTAAGCTAAACAAAAAAGAACGAGAAATACTTTTGAGTGTTTGATCTTTAGCAGAACACCTACTTGCTACTTCTAGTTTCATCGCACAATACTTCTTCAGCAACCTCTTCAGTTGAGACATTGACTACACTGGAGATTAGGCGACTTCCATGTCTACTAGTTAGGTTTTGCTACTGATTTTTCTAGTACCGAGTGACCACTTTTACAGAAAGTACACCTCTATGAATCCTTGGTACTGGATGTATTTTCAAATAGTTTATGATTCTTAGAGTTTGTCAGCTATTCGACCTTCAGATTCTAATGTTCATGTTCTTACTGCTGATGGAACTTCCCTCCAAGTCGATAGTCAAGGCACTCTTACTACTTCATCTTTTCATATTATTCTTTTGCTCATATTCCTTGGCCCATGCAGCTCATTTTAGGTGGTCAGATTGTCGACTTTGGTTGTACAGTCATTCTTTAGTTTAACTCTTGTTCTTATTAGGATCCTCGGATGGATGCTTTACTTAGTGTTGGCCATCGTCGTTGTAACTCCCAGGTCCTCTAGGAGCTTGACTGGTTTAACCTTCCCTTTGCTGCCATCGTCACCAGTCTCCCCGCCTCGGTTACTTCGTTTACTATCCCTTTGTGGCATCATCGTCTTTGTCACTTGTGTGTTTATTGTTTCTCATACTTAGTTCGAAGTGGTCTTCTTGGATCTATCTCTAGCGATGTGTCTTTAGACTGTCAGGTTTGTCGACTTGGCAAACAGGTTTAATTACTTTATCTTCATAGCGAGATTGTGTCTCGTCCTTTCTATCTTGTTCATTTTGATGTTTGTGGTCGAGCTCCCTTTGCCTCAAAAGGAGGCCATCACCACTATATTATCTTTATAGATGTTTTCTCTCGACACACATGGATATAATGTATGCTTTTCTTGTAGTAAGGTCTTATCTATCAGTAAGAAGTTTGCCCCCATGCTTCATGCCGGATTTTCCGCTCCTAATTGTGTCTTCCATGAAGATTTTGCTTGCGAGTTCATCTACCATTTGTTGTGCGGATTCCTTGCCGAGCAGGGCACACTTTCTCGATTCTCATATCATGGTCCAAATGCTCAGAATGGTTTGCTGATCGTAAGCATCGTCAACTTCTTGAGGCGGCTTGTGCACTGGAGATCAACACCTCTCTTTCACCTCACTTTTGGGTTGAGGTTGTTTCTACTTCCACCTACCTCGTCAACAATCAGCCTTCCTTGCTTTCCAAGGTGACATTCCTCTCGAGTGTCTATTTGGTCGTTCTCATGGCTACTGAGCGCTTCACGTGTTGGGATCCTATCGATTGGCGAATGCCCATTCCTCGAGGTGTGACTTTTGACGAGTCTCATCCTTTCTATCCACGTCCATCCTCTCCTTCGGCCTCTCCCATTGAGGATATTTCTTTCCTAACATTTTCCGATACACCTATCTCTCATGTTTTGCCCTCCTACATCCATTCCAATGTGTCTCCCTGTACTACTATTGTAGACCCCACGTCATCATCACTTGCGGCTTCCCCACCTCATTCATCCCCTAAGACTTCCCCAATGATTCTCCTGCATCCTCTTCTTTACTACACTAGTCGTCCACATCAAGTGGATTCTTCTGATGCGTTATCTTTCGATGAGCCATCTCCCTCCACTACTATGTCTCCTTCTGTTGGAAACGCACTACCTCCAGCTCAACCTAGCTTCTGCGCTTGCCCGCTTCCACCTATTTATCACTATGGGTGTTCTGGCGCTGCTCTTCTCAATACAACTTACTGTGATACCATGTTCACCCAAACGGTGAGATGCGATGGCAGAGGAGATTGCTGCTCTTGAACGCACCGACACGTGGGATCTCGTTTCCCTTCCTCCTCATGCTCAACCCGTCTTGTATGCTGTAAGTGGGTCTACAAGATCTAGACTCTGATGGTTCCCTTGCCTTACAAAGCTCGTCTTGTGACTTGTGGCTTTCAATAGGTACATGGCTATGACTACGACAAGACATCTTCTCATATGGCCCACGTGACCACTCTTCGCACACTTTTCGTTGTGATATTTGCTCACCACTAGTCTGTCTCTTAGCTTGATGTCAAGAATGTCTTTCTTAATGGTGAGTCGCATGAGAAGGTCTACATGTAGCCACCACATAGATATTTTCCCCTGATGGTGTGATCTGTCGTATTTGTCACTCTCTCTATGCCTTTAGCCCTCGTGCACGGTTTGAGGTTTTCTGTCTCGGCGATGACTGCAAATAGTTTTTGCCAAATGCTCATCATCCTGCACTTTATATCCATCTTTAAGCTTGTGGTCGAGCTTTGCTCATATATGTCGATGACATGATCATCACTACCAACAACTTTGAGTGCATTGCCTTTTTGAAGGCTCGTCTTAGTGAATAGATTTAATGTCTGATCTTGGTCCCTTTCACTGCTTGGAACAAAGGTTTCTTCTACCTCTGATGGCTTCTTTATTTCCCAAGAGAAGTACATTTAGGATCTTCTTGCTCGTGCTGCTCTTAGTGATAAGGTCACTGCTGAATCTTGGTCCTCTTTCTACTTCCTTGAGATTGTTCCTTATATTTTCTAAGAGAAGTATATCCAAAATCTTCTTGCTCGTGCTGCTCTTACTGATGAGCGCACTGTTGAGGTTCCGAGCCAACGTCCACCTTTGTGCCCACCTTTGCTCCCTGCCAGTCTGGATGGGCATTCTTTGCCTTGCTGCGGGCTGCTATGAGTACTGTCTCAATCCCACATCCCGTGTTCCCTTTATGTGCAACACCATAACCGCACGCTCGAGCACCACCAATGGTGAGCATGAGCTCGAACAGTCGACGCGTACCTAGTTTATGCACGGGACGAGCCGAGGACATGCGCTACCTAAAGTCGAGGCCAAGGGCGCAGTAGGAGAACCTAGGGTGCTTAATCAAGTGCGTGACCCACAACCCGCAAACAGGAAAAGAATGCCAAGCCGGATCGGTGGGGTACGAAGAGTGCATATGCACGTGGGATGCTGGATCAAGTCCCTCTGTTGCCACCATCGCCAATCTTTCCCTCTGTTGCCTTGTCTACCAGTTAATTTCAGGATTGGCATCATCCCCTTGGATCACTTGTTATCTCTCATCCTTAGTTCGACGTGGTCTTCTTCAATCCGTCTCCGATGATGTCTCCGATCCACGGTCCAATTACCTTATACTCATAGCGAGATAGTGTCTTGTCGTCTTTCCGACCTTGTTCAATATGATCTCAGGGGTCCATCTCCCTTTGCCTCCGGTAGTAACTTCTCTCGACACACCTGGATATACTTTATTTCTTCTTGTAGTGAGGTCTTATAAGCCTTTTGCTGCCATGGTTCACACTCAATTCTCTACACCTATTCGTGTGTTCTATGATGACTCTGGTGGAATCCTTTTTAGCAGACTTTGGCTCTCTTATCCTGGTGCTCATGCTCAAAATGGCGTGGCTGAGCGCAAGCATCGTCACCTTCTTCAGACGACTCGTTCGTTATGGTCACCGCATCTCTTCCGTCGCACTTCTGGGTCGAGTTTGTCTCCACTTCCATCTATCTCATCAACCTTTAGCAATCCACTGCTCTGCAGAGTGACGCTCCTTTCGAGCGTCCATTTGATCGTTTATTCGATGCTTCAATTATTTGGTTGTGTTTGCTATGTCCTTCTTGCCCCTCGTGAACGCACCAAACTGACTTGTCAGTCTGTTGAGTGTATCTTCTTAGGATACAACGATGAGCATAAGGGATATCGTTGTTGGGATCATGTTGGTCGTCGGATGCCTATTTCTCGGGATATGACTTTTGTTGAGTCCATCTTCTTCGGCCTTTTAAGTGGAGTACATCTCTTTCCACAATTTTCCCGACACTCCTACCACTCCTATTGAGCCCTTATCAAGTTGTCATGCTGCTCCTGCTTCTCTGATTATTCATTATTGTAGAACCAACGCCATCATCTCCTATAATTTCCTCACCTCACTTATCACATGATTCTACACCTTCATCACCGGTGGCTTCCTTGTCTCCATCACCTGTGTTTATCCCGATGATTCCAACTCGTATTCTTCCATCTTTTCCTAATTTCTATACAGGACGTCTACGTGTTGTGGATGCGTCTACCGATGTGCCATCTTCCCCATCTCAGCCTACTTATGGCTTGCGTCCTTGTCCGCTTTGGCATGGCGATGCAGTTCTTGAGCCAACTTCTTATTGTGGTGTTGTTCATACCAAATGGCACCTTGTGATGGCAGAGGAGACTGCTGCTCTTGAGTGCATCGGCACATGTGATATTGTATATGTTCCTCCTCGTGTTCGTCCCATCACTTGGTGGGTCTACAAGGTTAGGACTCACTCTGATGGTTCTCTTGGGCATTACAAAGCTCGTGTTGTGGGTAATGGCTTTCACCAAGAGCATGGTCCTGATTACGATGAGACTTGCTCACCTGTTTGCACACTTCTTATTGTGGCCTCTGTTCGCCACTGATCTGTGTCTAGGCTTGATGTTAAGAATGCATTTCTTAATGGTGAGCTGCTCCTTACGACATGCTTTCTCGTCTTCATCACTCTCACTATGGCTCTAAGCAAGCCCCTCACACCTGCTTTGAGTGTTTTGCCTCTATGGTGGCTACTGCTGGTTTTCACTGAGTGCTCATGATCCGACATTGTTTGTCCTCCTTTCTGTTCTTGGTAGGACTCTTCTTCTATATGTTGATGATATGATCATCATTGATGCAGACCGTGAGTATATTGCCTTTGTTAAGGCATGACTTAGTATGCAGTTTCTTATGTTTTATCTTAGCCCTCTCCGCTACTTTCTTGGGATTGAGGCCCCTTCATGCTGAAAAATAATAATTTAGGATCTTCTACTCGCGCTGCTCTTACTGATGAGCGCATGTTGAGACTCCCATGGAGCTCAATGTTCACCTCCCTACTAATGATGTTGACCTACTATCTGATCTGGCGCTTTATCGACATTTTGTTGTGAGTCTATCTGTCTGGAACTCGCCCGAAAGAAACAGACTGCAGTGCAGTGCCCCCCGTTCGAGTGCACCTGCTCCTGCAGCGTTGTCGCTCCAGTTTCCTACTCTACCCTCCACTATATGCTCTGCGGCATTGTCGTCCTGGCTAGGATGGTGGCAAACTCGCTAGCACCGATGCCTCCCGCACGATGTTGCTAGAGCCTTCATCCTCTCAAGTGGCATGACACTCCCATGGAGCTCAGCATCCACCTTTGTTTGATCTGACACGCTATCATCATCTTGTTGGGAGTCTTGTCTATTTAGATGTCACTCGTCCAGACATTTCATATCACGTTCTCATTCTAAGTCACTTTGTCTCTGCTCTCACTTTTATCCACTTGAGTCAACCCCCCGTTCTACGATATCTTTTATCCACTTGAGTCACCCCCCCCCCCGTTCTACGATATCTTCGTGGAAATATCTCTCACCGTCTCTCTTCTTCCTATGCTCAAGTTCGCACGTCCCTTTCTACTTACTGTGTTTTCTTGATGGTTTTCTCATGGCCTAGAAGACAAAGAAACCGATTGCGCTTTTCCCTTCTAGTGCAAAGGCTAAGTTGCAAACTATGGCTCTTTAACAACAAAGGCATATGATGGTAGCTTAAGGATTTATTTTTTCTATCACTAAACCTACTCCTCTGTTGTAGAGTACAGGTGTTGTCACTCACCTACTCCTCTGTTGTCAGAGAGCACAGGTTCTATCAGTATTGTGCACGACCCCGTGCAACATAGCTCACCATGCATATTGGTGTCGATGCTTCCTTCGTATGCTCCAGTGTGCGGGATCAAATAATTCCTCTATCTCTTTAGATTCAGTGTTGTTGATCCACCATTAGCTAGGGAAGGATGTGTGCAGGATCAAATAATTCCTCTATCTCTTCATACTCAGTGCTGTTGATCCACCATTAGCTAGGGAAGGATTTTATTCTCTAGTACTCCCTCCATTAACGATTTTAAGATGTTCTAACTTTTTTCTGAATCAGGTGTACATAGACACATTTAGTTATGTTTTGTTCACTCATTTTTGTACGTAGTTCATATTAAAATATCCAAAACATCTCATAATAGTGAACAAAGGGAGTATACTTTTATACTTAAAAGAAGGAATTCTCCCTCGCCCTTTATGGTCATCCAGCCGGGCATAGCTCCCCCCT